>JAESUZ010001455.1:0-557500 GCA_017311185.1 Proteles cristata cristata
TATTCCAAAAAATAGAAAGCGAAAGAAAACTCCTGGACTCATTTTATGAAGCCTGCATCACACTGATTCCCAAGCCAGACAGAGATCCAGCAAAAAAAGAGAACTACAGGCCAATATCCTTAATGAATACGGATGCAAAAATTCTCAACAAGATCCTTGCAAATCGAATCCAGCAGCATATAAAAAGAATCATCCACCAAGATCAAGTGGGATTCATTCCTGGGTTACAAGGGCTGGTTCAATATTTGCAAATCAATCAATGTGATACATCATATCAATAAAAGAAAAGATAAAAACCATATGATACTGTCAATAGATGCAGAAAAAGCATTTGACAAAATACAGCATCCCTTCTTAACAAAGACTCTCGAGAAAGTTGGGATAGAAGGAACCTACTTAAACATCATCAAAGCCATCTATGAGAAGCCTTCAGCTAACATCATCCTCAACGGGGAAAAACTCAGAGCTTTCCCCCTGAGATCAGAACACGACAGGGATGCCCACTCTCACCACTGCTGTTTAACATAGTGCTGGAAGTCCTAGCATCAGCCATCAGACACCAAAAGGAAATCAAAGGCATCAGAATTGGCAGAGAGGAAGTCAAACTTTCACTCTTCGCAGATGACATGATACTCTACATAGAAAACCCGACAGACTCCACCAGAAGCCTACTAGAACTGATCCAAGAATTCAGCCAAGTTGCAGGGTACAAATCAACGTGCAGAAATCGGTTGCATTCTTATACACCAACAATGAAGCAACAGAAAGAGAAATCAAGAAACTGATCCCATTCGCAATTGCACAAAAAACCATAAATACCTCGGAATAAACCTAACCAAGGATACAAGAGATCTGTATGATGAAAACTATAGAAAACTTATGAAGGAAATTGAAGAAGACACAAAGAAGTGGAAAAACATTCCATGCTCATGGATAGGAAGAATAAATATAGTTAAGATGTCATTACTACCTAAGGAACTCTACACATTCAATGCAATTCCAATCAAAATTGCACCAGCATACTTCTCAAAACTAGAACAAACTATCCAAAAATTTGTATGGAACCACAAAAGACCACGAATAGCCAAAGTAATCCTGAGAAATAAAACCAAAACGGGAGGGATCACCATCCCAGACTTTAGCCTCTACTACAAAGCTGTCATCATCAAGACAGTATGGTATTGGCACAAAAACAGACACATAGACCAATGGAACAGAATTGAGAACTCAGAAGTGGACCCAAAGTATACAGCCAACTAATCTTTGACAAAGCAGGAAAGAATATCCAATGGAAAAAAGACAGCCTTTTAACAGATGGTGTTGGGAGAACTGGACAGCAACATGCAGAAGAATGAAACTAGATCATTTTCTCACACCATGCACAAAAATAAACTCAAAATGGATCAAGGACCTGAACGTGAGACAGGAAACTATCAACACCCTAGAGGAGAAAGCAGAAACAACCTCCTTGACCTCCACCGCAGCAACTTCTTACTTGACACATCCCCAAAAGCAAGGGAATTAAGAGCAAAAATAAACTGTTAGGACCTCCTCAAGATTAAAAGCTTCTGCACAGCCAAGGAAACAACCCAGAAAATTAATAGGCAACCAGCGGAATGGGAAAAGATAGTTGCAAATGACATATCAGATAAAGGGTTGATATCCAGAATCTACAAGGAACTCACCAAACTACACGCCCGAAAAGCAAACAGCCCAGTGAAGAAATGGGCAGAAGATATGAACAGACACTTCTCCAAGAGGACATCCAGATGGCCAACAGACACATGAAACGATGCTCAGCATCCCTCCTCATCAGGGAAATACAAATCAAAACCACACTGAGATACCACCTCACGCCAGTCAGAGTGGCTAAAATGAGCCAATCAGAGAACTCTAGATGCTGGCAATGATGTGGAGAAACGGGCACCCTCCTACACTGTTGTTGGGAATGTAAACTGGCACAGCCCCTCTGGAAAACAGTGTGGAGGTTCCTAAGGAAACTAACAATAGAACTCCCCTATGACCCAGCAATAGCACTGCTAGGAATTTACCCAAAGGATACAGAAATGTTGATGCATAGGAGCACATGTACCCCAATGTTCATAGCAGCACTCTCCACAATAGCTAAAACATGGAAAGAGCCGAAGTGTCCATCAACAGATGAATGGATCAAGAAGATGTGGTTTTATCTATACCATGGAGTACTACATGGCAATGAGAAACCTTGAAATCTGGCCATGTGTAGCAACATGGATGGACCTTGAGGGTGTTATGCTGAGTGAAATAAGTCAGGCAGAGAAGGACAAATATCATATGTGTGCACGTATAGGAGGATTAGGGGGAACTTAACAGAGGACCAAGGGGAAGAAGAAGGGCAGAAATGGTGGAGGAAAGGGAGAGAGGCAAACCATGAGAGACTCTTGAATGCTGACAAAAACTGAGGACTAGTGGACGTGGGGGGGAGGAGGGGTGGGCATGGAGGAGGGCACTTGTGGGGATGAGCACTGGGTGTTATGTGGAAACTAATTTGACAATAAACTATTTGCAAAAAAAAAAAATAAAAAAAAAAATAAAATGAGATTATGGAGGACCTGGGAGACTGGGTTATTAGCTGATCTATCCACAGAGATGTTAGAGTCTCCAGTACCTTCTCATCTCTTCATGTTCCCTGACCTGGGCTCCATCTCACCTGGTGTCCATCTCAGGACCTCCACAGAATCAGAATCTGCATTCTTTCTGTGACTTTAATGTTCAGATGATGCAGGGTCAATGGCGTAACCTTGGACAAGGATACCACACTTGTATCTTCTTGTTCAAAGAGGGCTTTAGTGTTTTTTCTTTAACACTGAACATTCACTGGGATACTCACTCCATTTTTGAGTTCCAGTCTCAGGTGGAATCGCCTTCCCTCCAGATCCTTATTGTAAGTGTGGGTAAGTGTGCTGCCTTAGCCAAAAACAAACAAACAAAAAACAACAAAACAAAACAAAATAAAACAAAGACAACATTCCATGGAAAAACCCCCAAGTATCTGCAGGCTGGTTCATATTGTAGAAGCCACTTCTGGTTCATAAGATGCAGGTCTTCTGGGATCTCCACTAGGGTCATGAATATCAAAGGTGGTACCTCTTTCCTAATGGGAGAACTGTCCACCCTAAAGGCAAGATCTTGTACATTGCCATCAAGTGTGGAGAGAAGGAAGATCCCCTTCTTCAAGAGGGGATGCCATGCTTGACAGCTTGCAGATACTGTTTGTATACTCAAAGAACAGCTCTGGCCCATTTTAGTATAAGGCATCAGCATGCTGCTGGTTCTGACCCAGTAGCTGGTCCCTAAGTGCCACAGCTTTCTGGGGGTGTTTGTTCTTGTCCTTGATCTGTCTAATACTTACAGAATGATTGTGGCCCTCAAAGACAGTTTCTTGGTGGCAGGACTTGGTATTTATCTCATTATAAGAGGGAACCCTGTTTTTTAAAGGATGCCCCTGGACAGGCTGTCTCTGGGCCTGCACTTGTGCTTCCTTCCAAGTTTTCACACACTTGGCTGGGTACAGAAGGGGCTCTTGAGGGCAGGTGCTATCTATTGCTGGTGCCCCATTTTCTCTTCTAGGACCTTCCCAACATATTTCTTGACTTTCTGAGCTTTGGTCATCGCAGTAAAGGTGGCTCTACCTTGGATCATGTCTCTGCCGTGGCTCTGCCTTGTATAGACAGATGGCTTCCCTTTTCCTGGGAATTTTCTGCTCTTTTTTACTTTCTCCTGGGTTTAAGGCATTGTAAAGTAGTGTTCATTTTTCTTCTAAAAAGGCTTTCACGGTGAGGCTGACCCTTCTGTGATAGGGTGTGGGAAGACTGGTTCCCAAGCTTCCCCTTCAGTGCCACATCCTGAGTAGGGAAACTCTTCCTTACATGTTGGGATATCCTGAATCCTGCATCCCCTCCACCAAACTTTTGTGCTTTGGAGCGGGAAAGGCTCACTGTCTCTGCAGCTGGTGGGAAATTCTTGTGCTGGTGCTTCCTTAAGACATGCTTAGGGACCCAAGGCTCCTGCTGCTGTCCCATACTAATTCCTATGTCCTCCAGATGGACGTGCAGCACCTAGAAAGTTCCCACATCGCCACTGGAGTCACCCTGGTCATGAGGCAGGGAGGGCCTGTAAGTTGAGGGGGACAGGTCATTGTGTTGCCTCTGGGCCTAGCTACGCTCTCTTTGCTCCAGTTTCAGCTTTAACTCCTTATACAGTTGTTCTTTGAGGATTGCTAATTTAGGATTGGGGAATAGATATGTTTGGTGGGTGGCTTTTAATGGTCACAGCTTTGACCTTATTTGCATTCACATTTATTATTTGGGGGCTTTCTGGCTTGGTGGTTATCAAGATATCTCTAGTTTTTGATTGACGTACACCAAGCTTCACAGTCCTGAATATCTCCCTGGACACTTTGGCACAGGAATGGGTTTGCGATGTTGCATTTTTACTCTGTCTCTGGGGTTTACAGTCTTATCCTTTGGCTCACGTTGGCCCCAGCTTGCCTTGCAGGCTGATTTGTGAACCGTCTATTGGATAGTACAGTCAGTCTCTGAGTCACTTTGTGTATGGTGCTGTGTCTGATAGGTTGAAGAGTCTGTCTGCCATCCTTAATTTTCTGAACATCCTCTGCAAGCTCATGGCTGATATGATGGGGCCATTTTGTTGGGAATCCCTGTCCTTCCTTGCCCACAGTTGAGGTAGCAGGGAGAGAATGATCCAGGATGGGGGCTGAACTTGCTGTTCCCACTTTGTCTTCATGGAGAGATTTAGAGCTTCCTCTAAGGGACTTGAAGGCCCCAGATTTAGAGTTGGCCTCAGAAATCCAGTTGGTTGAGGAGGGAAAGGTTTTTTGTTTGTTTGTTTGTTTTTACAAATAGTTTATTGTCAAATTAGTTTCCACATAACACCCAGTGCTCATCCCCACAAGTGCCCTCCTCCATGCCCATCCCCCTCCCCCCCACATCCATCAGTCCTCAGTTTTTGTCAGCATTCAAGAGTCTCTCATGGTTTGCCTCTCTCCCTTTCCCCCACCATTTCCCCCTTCTTCTCCCCCTTGTTCCTCTGTCAAGTTCCTCCTAATCCTCCTATACGTGCAAACATGATATTTGTCCTTCTCTGCCTGACTTATTTCGCTCAGCATAACACCCTCAAGGTCCATCCGTGTTGCTACACATGGCGAGATTTCATTGTTTCTCATTGCCATGTAGTATTCCATGGTATAGATAAACCACATCTTCTTGATCCATTCATCTGTTGATGGACACTGCGGCTCTTTCCATGTTTTAGCTATTGTGGAGAGTGCTGCTATGAACATTGGGGTACATGTGCTCCTATGCATCAGCATTTCTGTATCCCTTGGGTAAATTCCTGGCAGTGCTATTGCTGGGTCATAGGGGAGTTCTATTGTTAGTTTCCTGAGGAACCTCCTCACTGTTTTCCAGAGGGGCTGCACCAGTTTTCATTCCCACCAAGAGTGTAGGAGGGTGCCCATTTCTCCACATCCTCGCCAGCATCTAGAGTTCTCTGATTTGCTCACTTTAGCCACTCTGACTAGCGTGAGGTGGTATCTCCGTGTGGTTTTGATTTGTATTTCCCTGATGAGGAGGGATGCTGAGCATCATTTCATGTGTCTGTTGGCCATCTAGATGTCCTCTTTGGAGAAGTGTCTGTTCATATCTTCTGCCCATTTCTTTACTGGGTTGTTTGTTTTTCGGGTGTGGAGTTTGGTGAGTTCCTTATAGATTTTGGATATCAACCCTTTATCTGATATGTCATTTGCAACTATCTTTTCGAGGAGGGAAAGTTTTAATGGGATAAGTACTGGGATGGGGCCTCTTTCAATTTAAAGATCTCTATGGATTCAAGGACCTTGGGAAGAAGGCCTGTACCATCCTCTTATGAAATTGTTTAATATGGGATTACAGCCTCTGTTGTGTTGAAGATTCAATGAAGGAAAGCTCCTGGGAGGCATTCAAGCAGTAGTCCCCACCCACTGATGGTGGCAGAACTCTCTGTTGTATTTCTGTGTAGGATTTCTCAGAAGGAAGCAATGACTCCTTCATAGTATTCCATGCCCTGGGAAGCCGACCCTCATTGATCTCATTAGACTTTTTGCTCAAATGTATTTTCAGGAGATTTACAAGTTGTCTCTGACATAAACTTCCACAGAAACCCATGAATGTTTCTCGTTGTAGGCTTTTATGTGCTTTCTCCACATCATATCCTGTATCTTTATCTGAAGAGCTCTCTGTGTCACTAAACAGATGCTCTTTGGGCCCATCCTCTGGGTGGTTTCCCAGATCCTTCCCAATGGCCTCCTCTAGCTGAAGCCTTTCTGAGTCCCCCTCATGGAAGCTTTCAGATTGGCTCAACCCAACATTTAGAGTTTTGCTACTCTAACTCTTAGGGATCTGTGGGTGTCCATGAGAGTGCTGCATCTCAGGTCTCTCTGAAAAATTCCTTGGACTGATGGGTGTGGGCAGAAGGGAAGGGGGGTGATGGGCATGGAGGAGGGCACTTGTGAGGATGAGCACTGGGTGTTACATGGAAACCAACTTTACAATAAACTATTAAAAAGAAAAAGGAAAAAAGAAAAATTCCTCAGTGGCATCATCAGTGATGGAGACTCATGGATCCTGTGGGGAAGGCCCCATCAGTGTTGGATAAGCCTCTTTCACAGGTGATGCTTTAGTTTCTTACGAACTTCATCACCAAGAGGAAACAGTCCGGGAAGGATAGAGACTGCACCATGGGTATGGGAGGCCCGGCAGTTAGGCTAGGAGCCGAAGGACAGAAGTCCTCATGGGACCTTTGATCCACACTGGGTAAAACCCACAAACGTTCCTGTTGCTTCTGCAACAAGTTCCATTCTAGGTGTTGAATTTCAGAAAAGATGAGAAACTCTGATTCATTCTGGGGTCTATGAAAACACACGCCACAGATCTTAATCTGGGGTAGAGGACTAGATGGCAGGATTGGGAGTGGTAATTGAAGGTAGGCCTCAGGCTGGACTTGAGTGAGAGGTAGGGGCTGGAGTTGGGGATGAGCTTGAAGCAGGGTTTGAGGCTAGATCTCAGGCAAGAGTAGAAGAAATGGATGGGGAAGGACTGGGGATTCCTTGTCTGTTGAGGTAGAGATTCTATTGAAAATAAAGATTGAGGAACAATCATCTGAGTCATGGGCAGCAGAAGGCAAGGACTCACTATGCAGAGTTGGGAGACCCCAGAAGAGCTGGATAGGTGTTTGCTGCAAATGACCCTTTGCCAAGGCTGTAGGATATGGGGGCTGCAGATGCACATGCAGCTCCTTTGATTTGTCTTTGCTGTTCCAGAAAGGAAGGGAGGCTGCTAAGCCATGGTTGTCAGAAATTGACTCTGACATTTTTCCTGAAGAATTTAGCGTGTAGTCTGGCCCAAGTTGTTTTGGAAAAGAACCCTTCTTCTTTCCCTTCCATATCAGGAAATCACTCCTCCTTTGGACTTGTTTCTCAAGAAGTGCCAGGACTTTGGGCTGAGGAAAGAGAGGCTGCCAGACTCTTACAAGGTTGGCCACAGGGTCTCCCCTGGAAGAAGCCACAGAAGAATGCAGGGCAAGAAACTCTTGGCTGAAATCACATTGAGCCAAAGTAGAAGTGAAGAAGTCTTTGTGATGAGCTTTCCACCAAGAGAAGTCTGAGGCAGACAAGGTTGCATGGTCAATGCCTGTGATTTGGAAATATAAGTGGACAACCCAGCAGGGCCATCCGGAGAGGAGTTCTCTGGAACAGGCCTCAGGGTGATGGAAATGGATTTAGACTGAGTCACAGTTAAAGTGTAGTCTGGTGGTGGTAAAACAGACAGGGTTGGTGGTGCATGATGACAAGCACAGGTCTCAGTGAGATTCACTGTCTGAGACAACTTGATAAGAGGTTGACATCTTGGGAAAGCATGGAGTCAAGAGAGAAGATGGTATTTAGAGACAAATTGGCCTCTGGTTGGCAGCAGGGTCCACTGTCTGAGCATCATATGGTGGGAAAGGGGGAAAAGGCAAGGGGTTTGGGTGAGAAATGGTCATCAGGGAAATCATATTCCAAGGGAGGAAAAGGCTCTGGTGTCAAAGAGTGATCTGATGGTGAGGGTGGGACAAAGTCAGCCAAGGGGGTCATTGGGTTAGGTAGGAAGGTGGAGGCAGGTGGGAGGGGAAGGCTCAGGCAGAGAAGCTGATATTAGATCTCCTGGAGGAACTGATGAGAAGGCAGGGAACAAAATGAACAATGAGTAGGTCACAGGAGCTGTGGAAGCCAAGGGAGTAGCACATTACAGGGCCTCCAAATATAGGAGTCAATTGATCTCAGCAGTGGTGTTATTACACACCTCACAGAAGGGGTCTGGACATAACAGTTGATGAATGTGGATGATATATTAATGCTGACCTAGAGGGTTGCAGGAGATAGGAGGTATAAAGCTGCATCCAGGGCCAGAGAACAAGGAAAAGAGGACCTGCTGACCTGCCAAGGGAGTGGCTGCCTGAAGCTTGCTGGCCCTTCACAATGCCCCACATTTATGACATCATAATACGGTCAGTAGCCTTCACCCCCAAGGCCCTCATTCACATACCCATTTGTATGGCTACCCCCTCCCATGACTGGCAGGTTACATTCAGCCCATACAATTGCATATACCATGCTCTAGGAGGGATCAGAATAGAAGGGGAAAGAGTAGTCACCCCCTCCAATTAGATACATGCTTCCTTATCTCTTCCTCTTCTCTCTGACTGCATTTCCAACCTGGAAAACCAGGAGAGTGGGTTATATGTAGTGAAGGTAGAAACATATGTATTATATAGGAGTCCCTTTATGAGATATCCTTGAGATATTAGATTTTGAATGCCTCAATAATCAAAAATAAGGTCAAATGGTCAATGATGTGATACTTGTTAGTATTAAAGTATTTCATTTACATCATGTCATGTGATGCTGGAACCACCTCTGTGAAGCACAGAAGTTGGTGGTTATTTACCTCAGGGAGGAATCCTGTGTATCCTTGATGTCACAGGTCTTTCACAAAATCAGGAGAGAGAAGTTCTGACTCTTGACATCTCACAGGGTCACCATTGGGCAACACCCATTGCCTAGCTCCATCATGGCCCCATACTCAGGGATGGGCAGAGCGAGGAATCTAAGGGCCTCCGGTTCTGACTGTTCTGACATCCTCAGAAATTATGGAACTGGAACCTCATGGAAAGGACCGGAAGGGTCGCCGTTGGAGAGCTCAGGTGGAATAAACAGAACCTTACCTTGCAGCGTACGACCTTTCCTCCTCCTCTTGGCTCTGCCTTGACACTAGAATAAAAATAGAAGAATGAGGGGCTGTGACTCACCTCTCACTCTTTTCTCAGAAATGGAGACATTCATGGGGCGCCTGGGTGGCTCAGAAAGTTAAGCATTTGAAACTTGATTTCGGCTCAGGTCATGATTTCTGTTCACTGTTCATGAATTCAAGCCCCCATCTGTGCTGTCCGAGCAGAGCTGGCTTGGGATTCTCTCTCTCCCTCTCTCTGCCCCTCCCCCGTGTGTGTGTGTGTGTGTGTATGTGTGTGTGTGTGTGTGTACTTGCTCTCAAATTAAACTTAAAAAAGAAAACCTGAGGACCAACAGTCACATCTGTGCTCCCTCAGGTAGGACCCTGTATCCTGGGACACCTCACATGGGGTGACCCATGATCAAGTGCTAGGGAACCTTGTTCTCTTACACACATCCCATACTCTAAACCCAAACTAGGACTACAGAATCCCAACATTTGGGATTTTAACCAAGACCCACCATCACACCCAGATAGTCTGTGAGCTTCAAGTGGAAACCTTAGTACTTCCTTAACCCTTAGCCCTGCCAGATCTCTTTTCCTAGAGGAGTGAATGTCTGTTCTTTTAGACTTCCCATTTGAGGTGTGTCTGATCCTACCAAACTCATTTTAAAATTTGGGACTAGAAATAGAAACAATACTAATGTCTGTTGAGGGCTTCCCCAGGATTCCTTACCTTTTGGATGGATTTTGTATTCCAGGTTGGAAATGAAATCCCCATCAGGTAGCACAGGAACAGAAGAGGCAACCCCTACCCACACAAGAAGGTGAAGTTGGGGGTCAGTCTTGAAACATGTTGAGCCAAAGCACAACACGGTTTTCAGTAGGGCTATTCAGAAATGAGAGAATCACAAGGCTGCCTATAGGTAACTGAGCTACGAGTGTGCAGATGCTGGACCATATATACTCTCCAGGCTTACATCACAGAGCACTGAAAAGTTACAAAAGGTTTCTGAGGGTGGGGGAGGGGACAGTTGAAGAGGGTTTGCCCATAAACCCTCCCCCACCCACCAACCCAGAAGATCCCTCTACCTCTCCTAGGCCTCTAGGTCCCTCTGCCCTACTCTGCCATCCTCTTTTCCTACTCCACCTTTTCCTCATATTGATGAGGGAGCATGAAGTTGTCTGAGGGACAAAGTACAAGCTAGCACACAATTCCCACCTCCCACAAGGAATATCACACATTCCCCCAACTGTTGGTCACCCTTCACACTTATAGTGAATCTCTTTCTGCCCACAGGTCCTGTCCCAGAGCTTTAACAAAATCACCTTTTTGCACCAAAGAAGTCTTCAAGAATTCTTTCTTGGCCACCAGCTTGGACTGCTCCCCATCACCTCAAAACTTCAGGAGTATCATATACTTAGCTTAATGAATTTTTTTGCTTGTTCCATCTATAATCCATATAATACCTGGGTCCCCCTTTCTGCTTGGAGACCTTGACTTGGGTCTCACCTGTTCCACTGCCTGGAAAGTTTGCAGAGCTACCAGAAATATTCACTTGTAACCAGACATTTACACTCAGGATTACACATGTCCTCAAACCCACCTTTCCTGTAGAATTTTTTTACTTTCCATGAATCTAGATCTAGACCTTAAATTTTTTCACACTTATTGAATTTTACACATGTTGCGTACCATATTTTTAGTTTTATGGTTCACTCAGCCTTTACCATCTTCAGAGAGGCCAACTCAACTAAAATCAATAATTCATTACTTAATATTCCCCAAACTAAAATCAGTATAAAATAAATGTAAATAATTAAACCTTCAAATAATCTTGAGGGTAAATGTGTAACACTTCTCTAAAGATAGTGAAGATTAAGCTGCATCAAAATTTTGAGGACATGCTACACACACACACACACACACACATCCTTTGACAAACCAATCCAGTGTTTTCAAATTGAAGAATAAAGTATTTTTTCCTTTTATTTCAATCTTTCATAAAACTTTGACCCTACTTCTCCTTACTCTACCTAAAATACAGACATTCTCTGTTCTCTACATCAATTCCTTAATAGGTGTACAAATCCCTTCTCAGTAAGTTGGGGTGCTATACAAGAAATACATAGACTGAGTGGTTTAAACAACCCACATGCATTTTTCACAGTTCTAGAGGCAGGGAAGTCCAAAATCAAGACATTGGCAGACTCAGTGTCTGTTGAGACCCATTTACACAGACAGGTATATCCTTTCCCTACAAGTGGGTGAGGGGTTTCTGGAGTCTCTTTTCCTAAGGGTACTAATCCCATTTATGAGGACCTCACCTTTATGACCTAATCACCTCCACAAGTCCATATCACATTGGGATTAGGGTTTCAGCATATGACTTTGGGGAAGAACACATTCAGTTCATAACACTCCCCAAAACCAGGATAGGTTACTAGGCACTAAGCTGTTGATCCCCTTAGTCCTCTATTGGCAGGGTAGGACCTAGGAGTGTCATTTAGGGGACAAGCTAGTCTTGAGCAGCTTCTGCTGATTACCCATGTGGGCTCTGTAAATCTAATCTTTTCTTAAGAGTGCCTTGCCAAGAAAAAGGGTTGAGAAACTCCAGCTGTCCTCTGAACTGCCTCCTAATCTCTCATGTCTTTCTTAAACTGTGATGCCCTTCTTCATCATCTGTGAAAGGGCAGGACAGGCTTCACACCTGCCCAGCTGAGTCTCCTTTCAATTATACAGAAATAAGTAACCTGCCTTAAGGATAGACTCTGTCAGGAGGTCCCACTTCCCCCTGACCTTGACATGCAGACTCAGCCAACTTTTCATTAAGGAACATTTACTGTTGGAAACTAGGAGACAAGCACCTATAAGGCCTGGTGTCTGTCCTTAAGGACCTCACGGTGCTGCTCCAGGGAAAGCCCTGCACAGGCCAAGAGTCACACACGCACACAGGACAGGTGTGCTGCTGCACATGGGGATGCCAGGTGATCTCTGGAACAGACGAGGGAAGCAGCGTGCATTGTGGGTCCTAACTGTTCAGGCACATCGTGCTCCTTAGAAGGGACGCTTTGCATGTCTAGCCTCGCCCATTTCCCGACACAAATTAATGATTCTTTGAGAAGATGGTCAATGAATGGCTTTTCTCTTTTACAAATGCATATATTGGCTAGATAGCCATTTGTGCCTCTTGAGTTAAAACTTTTTTCAGAACCCGGTAGAAGCCCCATCAAAATTTAAAGGAATGAGAGATTAATGATACACCTTTTGTTTTGTTTGTTTTGTTTTTTGTTTTGTTTTGTTATACCACCAAAAATAACCTCCACTGATATTTAGTAGGGGAGGTTCACAGCACTTATCCTTTCTATGCTAACTTCAAATATAAATGATTTGCCAGTTTCTAAAGCATTTTACTTGCAGTAACCTTACAATCACACTATGGCATAAGCAGTTTTCACAATCATCTAGTATGTAAGCAGGACAGGTATCATTTGCCGCTTTTATCAAAGAACAAATCTGAAGCTCAGAGAGGGTAAGTGACTTCTCTAGATCACCTAGCTGGGAAGTAGCAGAGCCCTGACAAGGAAATCCTCAATGTTCTCAACACCTCTCTTTTAAACAAAAAGTGACTCCTAAAGAGTCACCCCATTCCTACAATTAAAGCAGTTGTGTGGCTACAAATATTCACTTTGTCCGTTAAATGCTGGCAAGTTTGTGAAGAAAAGATCTTGTGTTATTCTGTCATCCCCTTAAGTACTTTTCCTTTTCAATCTTGGCACCGATGTCTTTATAGGTTTCTTCTATTGCCCTCTGCAAACCTGCTTTCCAGATCTATATTATGTATGACTCTCAGGGACGCATAAATGAATAATAACATTTTAAATGCCATACATCTCACACAGTTTACATACATCTAACCCCTAAGCCTTAATATAAGACTCTCACAAGAGCATGTCAGGCAGCCATCCAGAGGTGGTGGAGATAGCTTTTGGTAGAGTGAGGTGTTCTCACAGCTCTGTGACATCTTCCCAGCTGACCTGAGTCACCACATAGAAGTCTGGTCCTAGACTTCATACTGCACTTGGTTATATTGTCTCCAAACAGGAGTATTTTCCAAAAGCTCTGAGAGAATAATATGCTTGTATTTAAAAAGACTACATATAGATAAGTCTAGAGAAGTCATTTATTTAACATTTTCATGTTTTTCATTTTCCAGGGACAGTCCCCATCATCATCACTGTCCCTGGGATGAGCCACATGGGGATAAGCTGTTTTCAGGATTCCAAAAAGCCTGAAAAACAGTGTCTGCGGCAAAATCTGTTTAAACTGCATTTAAAATATTAGCTGGCTGTAAGTTATCCCTCATTCAATCACATGCCAAGCTTTTATTGAACTCTACACTCAAGTATTTCTAGTAGAGATATCAACAACAACAAAAAAATGGTATTGCCTCAACCCTTGAGCAGGTCATAGCTTAGTGAGACCTGCAAATGGCTATGAAAAGTGATCTGAACAGTTAAAGAAGTAGAATAAGAACAAAATGAAAACACTTATAAAGGAGTAATTAATTCTCCTCCCAGGAAAGAGAAGGTCAGAGAAATTATTACAACAGGTGCCAACCGAGCTGAACCCTGTGAGGTATTCAGCACTTCTTCTTCCTCTTCCTCTCCTTTCTCCTTCCTTCTCCTCCTTGTGATTTAATTACTACAGACATTATTTTTTAAATCAGCTTTAGGTTCACAGCAAAACTGGGGAGAAAGTACAGAGTTCCCATATGCCCCTCTGCCTCCCTACCACACACACAGCCTCCCCCCAATATCAATGACCAGAACCAGCATGGGGCAGTTATTACAATCAATGGACTTACCCTTCACATATCATTATCACTCAAGGTCATAGCTTACATTAGTGTTCACTCTTGGTGTTGTACATTCTATGGGTTTGGACATGTATGATGACATGTGTCCTCCAGTGTAGTGTCATACAGAGTAGTTTCCCTGCCCTAAACTCCTCTGTGCTCTGCTTATTCATCCCATCTTGCCCCCTTATCCCTGGCAACCATTGATCTTTTTACTGTCTTCAGAGTTGTTTCTTTTCCAGAATGTCATATAGTATGATCATACAGTGTGTGGTCTTTTCAGATTGGCTTCTTCCACTTAGTAATATGCATTTGAGGATCCTCCATGTTTTTTCAAGACGTAATGGCTCATGCCTTTTTAGCGTTGGATAATGTCCATTGTCTGGATAAACCGGAGTTGATCTATCCATTCACCTATTGAAGGACATCTTGGCTGTTTCCCAGTTTTGGCAAGTATGAATAAAACTCCTATAAACATTTTTTAGACCACTTTATTGAGACTTAATCATCATAAACTACAATGCACCTATGAGAAGTGTACAATTCAGTGGCTTTTAGTGTAATCACAATGTTGCACATTCAGTCACCACAGTCAACTTTAGAACATTTTCATTATTCAAAAAAGAAGCTTTCACCAGTTGGCTTCATGCATCCTTCTGTCTTCTCATTCCTCCTGCCCCCACGCTAGGTTACCACTAACCTACTCTGTCTATGGATTTGTCAATTCTAGACATTTCATATGCATGGAATCCTGCAATATGTGGCCCTTTGTATCTGGTTTCTTTCATAATGTGTCAAGGTTCATCCATGTGGTTACATGTATCACCCATGTGGTAACATGTAAAATGTGTCCATGATGGAACACGTAACATGCCTTTTTTATGGCAAATCATATTCCATTGTAGACATACACCATGTTTTGTTTACCCATCGACCTGTTAAATCTTTGGATTATTTCTACTTGTTGGCTGTATTGAATAAATCTGCTATGAACATTTCTCTACATGTTTGGTGTGGACGTACATTTACATTTCTTGCTTATTCTTTTTCTAGCAACTTAATCAGACTTTGTCTAAGCATGTCTCTTTTTGAGATTTGGGGAGTAAAACCCTATTATATTCCCTGTGAAAGAGATCTCTAGGGTCTCAATGCAATGTTTATAAAATATCTGATGCATCAGTTTGACCTCCTGCCAACACTTGCAAAATTAGCCCTTGAACCAGCAGGAATGGTGGTGATGCATAATGTTTGATATTTAAGGATAATGAACACCTTATGTTCTCAAGGTCTATTCTTAGAAAGTCAGAAAAGGGTGTGGGAAGAGTAAATGCAATCCAGCCAGAGGGAACAAGAGCAAACCTATATAACATATATAAAAATACATGTCTGGTCACGCTAAAGCATGGTATGTGCCCGAGGATGAGAGTAGCAAAAAATTAGGCTGAAAAGGCAGGAGGGGAATTGCTGTGAGCACCTTTGAATGACAATTTATGGAACTTGAAATTTGTGCTGAGCACAATGAGAAGCTAAGGCAGTGGGAAGCTTCATAACCAGAAGAATGGCATCCCCAGGTATCTCTGTTTTGGAAAGAGGACTGGCAACAGAGAAGCTGTTGAGAATTCTTGAAGAAATACACAAATTAATCACTGTATCACAGAAGGCTCCTTTGCGGATGGTAGAAAATCAGATGAATTCGACATGCTTAATTTTAATTTATTGACTTATACTGCCCTGCAATATAGGAGTAGATCCAGCTTCGGACTCACTGTCCCTTGGTTCTGCTTTCTCAGTGTGGACTCATTCTCAAGCCACTTCTCTTGGGGTCCCAAGATGGCATCCATCCAGGAAAAACAGAATCGTCCCAGTGTCTCAATTAAGTCCCAGCATTCAGGTGAATGGCACTAGTTCAGGTCATAAGAACACCCCTGAAATAATTACTGGGAACCAGAAAAAAACTGTTGGCCTGCTCTTATTCAGAGTCTCTGGTAAGAATTTACACTGAGTAAGCTCTGGATATGGCCATTTAAAATTTAAAAAAAAAATGTTTTATTTGTTTCTGACAGAGAGAGAGACAGCGTGAGCAGGGGAGGGTCAGAGAGAGAGAGAGAAGGAGATACAGAATCTGAAACAGGCTCCAGGCTCTGAGCTAGCTGTCAGCACAGAGCCTGATGTGGGGCTTGAACCCATGAACCAAGATATCATGACCTGATTTAACCAACTGAGCCACCCAGGCACCCCTGGATATGGCCACTTTAATAGGCTAAACATTACATGCACCTTCACCTAACCTCCCCATCAGAAATTTTTTAAATTTTATTTTTGAGAGAGAGAGACATTGTGCAAGTGGCAGGATGGGGGAACAGAGAGAGGGGGACACAGAATCTGAAGCAGGCTCCTGCCCTGCCTGAGCTGTCAACATAGACCCCAACATGGAGGCTCGAACTCAAAGGCTGTGAGATCATGACCTGAGCTGAATTCAGACACTTAACTGACTGAGCCATACAGGCAACCCTCCCCATTCCAACTTTTATTACTAGAATCAAAATCTCTGAATGGCTCTCCTAACCCATTAAGAGAAAAAGAACTTTGAGTGAGACTAACACGAGGTAATTACTAAATCGAGTTGAATTCCTTTGCCATGCTCTTGGCAATGAGGTATGGAAACTCCAGAGCCCCAAAAGAGGTCTAAAGGGGAAAAATATGTTCAAGACAAATTTCAGGGATCTCCGTTTCTCATTGAAAATACATTTTAGAAAACCGTTTTATGCTGACTTGCTAGGGCAGTTGTATGGCAAGGAAACGGGTGCAGCACTTCAGCAAATTGCAGCTTTCATTTCTCTCAAAATAAAATGGAAACAATAAAAACACAATTAAAAATGAAAGAAAAGAAAACATAATCTGAAAGAGTATTTTGATTCTTTTTCTAATTAAAGCTCTGCAATTAAAGTTTTGCTGGAGAGCCACCTGTGTTTTTAATCTCCCTGTCCACAAAGGGCTAATACAGGACAGGATTAGGGATGGTCTCCTACACTCAGAGCTGGAAATGACCTTGGAGAACCTTCTAGTCTGGCTTTCTCATTTTACAAATTGGAAACTGAGGCCAAGTAGGTCGACTTCTCTCCTTAATCCTCTCTTTCATGTGTGTGTGTGTGTGTGTGTGTGTGTGTGTGTTCTCTCAGAAGGCTTGGAAACTTGGAGCCTGTACAGTTTTAACATAATTCACACACTCAATATATGACTTTCTTTCCAAGGCCTTAATTTACCCTAAAGTATGAAGGCAAGGCTTCAATAAGCACTAAATTTTACCCAGTGCTGCTTCAAAATGTGTGATTTTTGGGGGTGCCTGGGTACCGCTGCCAATTAAGTTTCCAACTCTTGGTTTTGGCTGAGGTCATGATCTCCCAGTTCCAAGGATCAAGCTCCACAATGGGCTTGACACTGATGTGTGGCGCCTGCTTAGGATTCTCTCCCCTCTCTTTTTGCTCCTCCCCTCTTGCATGCATTCTGTTTCTCTCCCTCTTTCTCAAAATAAATTTTAACAAAATGTGCATTTTCTTGGTAGTAATGCTTTTTTTGTGAAAATATAAAGGAAATACAGTGTGTGCCTTCACACCTCCGGCACTAAAATAAACTGAATGTAATGTTCCCTCACGAGCCAAGCTTAGTCTGATAAACTGCTGTGGTTCTCCAGAGCAGCTGGTGCAGAGTCCCGCCATGTAGACACAAATGTACACTGGCCCCAAAGCCTGCCAGCATAAAAAATCCACCACTTAGAATTTGGTACTTCTTTTTCCATATAAACTCAGTGATTGTTTATAAAATATGCAGTTCGAAATTGACCTTAGAAAGAGCGGCCTTCCCTAGGTCACAGGACTGTCCTTGAGAGTTAATGTAGATTAGGTCACCTGGGGGAGGAGGGGGTGAGGGAGGGAACCACAAGGAGGAAGTGGAACAGAACTCATGTTTGGTCAGTACTTATTATGTGCCCAAACTTTCACTCATTTCATTTAACTATACTTTGAGGAAAGAAGTATGTTTCTCATTTTACAGATAACAAAACTGAGGCCCAAAAGATTAAATCACTTGCCTCAGGCCATAGAACATGAAGGAAAAAAGCAAGGTTATGATCCAATCTTGCTATGGTCCCAGGGCTGTACTTTCACGCTGCAGGACGCCGTCCCAGAGAGCAGAGTCCCTGGGCCATGATCCTTGATGCTTCTCTGCCACCATACCAGCAACTCTCTTGTGTGATAGGACAAACCACTCCAAAACTTCATGGTTTAAAACAATGGGCATTTCATGTGCACACAATTCTGTGATTCTGGGCTGGGCTTAGCTGGGTAACTGTTGATCTGGCCAATGGTCACCATGGATTGAGTCAGCAGGGGCCTGGGCTTGGCTGGCCCTGAATGGTGGGCTCTTCTCTCAGGGCCTCTCCCTCTTACATGGCATCTCCCATGGCCTCTCCATGTAGCCCCAGCAGAGTAAGAGAGTCCTTATAAAGGAGATCAGGGCTAAGAACTTCTTAAGGCCTAGACCAGGAAGCTGTAGAACATCCCTCTGCCACCTCCAGTCCATTAGAATAAGTCACAGTCTCTATTCCAGTCCAAGGAGAGAGGATGACACAAGGGCAAATACAGGGAGATGTGGATCATTCAGAGCCAGCAATGTAACAGTGGTTGCCATAAACGTCTTCAACATTGTCCCCACCAACTCTCGAGTTTGCCATGTCTTCATTCCTTTATGCTTTCCTTATATCTAATTTTCCTCTCTTCTGTACCTTTCTCTACTTTCTCTTACCAGTTCTCAGCTGCAGAGAAACTGGCCTTCCTTAGCGAGCTGCAAACTGAGGATTTCTTTCCTTCATGTCAGTGAACTGACCAATCACAATGATGTCAACTCTGTTCTCCATCTTTGCAGCTCAGATGTTCTAGTGACAGAGATTCCTTTTGTTTTTGGTCACTGCTTTGTCTTCTTTTGCATTTGGCTTCAAGGCTGGCTGGACGTATAGTTTAAAGGAAAGGATGATATCCATGAATCAAGAAGCAACTCAAGTGGATCCACTTACATGGTTTGCCCTTATACATACAATCTAGAACTTGAGATCTTCGGTTTTACCTGCAAGAAGGCAAGATATCTAGATCAATGGCCAAGTCAACAAATCAGTGTTTACCATGTTCTACATGCTTTAAATTTCCTTAGGCACCATTCACCATGGCAAGGAAAGAAGAGGGGGCTGCAGGAATCAGATAATTCTAGGCATTACAATTCTGGTTCACAGGAGGCTACTTCTTACATGTGGCTAAGATGAGATCCGATTACATTTCCTTTGAATCCTTCAGCCTGCCTGATCACTGCTTTGGGCTGTCAGGAGAGAGTCAGGAATACTGAGAATTAGCCAGGGCCAGAAGATACCACCAGCATGAGAAGGGAAAAGGGAATAAGAAAAAGAAATCCTAAAACACCCCAGGTGAAGATCCCTGCAGAAGGGATCATTCGTAGGCTTTCATTTAAAGTCCTAGGGAATTAAAATGAAAATGAAGGGGTGTTTGTATGGCTCAGTTGGTAGAGCATCTGACTCTTAATCTCAGGGATGAGTTCTGGCCCCAGTTTGGCATGGAGCCTACTAAAAAATAAGAATATAAGTTAAAATAAAAGTTGAAATGTGAATTACCATTCAAGAGTCTCTAAATTCATTCACTGATATTTTTTTAATGTTTTTTTAAAATTTATGTTTGAGAGAGAGACACACAAATCTGAAACAGGCTCCGGGATCTACACTGTCAGCACAAAGCCCAATATGGGGCACTAACTCATGAACCATGAGGTCATTACCTGAGCCAAGTCTGATGCTTAACTGACGAGGCTGCCCAGGCACCCCCATTCAATGATAATGTTTATCACTCTTTCTTTCATTCAGTTCTCTGAGGCCAGTCATTGGATTATTGAATATTAGATTCCATCTAGACCAAACATTTGGGGGCAAAAATAAAGAGAATTCAATTCAATTTGGCTATTTATACATCTAAATTGCTCAAGTGAAGGAGGCACCTAAGATAAAATGTCTTCATTATTATTTTAGATTAATTCATTGACTCCAATCTTTTCTGTGCCCTATAGTCACAGACATCAAAAGCTGATTGAAAATGTGCATAAATTCATACATAAATGAATTATACATAAATTCATTATAACCCTCATAATGATTTACACAAAATCCAATTAACATTCTATGAAACTTCAGGAGAATCTGACGAGATTCTGATATTCACAGGAAGAAAAATAGATAATTTTATCACAGAAAATTTTGAAGGAAGAATATGAGATGGAACTAGCTACACTAGATATTTAAATGTAGACCATATAATTAAAATAATTTGCTGCTGAAAGAAAAAAAATATATATGATTACAGAACACAGACTAGCCAGTCCAGAAATTGATTTTGTTCCACATAAGAATTTGCCAGAAAATAAAAATAACACCACCAGAAAGGAAGAACAGTTTCATGAACTTGTAAAGGAATAACTTAGTAGGAATTGAAGGAAAATAAAATTAGTTTAAACATGTCCCTCATAGTGTATAGCAAAATAATTCCCAGATACATGAAAAAATTAAATATTTTAAAAATAGCTTTTTCCAAATGCCCACTCAAATAAGGTGTTACACCTGCAAATTTAAAATGCAGATGACTTCCTAAGCTTCAAATCCTTTTAAGATCATAAAGCAAAAGACCCAGCTGTTCAGATTACATAAAATTGAAAACTTCTATTTGTTAGGGGGAGGAAGGTATAACCAACTACTAAAAAAGCAGATTTGGAAAATTATATTCAAGAAATTTGGGGAAAAGTTAGCATTTTTAGAAAAGTCATTATTTCACTACTATAACAAGAGAGAACATTTTCATATTATTTGTTGATGCATATTTTCTGTCTGTGGCCTTTGTTCAACGCTGCAGAATTAATTTTGTTAAAACCTCATTTCCATATGAAATTTTCTTCTTACAAGAGTATAGGGATTCTGTCACTTGCATTCTCTGATCTCAGCCATTTTAGTACATATATACTCAACATATCAACATATCAACATATCATCTGCACCTAATATTTATTTAGTAATTTTCCTTAAATCAATTCTGTTTCACTTAAATAAACTAACTTTGCCATAACCTATAGTTTCTGTGAAATTGTTGTTAGATGTTATGATTAAAATTTAAAGCAGTAAACTCTGGGCAAAGTGGATGACCCTCCACAATGTGGGTGAGCCTCATCCAATCAGGTGAAGGACTTGAGAGGAAAAACTGAGGTCCTCTAAAGAAGGAATTCTGCCTCCAGACTGCCTTAAGATTCAAGACTGTGACAACAGCTCCTGCTGGAATTTCCAGCCTGCTGGCCTGCACTGCAGATACTGAACTTACCAATTACCACATGATAAAGAGCCAACTCCTTAAAACAAATCCCCAGCCTCACGCCTCTGTCTGCCTCTCTGTCTCTTTCTGTTCTCTGTCACTGTGTATGTGTGTGCACATAGGATACATATCCTATCCTATTGGCTCTGTTTCTCTGGAGAACCCTGAGGAATACCCTTACCAGCCTTCAGGAACACTGACTTTCCAAATCACATTCAAATGTCTTGGCCTGGATGCCAATGCTTACCTTAATCTAGCTCCTCCTTCCTATTCCACGTTCACTTCGTGTGACTTTCCAATGCACACTCTGCTTTCCTCTAGCTGGTCACCTCACATCTTTGAGCTCAGCATTCTGCTGAGGGGAGCGTGATTTGCCAGGCTTCCTCCAGGCCCTGCCGTCAAGGCCCGGATCAGTATCCACATGAGGAGCTAAGGAAGAAATAAAAAATGGAATAATATTCTTACACCCAGAAATCTGAAAAACCAGTTTTGTCAGGTAAGATTTCATCTCATGTGGCAATTCTGACTAACTAGTTGCAGGTACTGGATTTTAAGAAGGTTTCGGGGGCTCTCTCTCTCTGAAAAAATGCACGCATCTATTAGGGACATAAGACAGTGGAAGGGTGAGAAGGGCCAGAGCGGTAATGAAGTTGGTACATAATTGCCACCTCTGGCTTTCTTACTAAGGAAACTGGCAAGAGTGTTTTCCTGAGCCCTTTCCAATCTTTTAGATCTTGGAACAACAAGGCATTAGATCTATAAAGTTTTTACAAAAATTAATCTACATTCTAGTCATTTTCCATATCTACATATGTAAGGAAAGTCAACAAGAGCATTGAAACAAAGGAAGGAGTACACAGAACAGGCTGCATTTGCCTCCCAAGCATCTCCTTTTTCACACAGTACCAATGTTCAGAGAGAATTTGCCTGCTGGGATGAGTGAGTTTGGGAATACAAACAACCCGGATGCCAGGGCAGCTATTCCTTGACTATTGCTGCCCAGCACCCAGACACCAGCACATCCTCATAAAATACCTTGGGGAGATCATTAGGTACGAAAATTCTCCTGGGGCAGCAATAGTTGCATTGGTCGCTCCCCCACATCCCTGTCTTCCCATCCCTGAACTGCAGAAACGAGAACAGAAGCAACACTTTGCAGCACACCAAGATCAGAGTAATTGATACAGATCTTCCTGAAAATCAACCCAAACTGTCCTAGTAGAAAGCCACCCACGGCCTGGTTTTCAGTGGTTCTTTCCCACAGTCTTTAAGGTTGAGGAGGGGGAAGGCATGATTATCCATACAGGTGGGTTTGGTTACTTTCTTTCATTGTGGACTTGAGCACTGAAGATATTAAGAAAAAGTGTATTAGGTCTCTGCTTTCAAGGAGCTGTTGGTTGGCTTAACTGATAGTCAAAGAATATACAGAAACCTATCTTTGACCAAGGTCAGCAAACTTTGAAAGGCATTTGTTTGGGGGTACAGATACAGATTGGAAAAGGACTAAGAAAGAGGAAAATACCTCTATGGGAACAATGACGGATATTTGGAAATCACGGGCCCCTCTGACTCTAATTACCTTTTCAAAATTATATTTTCCTAGGGAAGTCTTACTACATTACCCTAAAGATAATCATATGACTAGTTAATTATGCATTCTGGGGATATATCTCAACCCGTCTCAATCAGGATCAGAAAGGAAAAGACTAGAAATCTGAATATTGGGCCAACACCTCAGGTAAATCTTATTATCAGGGAAGATTAAGAAATGTTTCAAAGGAACTTCTCTTCCACCCTCAGACAGTTCATCACCCTTTTCTCCAGCACTATCCCTTGGCCTCTCAGGCATGTGGCTATCCAAGAAAATATCAACTTCAATTAATATAATGAACTTTATTTCCAATTTAACAATAAAATATAACTGTTCTAGCACAGGGAAATACAAGCATAGTCAACACATCATTGGGAGACTTGCACAGGCTCCTAGAGAAAATTTCAGCTAATTATATGTAGAAGATAGAAATACTAGACTCTGTGCAGAAGGAAGAAAGCCCATAATTTCTTCCATGAGTACAGTGTCTGTGGGTGATTTCTTGGGTCTCCAAATCCATTTGCTTCTTCCCAAGTGACTATCACTTAAACCACCCGTTCAGGCCTCAAGAACCGTGTGACCAACTGCAGAACAACTTTAGTGCTTTCAGCACTTGCCTGTTGGGTTTTTCACGGACAAAGAATGGAGACAGCATACTTAACTACATGATGTAGCCTAGCCTGAGTTCATCACACCCCTCCGCTGGGGGAGAAGAAAAGGCAGCTTTCTGTGCTATTGAGGTGTCAGTGTTGAGAACTTGAGGTGGCCATACTGTAATCATTTGGGTGGCAACCCTTCCTTTAGTCCACACACTTCCTGTGGCCAGCCAGGTCACTGCTTGACTATCTACGACTGCAGACGTAAATGGAAACTTGAACCATGTCTAATGGAAAGCCTTTGCCCTTCTTGGGAATCCAGCAGGGTAACTGCCTCCCACCCCAGAACTCATTGAGAAAGGCAAGGCAGTGGAATCTCTGATGTTTATACAATTTCCTTCATTTTACTTAAATAATTTCACATCGCTATGCCCCATTTTTCCCACCCACAATTCATTGCAATGCTTTTTAACCTGCATCATATAATACTATAAAAATAAAAGATGTTTTTAACAGTTTGCTCGACAGTATATAAAAACCATTTGTTAGCATCAAAAGCCATATTTTTAAAAAATATTTTATTTCTAAGTAATCTCGACTCAACATGGGGCTTGAACTCACAACTCTGAGAACAAGAGTCACATGCTCCACTAACTTAGCTAGCCAGGTCCCCTAGCATCAAACCACATTTAAATCACAGCCTTTTTTTTCCCAGTGGGCAAATATGTATAATCTGTTGTTTTTCTCATTTTTAAATTGGATTCAGTGAAGCTGAATTTACAATAGGCACCTCATGTAAGACAACAGCAAATTGTGGGGAGAGGAAAGTTTTGTTCAAAAGCAGACCTCAGAGGTAAACAATACTAAATCTATATTTCATCTTTCTTCCCTATTGATATTTGAATGTAAGATAAGATATTCACAATAAAAGATGACTTGTTTTCCAAAATGTTGTACTGCTTATTTGGTAAAAAGAGGTTTTGGATAAGGAAGCAATGACAGTTGGGAGGGGAAAAGGGTAATTCCTGGGTGTCACATAGCTGTAGACCAATTTCTACACTACAGAAACTGTACTCTGTAGGCCAAATAGTGTATTTAAATGAAGATATCCAGGAAAAGCTGAGTATTGCTTTGTCAACAGCCATTTCTAAATTTTAAGGATATAATGTTCAGTCACAAAGTGGCCCATGGAGTTTCCTGAAATTTCTTGCCCTTTGGTCCACAGTGGAATTTTTCAAAATATGTTTACAGTAGACGATAAGTATTATATTGAAGTAATAAAATAGGAGGACCATGGAACCCATGTATATATGGACACTTGATTCAAGAGAAAAATGAAACTACAGGAAGTGGGGAAAGAATGGTTCATCATAATGAATGGTGCTGAACACCTGGGCATCCACAGAGGGGGAAATGATATTGCATCAATGATATCAGATAAAAAATTAAATTACACGGTGTATTTGACATCTTCTCCAAGTGTGGCCTATAGACCACTTGCATTTAAGTCTTTTGGGTGATAATTAAAAATATAGTTTCCCTAGACTACCTTACACTTGCTGATTCTCTAGGCATGAGACCAAAAAAAATTCTGCTTTTTTTATCAAACTCCACTAGATGATTTTTAGCACACTAAAGCTTGAGATTCACCAGCAGAGAGTTTGGCAGTTAGGAAAAATACCATCTGAATCCAGGGCAGATAAATTAATCTGTCTAAAAGCAGTTTTCTTGTCAGTAAAGTGGTGATAACACCAACTTCATAGGTAGGTTGTGATGATGATTACATGAGATGCTGTATATACAGTGCTTAGCACAGTCTTAGTTCACAGGCAACATTCAGTATATATTAAAATTACTCCCCAGATCCAATAAGCCTACTCGAAATGAAGTGTTTTCAATCACTAACAAAAACTTTCAATTATAAAAATAAAGTTTAGCACTGGAAATATGTATATAAAGGATATTACTTTATCAAGTATATTAACAGGTAAGTAGTGAGTATTTGCTTTCGAGAACATATTTAGAGGTACTACTTAGAGAACATAGCCATTCATTCAGAGACCCCCACCTAAGAAGTCATGGTCCCATCCAAAGATGCAACATTAGAATTTTGTGTGTGATGCAGTAAGGAACATCTACCCAGTAATCCTGCTGAGCTAAATCACCTTGGTAATCAGTGGAACGACAGAATAACTTATTCAGCAAATGTTTACTAGAAAATTATGATGTTCCAACCCTGTATCAGATGCTGAACATTAAGAAAAAAGATATGGCCCTTCCCCTCCAGTAGCACTTAGTTTATGAATATTGCAGATTGTCATGTTCATCCTAGCATGTATTAAATAGTATTTCTCAACCAATTTTTGTTGTTGTTGTCAAATGGTTAAAAAACTAAGCCTAGTTTTTTGGGCAGGGTATTTGTAGCTGAATCAGGGATAAAAGAAAGATATTAAACATTAATTCCTCTTCTCTTACTGTCCCCCAAAGCAAACACTTTCCTTTGAAACTTTGAAGACTTTGCTAGCACTACTGATAAGAAGTGTGACACAATGAATAGAATTAAGGGAACTATCTTGGGGGAAGTTAAAGTTACATTAGCAAACCTCTGGGGCCAGTACATTCCTCTGCTGGCTCTTCAGTACCAAGGGACTAACAGTCAATGTAGGGAAGAAACAGCCACTTCAGAAAATAGCAGGCAAGGAATTTATGAGTCTGGGCTCCACTGTGCCCAGGTCATCCAAACCAAGTATGCCTTGAGATTCAGATGAGGCATTTTGCAGAGACCATATATACCAGCTTCCTAGGCCTGCCATAACAAAGCTCCACACAGTGGGTGGCTTAAACAACCAAAGTTTACTCTTTTACAGTTCTAGAGGCTAAGAAATTCAACAGCAAGTTGTCAGCAGGCCCATGCTCCCTGTAAATGCTATATGGAAGAGTCTGTTGTGTGCCTTGCTCCTAGCCTCTGAGGGTACCTGGCAATTCTTGGTGTTCCTTGATTGTAGCCACATCACTACAGTCTCTGCCTCTGTCATCACATAACCTTCTTCCCACTATGGCACCTCTTCCTGTAAGAACACCAGTCCTTAGATTAAAGGCTCTCCTGAATTCAGGATGTTCCTCTAAGTAATTACACCTACAAAGACCCTATTTCTCCATAATCACATTCTGAAGTGGATATGGATTTGGGAGTGTCACTATTCAACCCCAGCCCTGACCCAGTAGAGCATGGTTTTGGGAGGAGAAGATGATATAAGGCAAGAGATGGGAGCAAAGACAGAAATGGCTGCACACTTAGCATCCAATAACACTCACGTGCTTGGTGTCGCCTTCCCACATGTTCCTACCTCCACCAACAGGACCCAAGGACCCACAAGTACAGGAGGCACAGGCCCAAGGTACTCTTAGGAAGCCAAGAAAATGTTTCAATCTCTTACATGTGTATACATGTGTCATTAAAATAGTTTTTAATATTTTAACGTTTAACATTTTAGGCAAAGATGCCTAGGGCACACAAAATTCACAATGCAGCTCTGTTCACTAATGTCCATACTCATAGCCTCCACCTGAAATTTCCTTCCTTTTTGCCAGGAAGAGGACTCACCTTACCCTTCAGGACTCCATTTATGAGTCAGTGCCTCAGAGAGCATTCCTGACAACCCCTTCATTTCCCCTTCACTCTATTCCCTCCGCATCCCTGTAGCCACACCCAGCATGGTCACGTGCTCTTCACGTGTGTTGCTCTATCATTCCACATCCACACTATACAACTACCTGTTGTGTGGAGTCACTCAGAGACTACCTATCACCTGTCACTGTGCAGCAGATGCTACTGCTCCTCCACCCACATCCCCTTTGTCATCACAGCGCCCTCATCCACCCCACCCCCCCGATGTCATGGGTATTGGTTACTAATGCTCACACCTCAACGCTCCCAGAGGAAATGCCCTTGCCTCACGGAAGCGTCTGGAGGCACTTGGGAGTTTACACTAGCCTCCACTCCCACTCACCCCCAGAGTGGTCCATAGCCAATCAGTGACGGACAGCAAGGGTGGAACAGCCCTGCTTCTTCCCACTGGTACCTTTCCAGCATTCCCTCAGTTTACCGCTTGCAGAAGAGTTCCCGCCTCAATCTCAGCTTCCAAGGAGCATGACCTAAGATTCTTTGTTTCTCCCGGACAGGCATTAGTATCTGACAAAAATTCTCTAATAAACAAACACATTGAACAAATGATGAATGAACAAGTGAAGCAGTAAATGTAAGAGAGAAGATGGAAGCAAGATCAAAGACTTACCCAGGCCTCCATGAGGGCTGAACTGACAATAAAAGAACTGCAGGGGTGCCTGGGTGACTCAGTCCCTTGAGCTTCTGACTTCAGCTCAGGTCATGATCCCACAGTTCATGAGTTTGAGTCCCACGTGGGGTTCTGTGCTGACAGCTCAAAGCCTGGAGCGTGCTTTGGATTCTTTCTCTCTCTCTCTCTCCCCCTCCCCTCCTCACACTCTGTCTCTCCCTCTCAAAAATAAATAAACTTTTAAAAAAGTCTCTTTCTTAAAAATTAAAAAAAAAATAAATGAAAGAACTGCAGTCCTCAATAAACTAAAAACCGAGCACAGGAAGACAAGATAGGGTGTAGGCTCCAGACAGCAGCACAAGAAGGTTTCTGGAGAAGGGTCTAACTTTTCGACCTGAAGAATAGTGCCTACTGTGTGTCAGAGAATCTCCCACAGACACCAACAGACTGAGATGATATTAAGCCATCAAAACCGGCACAAGTTTCCTTAAATTCTCTTGGACTTGATTGACCCCAGAGCTGGGGACAAGATGAGTTTGCAAGCATGGACTCTGAGGCTGGCTCACATGAATTTTTGTGAACAACGAGCCGTTTCTAAATGAGCTGCCTTTGAAGACCTGATACCTCACGACAGCGCCCTGGCCAGCCTAAAAGTTTGATGTTCCAGAGCCAGAGTTCAACAAGCTGGAAAAATGAGAGAGGGTCCCATGGCATGGAATTTCCATTATAGATGAGGTTCTTTGTAATTTAAGTGGCTCCTCTCAACCTTTACAGCAGTTTGGGAGTTGAGCAGATGGCAAGGGAGGGCTTGACTAAATGGTGAAATTTCAGCTGCAAAAGGCAAGTCCTAGAATGACAATCCGGAAGCGCATTTCCCCTAACACTTATCATATTGGCAGAGGGTTCGTGAATCTTTTTAGGAAAATGAGAAGGAGCGGTGCATCAGAATAAGGCATCCTGTGTTTGGTTAGGTTATGTGGAAGCAAACACCACCGAATCCAATTCTTCCCTTGTGTTTGCTATTCCCAAGGAAGAGGGCCAGACTTGTTTGTAAATTAAATAATACCAAAAAGGCTAAAGCTCAGGGTCTGCCATACAACAAACCTCCAGCACACGAAGCGACTGCTAAATGCATTCTGAAGCCCAGTGTATGATAGTTTCAGCTGAGTTGTTTCAACCCTAGCTGGCATTACAGAACCCTGTAGCTTCTAGTTTTATCTTATAAAGAAACAGTAAGGTTGTAGAAAGAGCACAATCTGAACTCAAATCCTGCCTCTAATACTAAATAACTGTATTATCTTGAACAAATTACTTTTCCTTGCTGAGCCTGTTTCAAAAAATGTAAAACTGGGGTGGAAGTTGGGGAGGAGATAATAGCAATTTCAAAGGATTGTCGTAAGAATTTGGTGTGATGATGTATATGCAAGTAATTGGCAGATGGTAGACCTTAAAGTGGTATCAGTTGTGTTTTGTTTTATTTCTATTCTGCCTAGCTACATAGAAGTTTATGTCAAAATAACTTGTGCTTTCAAATTATTTCAGTTCTGGCTCATCTATCATTTTTCCTTTACCTTCAAGCAACTTTAATATTAAAATATTTAATAAAAAATATGTTTTCTTTAAATTCTATAACCCTTATTCTGTGTGGATGAGGCTATAAGGTTTCAGCTTTGGGGGTTTTAATTTTGATCCTTTACAATGTGCACATCACAAGGGGCACTTGGGTGGCTCAGTTGGTTAAGCATTCAACTTCAGATCAGTCATGATCCTGCAGTTTGTGAATACAAGCCTCACATTGGACTCTGTGCTCACAGCACAGAGCCTAGAGCCTACTTCAGATCCTGTGTCTCCCTCTCTCTTCTCCCTACTTGTACTCTGTCCATCTCTCAAAAATAAATAAACATTAAAAAGAAAATTTAAGAACACACACATAACAGAAACTGTAAATGTATTCGATATTCAGAGGCTATAAATGTGTTGTCTTCTAATTGATGAGGGACCATAAGACAAGCTGAGGGCCAAGCACAAGCTAGCACAACCCCCTCACCCCCAGGTGGGATATGTGTGGTATTCCTCAGGCTTTCCTGGCTGCCCAAGGACAAAGGAAAGAAAGAAAACAAATGGTTAAAATGATAGAGTCTCCATCAGTTTATAAATATCTTAGGAATAATACTTGAAAAGGGAAATCTTTTCAATAGCCTAAAGTCCAGGAACTCTCTACTAATTTAAGGTTAATCCTTTGCTAGAGGGGAAAAAAAAACAACCTTAGCTTGACAATAGTTAGGCCTCTAGTAATCTGTGAGTCTTCTTTAGCATACGGAAATCCCATTAAGAAACTCCCAAGATGGTGAAGCAGGATGGAACTTTTTTTTGCCTCTCTCATTCTTGGAATGCAGCTAGGTCAACACTGAACCATCTCACCCACCGAGAAAACTGATTTGAGGATTAACACAACAATCTGAACAATTTGAACCACAGACCTTGGAAGGTATGCAGTGAAGAGAGGTGAACTGGGAGACAGAGAAGCCATGAAGGGTATAGAGAGCTATTTCCGCTTGTGGAGAGAGGACAGAGACCTGGGTGAGAGTACAGGAAAAGCACTCCCCCACAAAAGCAGCTGGAGCTAAAGAGAAAGAGTGGACTGAACCAAAAAAAAAAAGGGGGGGCGGGGAGGGGGGAAAGGGACTGCAAGGATCTGAACAAAAACAGGGAGAAAGGAATACGGAGAGGGTTTAAATTCCATTAAGACACTATACACAAGGGAGTGCAGAGTCTGAAACTCTGCAGCTTGATACTTGGAAGAGCTCTGGTGGGAAAGGTGAATCCCCAGGAGACGACAACAAGGTCCGAGGAGTTCCCATATCCACCCTCAGTTTCAATAATTCTCTAGAACTACCCACAGGACTCGGGAAAATATTAGACTTATCATTATAGTTTTATTAGAGCAAAAGGTGCATATTAGAACCAGCAAAGGAAAAGATGCCTAGGGGAGAAGTCTGGAAGAGTCTGCGATGCAACGTTTCTTCATCTGCAGGGACACATTACCTCTCCCAGCACCAAAACATGACAGTACCCAAGGAGCACTGCCAGTAAAGCAGCTCACCCAAGTTTCCATGTCTAGAATTTTTATTTGGGGTTTAATATATAGGCATGAATGACGGAATAATTGCCTACATGATTTGACTCAGTCTCTAGTCCACATGTTTCCAAGGGGCCCACCATGACTAACAAAGATACTCATAACAAGAAATTCCAAGAGTTTAGAGGTTACCTCTTTGGAGTGAGGGCAAAGGCCAGACTTCTCTTGGGCCAAATTCTTTATTATACAGTCCTACTATTCTTAAAAGAATTGTTATTAAGGTTTAGTGAATGAAATAATTGTTTAAACTGGATCATGTTTCCATTCCACTGATAGGCAAATGCGCTGCAGGAGAGAAAATCCCCAGAAGGATCCAGAAGAATAACACTAGGCTAATACATATGTAGAACAAACATAACCTTTACTCCACTACAAATGGTCACAAACATTACAGAAGTCCCCCCTTAAGCATGATTTTGCTTTCTAAGATTTTAGTTACCCATAGTCAACCTCAGTCACAAAGCAAATTATCCTCCTTTTGACCAATCATCAGAAGGCCAGTAGTAGCTTAACACTACATCACAATGCTTATATCATTCACCTCACTTCATCTCATCATGCATGCATTTTATCATCTCACATCGTCCACAAGAAAAATTAGTTACGTACAATAAAATATCTTGAGAGACAACATTCATGTGATGTGTACTATAGTAAATTAAAATTATTATATTTTATTGCTTGCTATTATTATTAATCTCTTACTCTGCATACTTTATAAAATAAAACTTTATCATAGGTGTGTATATAGAGGAAAAAACTATACTTCAGTAAAGACGTAGGATACAAAACTAATGTACATAAATTTGTTCCATTTGTACACACCAATAATAAATTAGCACAAACAGAAATTAAGAAAACAACTCTACTTACAATTGCACCAAAATTAGGGGTGCCTGGGTGGCTCAATCGGTTAAGCGTCCGACTCTTGATTTCAGCTCAAGTCATGATCTCATGGTTCTGAGATCAAGCCCATGTTGGGCTTTCACTGCATATGGCGCCTGCTTAAGATTCTCCCTACCTCTCAGCTTTCCTAATTCGTGTGTGTGTGCACACAGTCTCTTTCAAAAAAAAAAAAAAAAAAAAACAAAACAAAACTTTAAAAACAATTGCATCAAAAATCATATGATACATAGGAATAAATCTAACCAAAGAGGTGAAAGATCCATTCTCTAAAAACTGCAAAAATACTGATGAAAGAAATTGAAGACCACGGAAAGAAATGGAAAGACATTCCATGCTCATGGAATGGAAGAACAAATATTGTTAAAATGTCTATATCACCCAAAGCAATCTAAACATTTATTGCAATCCCAGTCAAAATACCAACATTATTTTTCACAGAACTACAACAATAATTCTAAAATTTATATGGAACCCCAAAAGACCTGTATAGCCAAAGCAATCTTGAAAAAGGAAAGCAGAGTTGGAGGCATCACAGTTCCAGACTTCAAGTTATATTACAAGTACCTGTCATAATTAAGATGTATGGTACTGGCACAGAAACAGATGCATAGATAAATGGAACAGAATAGAAAACTCAGAAATATACCCACAATTAGATGGTCAAGTAATGTTTGACAAAGCAGGAAAAAATATCCAATTAAAAAAAGACCATCTCTTCAACAAATGTTGTTAGGAAAACTGGACAGCAACATGTAAAAGATTGAAACTGGACCACTTTCTTCCACCACACACAAAAATAAATTCAAAAGGGATTAAAGACCTAGATGTGAGACCTGAAGCCATTTAAAAAAAAAATCATAGAAGAGAACACAGGCAGTAACTTCTCTGATATTGAGCATAGCAACTTTTTTCTAGGTAGGTACCTTGAGGCAAGGAAAACAAAAGCAAAAATAAACTATTGGGACTACTTCAAAATAAGAAGCTTCTGCACAGCAAAGGAAACAATCTTCATAACTAAATGGCAACCTGTGGAATGGGAAAAGATATTTGCAAATGACATATCCAATAAAGGGTTAGTATCCAATATATATAAAGAACTTATAAAACTCAACATCCAAAAAAGTAATAATCGAATTAAAAATGGACAGAAAACCAGACAATTCTCCAAAGAAGGCATTCAGATGGCCAGCAGACACATGAAAAGATGCTCCTCATCACTTACCATCAAGGAATGCAAATCAAAACTTCAATGCAATATCACCTCACACCTGTCAGAATGGCTAGAATCCAAGAACACAAGAAATAACAGGTGTTGGTGAGGATATGTAGAAAAAGGAACCCTCTTGCACTGTTAGTGGGAATGCAAACTTGTGCAGCCACTCTAGAAAACAGTATGGAGATTCTTCAAAAAGTTATATATACAGTACCTATGACAGAGCTACCTTAAGATAGAGCTACCAGTAATTTCACTACTGGTATTTACCCAAAGACTACAAGAACACTAATTCAAAGGGATATATGCATCCTTATGTTTATAGCAGCATTATTTATAATAGTCAAGATATGACAGTAGCCTAGAGTCCATCAATAGATGAAGAGAAAAAGAAGATATATAATGTAATATTACTCAGCCATAAAAAGAATGAAATCTTGCCATTTGCAACGATATGGATGGAGCTAACGAGTATAATGCTAGGTGAAATGGAGAAAGGCTAATACCATGATTTCACACATATGTAGAATTTCAGAAACGAACCAAAGGGAGAAAAATAGGAGAGAGAAATAAAGAAAAAGACTCTTAGCTCTAAGAGAACAGGAGGCTGATTGCTTAGATATTTAAAGAGAGTATACTATGTTCTAAGATTTATATTCATTTACTGTGATGAAAACTCTCTTTCTCTTTCTTTCTCTCTCTCTTTCTCTCTCTCTCTCCCTCCCTCTCTCTCTCTCTCCCCCTCTCTCTCCCCCTCTTCCCACCTTCCCTGCTCACTGTTCTCACTCTCTCATTATAAAATAAAAAAAATAGGGGTACCAGGGTGGCTCAGTCTGTTACTTGGCCAATTTTGGTTCAGGTCATGATCGTGGGTTCACGTCGGTTCTGTGCTATCAGTGTGGAGCCTGGAGCCTTCTTCAGATGCTATGTCTCCCTCTCTCTCTGTCCCACTCAGCTCACTCTCTCTTTCTCTCTCTCAAAAATAAACATTAAACATTTTTTGCTTAATAAGAAAATAAAATAATACTTAAAAACTTTATCATAGGCATGTATGTATAGAAAATAACATAGTATACACTGGGCTCAATACTATCTGTGGTTTCAGGTATCCACTGGAAGGGGGGTCTTAGAACATATCTATTGTGGACAAGGGAGGATTATCATACTTCATTATCCAAAAATTTTTCAGACTTTATAAACTAATATGTGTCTTGGGGGGGTTGAAAGAAATGATTCTAAGAAGAACTATCATTAGAAATTAATCAAATTAAAACCTAACTAAAACATTAAGCGTAAAAATAAGAAAGCTATTTGAAGAGTTTGGTTTCAATAACTATTTGTCTGTACTGTGAACTTTAAAATTAGAAATATATTCTTCCGTTTCTTCTTTCATTTTAACTGTACTGCCTAATAGACACAACTGTTGGTATTTTTGAAAGAAAAACATCATTCTGTAAAGAAAACATTAGTTTTCTTAATTACAAAATCGGGTTATTATTTAACTACCATAGAGGATTAGTAAGAATATTAGAGAAAATCTTTGTAAAATGCCAAGCACATTCTCTGGCATCCAACAGATAGTATCAAAGTGAGATGTTGTTGCAACTTCTGTGGTTCCAAATTAAAAGCCACAACTCAAATTTGGCAAATAAGACAACCGAATTACAGTGATCACTACGCCTAGGAAAAGCAGAACGCAAAAGAATCCAATGCTTTAGAGGGTGAAAGAAGTTCATAAAGGAAAGAGATTTCAGTTGGGAAACAAAAGTCCTGATTTTGTGCTTCTTTCCCAACACTTTATGGTGGGTCTCAACTATTACAGCTCTCAAGTGGGGATACTAGTACTTATTTTCCTATCTTACTGGACCCTTTATGTGATGTGTTGAGAAAGTATCATACTAAATGAGTGGCACCAGTAGTTATGACATTTTTTGTTGCCTTGTGCATATAAAGAAATATTACACAATTAGGGCAAAATATGTAACTTCAATTTCTTGCATAATTACTGTGTCAAGAGAGAAAAGTTGTTCCCACTATTCCACAAACATAAAAGAAACCAGAACACATTTTTAAAAAGCATAAAACAATAACTATATATCTAATAATATATGTTCCATCAAGGGTTATAATTTATAACTAAAAACATAAGATAGATGGCTATAAACTGACATATTTAGCAATAATAATAATAGCAGAACTAACCACTGACAATCCTGTCAACTGGAATACTGATGCTAACACAGTATGACAGAGGATTATGAACACCATCTTCTGAATACCTAAGCTCCAACTTCCATAGGAACAAATTTCCCAGGGCACATAAGATATATTTAGTTTTTGGTGTGCCTGGGCGGCTCAGTAGGTTAAGCATCCGACTACAGCTCAGGTCATAATCTCACATTTCATGGGTTCAAGCTGACAGCTAGCTCAGAACATAGAGCCTGCTTCAGATTTTGTATCTCCCTCTCTCTCTGACCCTCCCCTGCTCAACCTTAAAACATTTTAAAAATTAAGTAATTAATTTAAAAAAGATATATTTAGTTTTATATTATGGATCATATGATTTAAACAATAACTTTTAGTCTGAGTTAGCAGATTTCTTTTTTTTTTTAGTTTATTGTCAAATTGGTTTCCATATAACACCCAGTGCTCATCCCCACAAGTGCCCTCCTCCATGCCCATCTCCCCCACCCCCACCCCCACACATCCATCAATCCTCGGTTTTTGTCAGCATTCAAGAGTCTCTCATGGTTTGCCTCTCTCCCTTTCCCCCACCATTTCCCCCCTTCTTCTACTCCATGGTCCTCAGTTAAGTTCCTCCTAACCCTCCTATAAGTGCAAACATGTGATATTTGTCCTTCTCTGCCTGACTTATTTCGCTCAGCATAACACCCTCAAGGTCCATCCATGTTGCTACACATGGCCAGGTTTCATTGTTTCTCATTGCCATGTAGTATTCCATGGTATAGATAAACCACATCTTCTTGATCCATTCGTCCGTTGATGGACACTTAGAAGAGTTAGCAGATTAAGTTGTGATGAAAGAATAATCTAGGCCCCAACATAAGCTTCCTTTTCAATAAAAACCATCATCATTTTTCCAACTGAAAAAGTCAAAGGCTTTTATTGATACAATTTTCCATACTGTCTGAGCATCAAAATTTGTCACTGAAACTGCTTCAAAACCAGAATCCCAGCTTGGAAATCTTCATCCCAACTTTTTCTACTCTATCCCTTCAACCACTTACATTCAATCAGTTATTAAATTTCCTGAATTTTCCTTAAGATATGTCTCAAATTTGTACTATTATTTCCATTTTCCTTACCACCATCGCAGTCCACATCACCAACTTTGGTCAATACTCTAGTCTCAGGTTTTATTCTCCCTTCAATCTAGCCTTTAAATCCCTTTCCAATTACTTCCCTAACATAGTACTTACATCCTGCCACACCCTTGCCCATGAGCCTATACGCCAGTCAATCCTTTGATAATAGAGGAGGAACTTTTAAAAGCATTGATGCCCAAGCTCTACCTAAAAAGGTTCTGATTTAAGTCATTGGGGAAGAAACCTAGTCATTAATGTTTCTTTAAAAGTTTCTCGGGTGTTTTTAAAGAAGAACCAGGTCTGGGAACCACTGCGATGATCCTCTACTGCCTATTAAGTCAAACTGGAACACCTGTAGCAGACACTGCAGGTAATATACTCAGATTCCTTCCCATTCCTTTGACCCTTCCCTGTGCCCATCCCATGCTTCAGTGTCATTTGTTTAAGTTAATTTATTTTGAGAGTGAGAGCTTGTGCACCAGGGGTAGAGAGAGGAGGAGAGAGAATCCCAAGCAGGCACTGCACTGTCAGCAGAAGGAGTCAGAGGCAGGGTTCAAACTCACAAACCCCAGAGATCATACCTGGGCCAAAATCAAGAGTTGGATGCTTAACCGACCAAACCACCCAGACTCCCCAGAGTGACTTGTTTCGAATGGCCATCAGCACATGCTACTCTTCTTATTTTTTTTTCTTACAAATAGTTTATTGTCAAGTTGGTTTCCACATAACACCCAGTGCTCATCCCCACAAGTGCCCTCCTCCATGCCCATCTCCCCCTCCTCCCCCCCACATCCACCAGTCCTCAGTTTTTGTCAGCATTCAAGAGTCTCTCATGGTTTGCCTCTCTCCTTTCCCCCACCATTTCCGCCCTTCTTCTCCCCCTTGGTCCTCTGTTAAGTTCCTCCTAATCCTCCTATACGTGCACACATATGATATTTGTCCTTCTCTGCCTGACTTATTTCGCTCAGCATAACACCCTCAAGGTCCATCCATGTTGCTACACATGGCCAGATTTCATTGTTTCTCATTGCCATGTAGTATTCCATGGTATAGATAAACCACATCTTCTTGATCCATTCATCTGTTGATGGACACTTAGGCTCTTTCCAGGTTTTAGCTATTGTGGAGAGTGCTGCTATGAACGTTGGGGTAATTGTGCTCCTATGCATCAGCATTTCTGTATCCCTTGGGTAAATTCCTAGCAGTGCTATTGCTGGGTCCTAGGGGAGTTCTATTGTTAGTTTCCTTAGGAACCTCCACACTGTTTTCCAGAGGGGCTGCACCCGTTTACATTCCCACCAACAGTGTAGGAGGGTGCCCGTTTCTCCACATCCTCGCCAGCATCTAGAGTTCTCTGATTGGCTCATTTTAGCCACTCTGACTGGCGTGAGGTGGTATCTCAGTGTGATTTTGATTTGTATTTCCCTGATGAGGAGGGATGCTGAGCATAGCACATGCTACCCTTCTGATGACTACCCTCCTGTGACTAGAGCTACTGCATCCGTGCTCTTGCAGAGAAAACAGAAAGGGCCTGGGGATTTAAAAGTAGCCTATAGTCAATGCCTAATTAACATGGGAGTATGAATGCCTATGGATTCGGGCATATTCTGGGTTTAATTTACACTTTGGAACTCCCTGGCAGGACGAGACTGAGACAGGGACTTTACCTAAAAACACACATACCCTTGCTGGCTTCTTCTTCCTACATCCCCTTACTCATTTCATCAAGGAGCACTTCCTTAAGAAATCACTTGCACACAAAACCTCATCACAAGGTCTGCTTATGAAGAATCCAGCCTGTCTGACATCTTGGTCCAAACAGTTCACAACTTGGATCCACCATGTTTTCTGCAATTATCCATCATCTTCCAGAAGTGCTATTTTTCTCATCTACTGCATTTCCTTTTTTAAATTCTTTTTTAATAGTTTATTGTCAAGTTGGTTTCCAAATAACATCCAGTGCTCATCCCCACAAGTGCCCTCCCCCATGCCCATCAGTCCCCTTCCCCTCCCCCCATCACTCCTCAGTTTATTCTCCTGAATGCTGAGATCATCCCCTGTATTTCCCCACAAAACTCTTTAAGCCTGCTATTTCCAAGTGACCTCCTGATAATCAAAACTTCTACCCATCACAAACAAGCTCTAGATAGCACTCCCACTCCATGCATAGCCCAAGGCCCTACACATGATAAGCGCTCAACAAAAATGGTTTGAACTGGTGCTGCCTCCCCCATGAAATTTGCTTTGACAATTCTAGCACACGTAACTCTAGCTGTACTTTCCAACTTCTATAATTAATGTCATATCCTCATTCATTTGTTGACTTACTAAACAGATATTTAAGTGATTACTAGGGCCCAGGACTGTGCTCCTCATGGAGAATGAAACAAGGAGTAAGGATATTTCTGGCCCCATGGAGCTTATATTCAAGTAAAGGATACAGATGTTCAGCAAATAATCACACAAATAAATGTTGATTCAAAACCATGAATGTCTAAGAGGAGACAAATGGTACTATGAAAGAACATGAAAGTACTACATTTCCTTAGCTAGGACTTCTCTGAATAAATAATGAGGAAATGATGACCTAAAATTGTTGTCCTGTTCTCTATTTTAGGGGTTCTTGGTCGCACCCCTCAAAATCGCATAGAATTTTTGCATGACCATGTATCATCCTTTTAATAGATTTTCAAGGGGTCCATAACCAAAACTTTGCACCTTGCCCATCCTAGAGAAAACATGCGTTCTTTATGAATTGCCTCCTATGTAGGTATCTGTCTGTAGGTACCTGTAAATAGAAATGTTAGCATTTTCTTTTGTATTTGATATCATCTAGTATAATGATAGCCATATGGTCATCATTCAATACATATTTGTTTTCCTCTCCCTGTTTTTAGCCTGAGTATTTCCACAGAACTCAGACTCCCAAAAACAAAGTGTCTTTCTTTATTGAATAAGAGCCCATTTTGAACTGTTATGGGTCTGATGAAAATGATTATCTTGGTTTTGTTGGGTACCAGGAAAACAAGAACAACAAAACAGGATTTGCATGCTAAAGCCTGCCTCTACTAGGCCAATGCCAAGCAATTGTCACTACATAGGAACTTCAGAGTTCTGCTTCTTCAGGGATTTAACACTCTCATTCTGGGAACTCTCTGCTGCTTTCCCCATCCCAAAACCTTAGTTACCCTAAAAGTACACTTGTTACCTAAAAGGTAAAAGCAAAACACATTCATTTCATACACAAAAAGGTGACACCTGATTACTTAATCAAGTATACTCATCAATTTCAAAGAAAAATAGAATAAAAAAATAAAATTTAATTTCAAATGCCACTGAAAAATATCTGTGACTATACATACACTGAAAATGAATATTATATATGTACAGACTAAAAAATACATATGCATTTATATATACCAGAAATAAATACTTTTATATCTTTATAAAGGCACTTAGACATGTTACAAATAGAATAATGTATGTATAGACCACAGTTCCTAACTGACATCAATAAACACATGAATAAAATAGGAAAAGAAGATTCTGCCAGATCTAATATATTTCTAAGGTATTGCTAAAAATGGAACAATTTCAACAAGTTGTCCTTGAAACCCACGTCCAGCAGACTGGAAATAATGGTACAAACAGTGCAAAACACAAAAACCATTAAAATATTAAAGCAGAAAAATATTAAAGCAAGATTTAATTGAGTAATCAATTTATTTAAGACCAAAAGATCAGGTCTTGGTCTTGACCAGGACCAAAATGGATCCGGTTTATTTTACACACCCATCAAAATCTAAGGAGGGAGAATGACCTGTATAATTCCGCATTCTCATTACATGCTTTTATTAAACTTGGAACTCAGAGTTTCAAAGATTGGTTGTTACTAGAATATCCAGAAGAGAGGACGCCATATGCACACATCAATATTTTAATAGACTGCCACTCTTCAACGATCATAGCCATTGGGGACCAAACAGCAAATTTAAAATATTTATTTCCTTTTCCCATAGGTTCACAAGACTTGTGCCCCCTCTTCCTGCTCAGCACTTCCATCACAGGTGTGCAGATACCGGGAGATGACATCACATGCAAACAATTTGGCACATTATAACAACCCACGTACAAGTCTGATAAAGTACTGGAAACCCACAGTTCATTCTCAAAGCAAGATTTGATTTATGGTTTCTCACTGAAGGGTTTTCCTTTCTTGTTAACACATATGACTGAATGCATGCTAAGTAGCTACATATTAGAAACAAAGTCTCAAAAACTACTTTAAGAAGGAAGCATCAGGCACCAAATTACTTTCCACACAGTGAATGATACCAGAGTATGAAAGAGTATAAGGGTATCTAATTTTGCCATCTATTGCTTCTACGATATAGGGCCTTTGAGCCTTGATCTGTTTCTTAGCATGTTTTCCCAGGAATGTCACTCTCCCATAGACATAGCCAGTAATTCTCCATGTTAATTAACTCTACGCTCTCTTCTGTTGTTTCAATGCAATTAAAAGAAAAATAATTTTACTATAAACAAAAGCAGCTCTGATTTAACTTCCATTTTTACGTTATTCTTAAACATCAGCATGTTAAATATTAATGGGAAATTATCTGCTACACATTTCATGAGTGGTGAAGATTAACCAATATATTGATATCACAAAATAGACAGCTTCTGGCCTCGAACATGATCACTATCTCACCTATTCTAACCAGGAGGTATCCTGCATGACCTCACAGAACTGAAAGAAGTACTTGGTAGCCATTTAGTCCTATATTTTGCAACTCTTGTGTCTGAAACTCTCACATACACTGAAAGACTATGATAATTTTTCTTTTCTTCCCTACTGACACCTCTAGCCAGAGTGAGAAGAATGAAGGTGGGGTAACCAGAGTAGAAAAAGGAGATAAACTGATGAATATGATGGAGGAGGTTTCACGTTCACATGTGTGTGTTGTATATAATGTGATCGTGGATGAGGGCTGTGGATGAAATGATGTGTACAGGTCAGGCAATTGGCGGCTTCACTGTGCCCAAAGAAGATTCACTGGGCTGTCATTGACCAGGAAAGATTCACTAAAATAGGTGAGATTGGCCCTAAATGTTTTCATTTCACCTCATTGTCAGCCCAAGTGCACCATTGTTCAAATAAGATTCATAGTTGGGTTGCTTTCACTACACAAATAAAACAACTCAAGAATTTTTCTGTAACAATGGATTTTTTAATTGGCATATTAAATCCTTCCCTCCTGCACTCCCATGTCAAGGCACCCCTCCAATGACTTTGATTAATCCTTTTGTAGAATTATGAACTTGGAGAGCTTTTGAAAGGAGAATGGGATTGAATGCCAGGTGGGATTTAGCCAAAGCTGTCACAGCTCTGGTTGTTACCCCTCATAATCCATCTTGCTGAATCAAAAAGCAAACTGTGAACAAACAGCTCAGGCAGTTTGTTTGAAGATACACTCCTGTCTTTCTAGGAGGGATTAAGTCATGGCTACAGTTTGTTTGGAAAATGATTATCCACATGAAAATTGTTAAATTCATGTGGCATCTCTTTGAACCATAATGTTTTATAACTTTTCATTTCTGGATCACAATAATAATAATGTTAAAATTTTTATACTAAAACACAGACGTCATCTGTGGTCTTTCAAAACATTGTCAAATTTTTTGCATTTACCTCAAGAATACACAAGATGTTGATTTTCAAAGTTTTAAATAATAAGGATTCAGTCTCTACCTTTAAAAATGAATCACAGCCATACTTGTTACAGAGAGAAGGGGATTATTTTAGCATTTATTCCAAACAACCCAGCTCCACAAAAACTACATTCATGCCCTGATGCAACAGGGGAAGCACACTAGGTAGCTAAGATTTTGAGCAAGAAGGATAGAATAAGGCCAATCCTGTAATATATTTCAAAAGTAAAGTGTTTTCCATTAGAATATGTTTTTCCATGGTAGATGGATATAAATCTTAGAATACAGTGTAATCTCTTTAAATATCTAAGCAATCAGCCTCCTTTTTATCATCAACTACTGCATTTTTGATACTCAAGGTATTTCTCTAATTCAAGTAATCCTTGAATTGAGATGGGAGCAGGACATTGTTCAACAAATACTAAATGGTTGCTATGTATAGGCTCCATGGCAGGTCTTACATAAACAGGATTAATAAAACACTGGCCCTCTCTTCTTGAACTCAGACTCTAGTAAAGGAGACAAACATGTAAACAATAGACTACTAAGCATTATGATAAAAACCACAATAGAAGAGTAACCACCGGATTGAATAGGCAGAACTCCATAGAATAAGGTGGGGGGTGGGGGGGTGGGGAGGGGTGGGAAGCACAAACAGAAACTTCATGTTTTCCCTTCACAGGCCCTTTATGACCAATCCACCAACTCATTTTTCTCTTACTCTTTGAAGGAAAAGTTGGGTGAAAAGAGATCCCATAATTTCCTTAAACACTCTACTTTTAAGTCAGCTGTAGTACTAAGAATAATCTAGCTCAGTAATTAAAATGTCCAGTCCAGTTTAATAATCAAAACACCAAATTCATTTAAAGTTGAAAATTCTTTCTATCAAACTGGTAATCCTTTCAGGCTGGGAAAGGAAAGAAAGAATGGTCTTCCTTTTCTCTAGCTCCCTGCCTTGGCATTTTCATACCCACCCCATACCCAGTCTACTCATAAATTTGCCTCTGCTTTCACCAGAGATGGAGCCAGGCAAAGGGAAGAGAAGGAAGCATCTAGGAAGTGTCTTGAATCAACTCGTATTATTAGAATCTGAACAAAATAGATTCTTTCTCTCAGAAGGTGCTTTCATTTATTTATTCCACAAATATTAATTGAACACCAATTACATTCTAGGCACTGTTGCAAACACTGAGGACACCTAATAAGAAAAACGAAGTCTTTCCGTCTATGGACTTTACAGTCTAGTGGGGGCTACGAGAAAAGACATTAAGTAGGATGAAGTAAATAGGGAGCATGTAAGAGGTAAATGCTATTTTACCTAGGTCAACCAAGAAAGCTCTTTCTGGTAAGGTGATACTTGAGGAGAGATAACAACAACAAAAAACCCAACTGAAGGATTTAAGCCAAGCAAATGTCAGAGTAAAGAAGATTGCAGTTTGAGAGAATAATAATTGCAAAGGCCCTGAGGTAGGCAAATGCTTGATATGTTCAAGGAACAGCAGGAAGGCCAGTAGCATGGCTAAAGTAGAATGAAGGAAGGAACGAATGTGGAGGTGAGTTCATATGGAGCTCATATGGAAAGTACTAAGGCCATTGGGCTTTTTTTTTCTTGGTTAAAAAGAAAATCTTTGAACGTTTTCAGAAGATTTGGGAAAATTATGTATGTTTTTGAAATGTCACTCTGATTTCATGGCACCTGGGTGGCTCAGTCCATTAAGTGTCCAACTTTGGCTTAGGTCTTGGTCTCACAGTACATGAGTTTGAGCTCCATATCAGACTCTGTGCTGACAGCTCAGAGCCTGAAGCCTCCTTCAGATTCTGAGTCTCCTTCTTTCTCTGACCCTCCCCTAACTCACGCTCTGGCTCTCTCTTTCTCAAAAATAAATAAATATTTTAAAAAATTATTTTAAATCACTCTGGCTTCAATGTAGCAAAAAGACCATAAAGTAAGCATGGAAGCAGGAAGACAATTGGGAGATTATTCAGACCAGAGATGATGGTGGCTTGAACCACTATGATAGAGAAGAAGGAAGGAGAATTCGATAAATTCTGGATATACTCTAAAAGATTTAATGGTGGACCACTTATGGGATATAAAAGTGAAAAAGAAAGGCAAAGGTGACTCCAAAGTTTTGACCTGAGAAACCTAAAGAAATATATTGCCATTCACTGAGATAGGGAGATATGTGAGAAGATAAGGTTTGATTTAAAAGAAAGAAACAAAAACAAAGGTTTTATTTGGTACATGTTAATTTAAGACTCCTATTTGACATCTAAAATAAATATAGACATAATATATTCAATATTCAAAATTGGAGTTCAGAGAAGTCCATCCTCATCTCTACACATCATATTTAAAGATATAAACATGGAAATGTATGGGTAAAGAGGTGATATCAGGCCAGAAACCTAAAAAACAATAGTTGAGAGTACATTTAAGATACTTCAAATTATTAGGAGGAAATATGTTATCATTAATAAATCAAATATGACCTTTAACTAAAGATTCCTTCATTTCAAAACATGTAAGTATGAGAAAGTAAAACATTTTATATCTACTTCAAATGTTAACCATAAATCCTGGTGAGTAAAATGATAGCCGGCAGTTTAGAAAATTATCAACAAAATTTTCCAACGACAGAGAAAAAAATTAAATAAATGCTTAAAACAAATTTAGAGAGAAATTCTCATAGTTGAAACTTGGACTCAGTTGATTTTATTGCCATTAAAAATGTAAAGTCAGTAAGATTTTTTATAAAGACAGTTTTATATCAAATAATTCATTTCCCTCATTTGAAGTATGATAATCTCCTGAGATTTTGCTTCTCTTGATAGTGATAACACAGTACACATATCTACAAATAGGAAATTAGAGATTCTATTCCATTTGACATTTTCTAAGAGGATACATGCAGATTAGACTATTGAATAAAACTCAGTCTATGTGCTTTTGTTGCACGATTATTGCCCCTACTACAACGCAAAAGAGAGAGAGGATGGGACATCAAGGTGGCTCATAGAGAGGAAAAATTAATATTGGTCTACTAAATATCACTAGTGTTCCCCGTTTTAAGAATAATAGGAACCTTGTTAAGTGTCAATTATATCGTAATTTTAAAAAATAATAATAGGTGCCAGATTTCTCACTATTACAGTTGGAGGATACAGATTGGGAAAAGGAAAAAGCTAAAATTAACCCTGCAGTGTCGGATGTTTGACTGCAGTTGGAGGTACTAGTGAAAACTCATAGCTTTAATGTATGTAGATATAGAATGAATATAGATGTATAGTGTGTGTGTGTGTGTGTGTGTGTCTACTGAGAAGGCATGGGAACAACAATACTCCAGTAACAATGAACACATTTAGCACCCTTAGCACCTATATATTGGCTTCTAACTACCATATTCCAGCAAATAGAACCAGGATATCTTACAGAAATGGTGTATTCTAGGACTGGTACAGAGAAAATACCAGATGGTCCTGACATATGGTTCAGTATAAGATAGTAAGAAAAATTTCAAAGAATGATGGAGATATGTCATAAAGTACCCAGATGTTAGTTTGAAGGGGCTCCCACTGTCTAAACCTGTGGCAACATGAACATCAAAGTAAATATTGATAGTAAAAAACTACAGTTAGCAAAATAAAACAGAGAAACCTGAGCCCATGTGAGTATAAATGAATAAATGAATGAAGAAAGAAAAGTTTGATGAATAAAAAGATATATACATAGTCTTAGCTTACTCCTCACAAAACAGTCACTATAAAGAAGAAAAGTGTAAAAGTCTGGCACACAACAAATTAATCAAGTGATTAAAGTAAACATCATTGGCGATAGGATTAATAAACACCAAGCAATACTTGATAGGATGAAAGAAGAAATCAGCCTCATTTGTGTGCTATTCCTACCAAAGACATATAACCTAAAACTAAATATGAGGAAACATCAGACAAACTGAAATGGAAAAACATATTATAAAATTAACGGCTTGTAATATTTAACATTTATGACCATCAAGCATCAACTGAGGAACCGTTCCAGACTATAAAAGACTACTTTTCATTGCAAAACTTTTCAATTTTTTTTACCATGTGCATTTACTTCCTATTCCAAAGTTTATTCATTAAAAATTTTAAGCAAACAAACACAATTTTAAAACCACAAAGGGTTTGATCCAGAAACTCCAACTCTAGGGATACACTCTAGAGAACCACTTAACAATATACACAATGAGGCACTTACAAAGTTGCTCATGGCAGCGTTGTTTATAATAATGAAAAATAGGAAATGAATGAGCAGCAACCAAAAAAAAAAAAAACCCTGCTGAATATCCACTTACAAAAACACTACGCAACAGTTAAAAGGAATGAGGTACATCCACATGCAGTATCATGGGTAGACTGACAAGATATCTGTTGAATTAATAAATAAAACATGCTACAGAGCAATATGCACAATTGGATACCTTTTTATGTGAAATAAAAAGCTATATGTATTCTAGGTCAATGCATAGCACAGAATGTATACCATACACATGACTAATGACAGTGTACCATACTCATGGTGACTGTTTTAAGTTTTAACATGGATCATTTAATCATGTATTGCTTACATTTTAAAAAGTAATTTAAAACAACAACAATAACAACAAAACCTGACCTATAGGAGCTTGCAGTCTATCTTCGAAATGTAGTGGAAAATGAGAACTTCACTGTTTCTCTTCTGTCAAGCATAGTTTTCCATCCAATCAGGTGATCTTTCAGGAACTATACCCACTTTATGTTAGCTCAGGAGGCAATCAACCCAGTGCCATTCTGATCATAAAGGTGGGTCCATAACCTAGACTGGCCCATCAGCACCTCTGTCCCTATAACTACATTTTCTGTTTAGGAATTAGGAGATAATCCATATGAGACCAACCAGAGCATTATTTTTTATTAAGTGACTTTGGATTTGATTTCTATCCACTTATATCCAAAATAGTTCTGACAAATATAGGTAGACACATTTAAACAGATATTTTCTGTTAATAGGATAAGACAAGTAAAAGAGAAACACTATATGAAGTGGCATATTACTTAAGATAGGTTGTTATATATTTAATATGCATATGATAAACTATAAAGTAAAGACTAGAAAATCACAGAGCTAATAAGTCCTAAAATAGAAGGAAAGTGATATAAAAATTACTCATCCAAATGAGGGATGAAAAGTATGAAAGCATTACAAATAACACAAGCGACAAAGAGTGAATGAATAGCAAGAAAGTAAATCTAAACCCAAGTAAATCAATAATCACATTAAAGGTAAACCAGCTCTATTAGTTTTCCATTCCTATCACAACAAATTGCCACAAACTTAGTGTCTTGAAACAACACTAAGTATCTTACAGTTCTGAACAATAAAATTATGGCATAGGCCTCATCAGGCAATAACCAAGATGCCTACATGGTGTATTCCTTCCTGGAGACTTTGAATCTGTTTCCTTGTTCATTCAAGTTGTTGGCAGAAGTAAGACCTTTCCAATTATAGAAATGAAGTCTATCTATTTTCTCTCTTTCTTTTTTTTTTTAATGTTTTTTTTCTTTCTGAGAGAGAGAGAGAGACAGTGTGAGCAGGGGAGGGTCAGAGAGAGAGGGAGACACAGAATCTGAAACAGGCTCCAGTCTCCAAGCTGGCTGTCAGCACAGAGCCCGACACAGAGCTCAAACTCAGGAACCATGAGATCATGACCTGAGCCGAAGTCAGACGCTTATCTGACTGAACCACCCAGGCACTCCAAGTCTTATCTATTTTCTGTCTATCATCTGGGACTGTCCTAACTTCTAGTAACTGGCTCAGCTCATGGTTGCTTTCCCCCATCTTCAACACCAGCAACAGAAGATCAAAGACTCACATTTTGAGTTTCTCCCACTTCTTCTTCTGTCTTCGAATCTCTCTGATATTCTCAGGTCTCAGATATTAAGAGCTCATTGGGCCAGCATCTCCCCATTTTAAGGACAGCTGATAAACAACCTAAATTCCATTTGAAAACTTAATTATCTTATGTAAAGTAACATATTTACATTTTCCAAAGATTAGGACATGAACACTCCTAGGAGTCATTATTCCACCTGCCACCTGGTCGAAACATTCATTAAAAGACAGAAACTGTCAGACTGGATTAAAGAGCAAGACCCAACTACACACTATCTATAAGAAACCCACTTTAAATATAAAGAAACAAACTGTCTAAATTTAAAAAGAAAGAAAGAAAGAAAGAAAGAAAGAAAGAAAGAAAGAAAGAAAGAAAGAAAGAAAGAAAGAAAGAAATCATCCTAATAAAAACAAAGCTGGATAGAGGAAAGTGATGCAAAATGGTAGAAGAGGGGACTCCAAGAAGCTTTGAAAAGCTCTCCCAACACCAGAGAATCTAGAAATACACACACATGTACACAGCAGGACATATGTACTGAAAACACCTGAGAAGACAATAAGCTTTCACATGTAGCTAATCTGTAGGCTCAGCAAAAACAAGTGAGTGCTCCAGCACAGAGCCAATCTGCAAAGACCTGGAGTCTTGTCTTTTCTTTTCTTTTCTTTTCTTTTCTTTTCTTTTCTTTTCTTTTCTTTTCTTTTCTTTTCTTTTCTTTCTTTTTTTTTTCCCTTTCTCCAGTCATTTAAGAAAATCTCAAACAACTATCTGAGAACTAAGCTACAGAAATAGGCTTCAAAGCCCACATGCGACAAAGAATTGTCTTTACAAAAATGGTGTAGGCCAAAATGGAAGTGCTGAATCACTATATTGAACACCTGAAACTAATATCAAACTGCATGTTAACTGGAATTTAAATAAAATTTTTTCAATAAGCAAAGCAAAATGAAAATGGTGTCAACCAAAACTGTGTGATGATTGCACATATCTTGGAATATATTTAAAAAATATTGAATTATAAACTTTGAATGGGTTAACTGTGTGGTATGTGAAGTATATCTAAATGAACTCTTTTTAAAATAGTTTCAAAAGTCACTAAACAAACTACAACCTACAGCCAACAACAATGAATCCTGGGGATGGGTAGGAATCTGATTCTGGAGTTACAACATCCTAAAACTCAAAATGCCCAGTTTTCAACAATAAACTATGAGGAATGCAGAGAAATAAAAAAAAAGTATGCTCCATTCACAAGAGAAAAATGGAAATTACCAAAAACTTTACTTAAGAAGTACAGTCATTAGACTTACTAGACAAAAACTGTCTAAAATATACCCAAAGAGTTAAAGGAAACCATGGACAAAGAACTAAAAGAAATCAGGAAATTGACGTTTCAACCAATATAGAATATCAAAAAACAGACAGAACTTATAAAAAGGAATCAAATAGAAAACGTGAAACTGGAGGGACACTTGGGTGGCTTAATTGGTAAAGCGTCTGGCTTAGGCTCAGGTCATAATCTCAGGCTCCATGCTGACAACTCAGAGTCTGGAGCCTGCTTCAGATTCTGTGTCTCCCCTTCTCTCTCTGCCCCATCCATGCTTGTGCTTTCTCTGTCTCTCTCTCTCTCTGTCTCTCTTTCTCTATTTCTCTCTCTCTCTCAGTAAATAAATACTAAAAATATAACAAAAAAAGAAAAAGAAAAAAACTTGAAGCTGGAATATACATTAACTAAAATGAAAAATCCACTAGAGGAATTTAACAACAGATTTGAGCAGGCTGAAGAAAGAAACAGTAAACATGAAGATATGTTAAATGTAATTGAAAGAAAAAAGAGAGTTCAAGTCCCTACATTAACATCAGGGATAGTAAACTCTAGAGAAAAGAAGATTACGTGAGAGAATAAGAGTCATTTTATACTGCAAAAGTGGTCAAATAATCAATAGCACATAAGAATCGTAACCAATGATATACCTAATAACAGAGTTTTAAAATACATTAAGGAAAAATAGGACTTACTGGAGAAATAGACAATCCACAATTACAGTCAAAGATTACAATAGTTCTCTCTCAGTAAGTGACCAAACTGACAAAAAAATCAGTATATAGAATATTTGAACCTAATGTCAATCAATTTGACATAATTAGCATTTATACAGTACTCCACAGGCAACAAAAGAACATACAAGTACAGAGACAAGATTAACTAAAATAGGAGCACCTGGGTGCCTCAGCACGTCCAACTTCGGCTCCAGTCATGATCTCATGGTGGTGAATTAGAACCCCATGATGGGCTGTGTGCTGACAGCTCAGAACCTGAGCCTACTTAAGATTCTGCATCTCCCTCTCTCTCTTCCCCTCCTCCACTCACGCTGAGTCACTCTCAAAAATAAGTAAACATTAAAAAAAGATTTACCAAGATAAAACACATTGTGTATTGAAACATAAACATAAATCACATACACACACCACCACCATCACTGCCACCACCACCAAATAAATTTATTCAAACTGGAAAAAGTGTGTACACCTACCACAGGGAATTTTTTTCATTGATATCAGAAAAAAATCTGGAGGCACCTGATTGGCTCAGTTGGTTAAGCATCCAACTCTTGATTCTGGCTCAGGTCATGATATCACAGTCATGGGATTCAGGCCCATATGGGGCTTCACAAGGAGTGTGGAGCATGCTTTGGGTTCTCTCTCTCCCTCTCTCTCTGCCCCTCCCTAGCTTGCACACATGTGCTCTCTCAAAATAAATAAACTTTAAAATAAAAGAAAACTCTTTCAAAATCCTCCAAATACAGTAAAACCTTGGATTGCAAGGAACTTGTTCTGCAAGTGTTCCACAAGAAGAGGAAACATTTCTAGTAAATTCTGATTTGATAAACGAGCAATGTCTTGCAATACGAGTAGTACATGATGCCAAACATGACATAATCACAACTGAGCCCATGGTTCTTATCTCTCTCTTGCTGCAGGATTGTGGGAGATTGTCTCCCATGCTTGGATGCTCGGTCTCAGGCCGTGGTGTTTGGGAGAAATCAGTGATTTTCAGAATGTTGGAAGGTGCCCACAACTGCCACTAATGTAATTTTTGTCATGTCAAAGCACCTATGGATAGTCCTTTGCTTTTTCATACTAGGGTAAGGTTAGGAATGCTTGGCTTCATTCCAGGTCAAACTTTCTGGAGATACAGACCTTTTCCTTTGCTGCCTTATTGCCAGTTACATTAAAACAATATGACAAGAGTTTATTAGTTGTGTAGTGTAGTCAAATTCTGTTAGTGATAGTGAAAGTCATCCTGCACAATAACCCTCCTCTCTCATCTCCCTCACACCAGCCATGGAGATTTTCAAAGGTAAGGGCAAGTTAATATTTTATTTTCCTTTATATTTTGTATTTCTTTATCATTTTATATTATATTACATTATTATAACGGCTTTTGTGTGAATATTTTGGGGTTGTGGAATCAATCATCCGTGTTTCGATTATTTCTTATGGGGAAATTCTCTTTGATATACAAGTGGTTTGGATTACAAGCATATTATTGGAATGAATCATGTTCGCAAACCAAGGTTTTACTGTATTTGGAAAGTAAGTAAAAACTTCTAAATAACCCATGAACCAAAGAAGAAAACAAAAGCAAAATTAAAAGTATTTTGAACATAATGAAAACAGAACACAGCATACTGAAATTTCTGAGGTACAGTTAAAGCAGTGTTTAGAGAAAAATTATAGCACTAGATGCCTGTATTAGAAAAGTCTCAAATCCATGACTTTAGTTTCTACCTTAAGCAACTAAAAAAAGAAGGGCAAATTAAACCCAAAGTAAGTAAAAGAAAATAAATAACAAACACCTGAGAAGAAATCAATGAAATAGAAAACACATACCAAAAAAAAACCTAGAGAAAATCATTTAAACCAAAAACTAGTTCTCTGAAAAGATTAATAATAATAATAAACCTCTACCAAAATTACCAGGTAAAAACTAAAGAAGTCACAAATTATGAATATCACAAATGAGAAGGTGAGCATCACTGCAGACCTTAAACTATTTGAACAATAATAAGGGAATGTTCTCAACAATTTTTTACCAGTAACTCTGGAAACTTAGATGTAATAGGTAAATTTCTTAAGAAACACAAATTATCACAACTCACTAATATGAAACAGATAATTCGAGTATCTCTGTAACTGTAAAGGAAATGAATTTTATTTTACAAATAGTTTATTGTCAAATTAGTTTCCATATAACACCCAGTGCTCATCCCCACAAGTGCCCTCCTCCATGCCAATCTCCCCCCCCAACATCCATCAGTCCTCAGTTTGTTTCTCAGCATTCAAGAGTCTCTCGTGGTTTGCCTCTCTCCCTTTCCCCCACCATTTCCTCCCTTCTTCTCCCCCATGGTCCTCAGTTAAGTTCCTCCTAATCCTCCTATATGTGCAAACATGTGAGATTTGTCCTTCTCTGCCTGACTTATTTCGCTCAGCATAACACCCTCAAGGTCCATCCATGTTGCTACACATGGCCAGATTTCATTCTTTCTCATTGCCATGTAGTATCCCATTGTATAGATAAACCATATCTTCTTGATCCATTCGTCTGTTGATGGACACTTAGGCTCTTTCCATGTTTTAGCTATTGTGGAGAGTGCTGCTATGAACATTGGGGTAGATGTGCTCCTATGCATCAGCATTTCTGTATCCCTTGGGTAAATTCCTAGCAGTGCTATTGCTGGGTCCTAGGGGAGTTCTATTGTTAGTTTCCTGAGGAACCTCCACACTGTTTTCCAGACGGGCTGCACCAGTTTGCATTCCCACCAACAGTGTAGGAGGGTGCCCGTTTCTCCGCATCCTCGCCAGCGTCTAGAGTTCTCTGATTTGCTCATTTTAGCCACTCTGACTGGTGTGAGGTGGTATCTCAGTGTGGTTTTGATTTGTATTTCCCTGATGAGGAGGGATGCTAAGCATTGTTGCATGTGTCTGTTGGCCATCTGGATGTCCTCTTTGGAGAAGTGTCCATATTTCTGCCCATTTCTTCCCTGGGTTGTTTGTTTTTTGGGTGTGGAGTTTGGTGAGTTCCTTATAGATTTTGGATATTAACCCTTCATCTGATATGTCATTTGCAACTATCTTTTCCCATTCCGTCGGTTGCCTATTAGTTTTGTGGGTTGTTTCTTTTTCTGTGTAGAAGCTTTTGATCTTGATGAGGTCCCAATCGTTTATTTTTGCTCTTGATTCCCTTGCTTTTGGGGATGTGTCAAGTAAGAAGTTGCTGTGGTGGAGGTCAAGGAGGTTGTTTCCTGCTTTCTCTTCTAGGGTGTTGATAGTTTCCTGTCTCACGTTCAGGTCCTTTATCCATTTTGAGTTTATTTTTGTGCGGTGTGAGAAAATGATCTAGTTTCATTCTTCTGCATGTTGCTGTCCAGTTCTCCTAACGCCATCTGTTTAAAAGGCTGTCTTTTTTCCATTGGATATTCTTTCCTGCTTTGTCAAAGATTAGTTGGCTGTATACTTTTGGGTCCACTTCTGAGTTCTCAATTCTGTTCCATTGGTCTATGTGTCTGTTTTTGTGCCAATATCACACTGTCTTGATGACGACAGCTTTGTAGTAGAGGTTAAAGTCTGGGATGGTGATCCCTCCCGTTTTGGTTTTATTTTTCAGGATTACTTTGGCTATTCGGGGTCTTTTGTGGTTCCATACAAATTTTTGGATAGTTTGTTCTAGTTTTGAGAAGTATGCTGGTGCAATTTTGATTGGAATTGCATTGAATGTGTAGAGTGCCTTAGGTAGTAATGACATCTTAACTATATTTATTCTTCCTATCCATGAGCATGGAATGTTTTCCCATTTCTTTGTGTCTTCTTCAAAGGAAATGAATTTTTAACTTAAAAACTCACAAAAAAGAAAATTTCCAGAGTCCTATGTTTGCACTGGAGAATCCAACCAAGTGTTTAAGGAAGAATTAACACCAATTTTACAAAATTACTTCCACAAATCTCTTCCAGAAAACAGAAGAGGAGGGAAAACTTTCCAATTCACTTTATGAAGTATGACCGCAATGCAGAAATGAGAAAAAGTAAGTGCAGAAATGAGAAAAAGTAAGTACTAAAATAAGGAAACTACAGACCAATACCATTCATGAATACCCATGTAAATATCCTTCACAAAATATTATCAAATAGAATTCAACAATATGTAGGGAATATATTCAATATATTCATAGGGAATTATATACATAATTATGTAGCATTTATTCCAGGGATTCAAGGCTGGTTTAGTATTAGTAAATCAATCGGCATAATCCACCTTATTTATTAGACCAAAGAAGACTAATCACAGGATCACATTTATTAATACAGAAAACACTTGATGAAATTCAACACCCATTCATTATTAAAAACTCTCAGAAAAATAGCAAAAGAGGGAAGTTCTTCAATTTGACAAAGAGCAACTACAAAAAAACCTGATAGTCTACATAAAACATCTATAGGAATCTACAAAAACGTCTCTGAGAATTTATACGTGAGATAAGCAAGGTCAAAAAATATAAAATAAGCATACAAAATCTATTCTATTTCTATATATAATCAATGAGAACACCGACACAAAGTTTAAAATGCACTATCATTTACGATCACTAAAAAATAAAATATTTATGTGTACAAAACATGTTCAGAACTTAGATGCTGAGACTACACAATATTTTTGAAAGAAATTCAAGAAGACAAATGGAGAGCTATATTATGTTCATAGTCTGGAAGATTCAACATACTAAAGTCAGTTCTCCCTCACTGACTGGCTTACAATTGCTATCAAAATTCCAGCAGATTTTTTTATAGGCATAATTTTCTACAATTTATATGGAAAGGCAAAGGAAGTGCAGTAGCCAACACAACTTTGAAAAAAAAAAAAGAGTAAAGCAGAATCAGCCAATCCAATTTTAAAACTTTTTTTATTATTAAATGTTTTATTTATTTCTAGGAGAGAGAGAGACAGCATGAGCAGGGGAGGGTCAGAGAGAGAGGGAGTCACAGACTGAAACAGGCTCCAGGCTCTGAGCTGGCAGCCAGCACAGAGCCCGACGTGGGGCTCGAACCCACGAACCGCTTAGATCATGACCTAAGCGAAAGTTGGACGCTTAACCGACTAAGCCACCCAGGCGCCCCTCCAATTTTAAAACTTAATACAGCTACAATAATCATGACTATGTGCATAAACAACACAGATACATTTATACATCAATGAAACTGAATAGAGAACCCAGAAACAAAACCATACAAATATGTTCAATGAATTTTGACAAACACAAAAGCAATTCAAAGTACAACAGCTAGCTTTTCAATAAACAGCTCTGGATCAAGTGGACATCCATACATCAAAAAAATGAACTTCAGCCTAAGTCTCATATCTTATATAAAAATTAACTCGGGGTGGCTGTGTGGATCAGTCAGTTAAGTGGCCAAATCTTAATTTTGGATCAGTCATGATCCCACTGTTTATGAGATAGAGCTCTGCCTCCGGCTCTGTGCCGACAGCACGGCTGACCCACTTGGGATTCTCTCTCTCCCTCTCTCTTTCTGCCCTTCCCTGGCTCACATGCTCCCACTCTCTCAAAATAAAAGAAACCTTTTAAAAAATTAACTCAAAATGGATCATAGACTTGAATGTAAAACGTAATACTGTAAAACTTTCAACAAAAATAGGAGAAACTCTTCAAGAGCTAAAGCTAGGCACAGAGATCTTACATCTTACACCAAAAAAAATGACCCATAAAAGGAAAAGTTTACCAATTGATCTTCATCAAACTTTAAAACTATTGCTCTGCAAAACACTGTTAACAAGATGAAAAGACAAGCTATACACTGGGAGGAAATACTACTTGCAAACCACATGTCCAACATAAGGTCAGTATCAAGAATGTATAAAGAACTCTGGCAACTCACTAGTAAAAAAAAAAAAAAGCAAATAATACAATTAGAATGTGGACAAAAGACATGAAGAGGCATATTTCACCAAAAAACAAATGGCAAAGAAGCCAAAAAAAAAAGTTTTATACCATTTGTCATTTAGGAAGCACAATTCTAACCACAATAATATATCACTACACACTTATTGGAATGGCTAAATAATTTTTTTTAAATATTGACAACCCCAAATGCTGGCAAGGATGAAGGGAAACTGGATCACTCATGCTGCTGATGAAAATACAAAACAGAATAGCCACAGTTTCCACGTTTCAAAAAACTGAACATGCAAGTTGGTGATCATCCTACTGGGCATTTAGCACAGAAAAATGAAGACTTATGTTGACACAAAAACCTGTACACAAATGTTCACAGTATTTTTATTCAAAACTGGAAAAACCCAGCTGTTGTTCAACCAATGCTTAAGAAACTGTAGCACGTCCATGCTATGGAATACTATTCACCAAAAAACAAAAACAAAAGCAAAAACAGTGAACTAATACACACAGCAGACTAGCTGAATCTCCAGAGAACTAAGCCGAGTAAAAAAGACAAATTCCAGCAAGTTACACAGTATATTATTCCATATATGTAAAATACTACCATAATGGCAAAATTGTACAAATGGAAAAACAGATTGGGAGGGGACAGGGCAGGAGGCAAAGTATGGTTATAAATGGCAATAGGAAGAACACCTGTAGTGATAGAAGTATTGTATACCTTGACTGTATCAATGTCAATATCTCAGTTGTCATATTATACTATAGTTTTGTAAGATATTATGATTGAGGAAGCTTGAAAAATTACACATGAGCTCTCTATTTCTTTTTTAAAATTTTTGTTAACATTTATTTATTTTTAAAAATTTTTTCTTTAAAATTTTTATTTTGTTTTTATTTCAGTTCCAGTAAAATTAATATAAAGGATTATATTAGTTTGAGTTGTACAATATAGCACTTCAACAATTTTTTTTCTTAAATAGTTTATTGTCAAGTTGGTTTCCATATAATACTCCGTGCTCATCCCAACAAGTGCTCTCCTCCATGCCCATCACCCTCCCCTCCACCACCCTCATCAGCCCTCAGTTTGTTCTCAGCATTCTGCTAGGAATTTACCCAAGAGATACAGGAGTGCTGATGCATACGGACACATGTACCTCAATGTTCATAGCAGCACTCTCAACAATAGCCAAATCATGGAAAGAACATTTATTTATTTTTTACAAATAGTTTATTGTCAAGTTGGTTTCCATATAACACCCAGTGCTCATCCCCACAAGTGCCCCGCTCCATGCACATCCCCCCTCCCCCCCACATCCATCAGTCCTCAGTTTTTATCAGCATTCAAGAGTCTCTCATGGTTTGCATCTCTCCCTCTCCCCCACCTTTTCCCCCTTCTCCCCCATGGTCCTCAGTTAAGTTCCTCTTATCCTCCTATACGTGCAAACATATGATATTTGTCCTTCTCTGCCTGTCTTATTTCATTTATTTATTTTTGAGAGAGAAAGAGCATGAGTGGGGAATGGGCAGAGAGGAAGACATAGAATCTAAAGTGAGCTCTCTCTATTTCTTACAACTGCATGTGAATCTGCCTTCATCTCAAAATAAAACCTTTAACTTTAAACACTCAAAATGAATGGGAAGATATGAATATGTTCGTTATCTTGATTATGATTTCATTATCAAAACTCATCAAGTTGTGGGGCGCCTGGGTGGCTCAGTCAGTTAAGTGTCCTGCTGGGGCTCAGGTCATGACCTCGCGTTTCGTGAGTTCAAGCCCCGTATCTGGCCCTGTGCATAGCTCAGAGCCTGAAGCCTGCCTTAGATTCTGTATCTCCCTCTCTCTCTGACTTCTCCAAGGTTTGTCTGTCTCTCAAAACAATAAATAAACATTAAAACAAAAGACAGTTTCAAAACTCATCAAGGTGTACACTTACAAGGTGTACATGTAATTATTTTACATATCAATTATGTCTCAAGAAAGGTGGGTGGGGGGAAGACACAGTATTTCTCATCATTTTCCCTTTCTGAGTAATTCAGTCTTAGAGCCAATAGGTGAACCAAGCAAAGTGAGCATCCACACCAAGAGAACTAAAGGATGGCAGCTAGAGAGGCATTAGCAGTGTCCCAGAGCTGAGAGTCAGAGCCCAAGCAGCATGAAGAGGGACTTGGCATAGAAACGTCGCCTGGTGCAGTATTGGTGTCTACATAGCACAGCTGCCACACACATCATCTAAGCAGTAGAAGATATCCATACATGGAAGAGACTGTGGTGATGAGAAACTGCTTCCATACAGGAGGACTGATTGAACAATTACATATATTAAAAAATTAATGAAACTAGGTTTCCCATTGTTAGAGAAAGAAGTTAAAACTTGGAAAGTTAGAAAACTTGAATGAACCCTGTAGTGTTAGATTGTAACTGGAGATACTGGTGTGAACTCAAGAATCTCAACATAGATAGATATAGAGAGAAATAAGCTAATATTTAAATGTGTCAGTGTGTGTGTGTGTGTGTGTGTGTGTGTGTGTGTTTGTGTCTGTGTGTGTGCCTGTATGTACACATATTCCCTAGCTCTGTTTACTGAAAGAACCTACAAGCAGCAACATCCTATTATGAATATTTCTGTCACAATTAATTTGGCTTCTCAGTACCATTCTCCCTTAAAGAAAGCAAGGCTATCTGGAAAAATGGCTGAACTCAGGATTATGCAGGGAAAAGTATACATTAGGTCTAAAACATCTTTTTGTGTCAGAGAGTAGAAAGTGATTGAGATAAATCAAATGAACATACGAGTCAGACTGAAGTAATGAGCTAAATGTGATAATTGGGCACCAAAATATTGATAGTACCAGACTGAATTAAACCAAGTGAGAAACCATTGGTCTATTCTGATATGAATAGCAGGAAAATGAATTAATTAATTAATTAATTAATTGATGTGGAATGAGACACTTGTTTTTGTTTTAGGATGGGGTATTTAACTTTAATAAGAATGTTTTAATTATGACTCAGAAGAATATGAACATATATTACTAATACAATTAAAAATTAACTACAAAAATAGAGCTCATGACCTGAAGGTTCTAACCTTCTATTTGTGGGGAATGTAGTATACTGTGAGAGCTCTAGGATTTCTCTGCACAGCATATTTTCCCAGTTCCTCTATGTAGTAGCTGGTGAGCTACAGGAAAAATAAAGAGGGAGGAATGTAAAATGGCTCTTGTGTTTCTTGCTTGGAAGTTCAGGTGCTACTGACACTCAGACTCTCTGGGGAATGGAAGGTTCGAGACGAAGGAAGACAACAGGTTAAGTGTGGCACATCTTACACTGAGGATGTTTTAGTAAGCAGGAGGTTTTGCTGGCTTGAAACTCAGGAGAATCCAGTGCTGAAACACCTAACCACATGACTGGATAACTCAACTAAGGTGGCTGGAGAAAGAGAAAGTATTTGGTCCAAGGCAGATTCCTGGGTTAATCAGACATTTGGGAAAAGCTCTGTGCTGTTTGGAACAGGACAGTTTATAAGCAAGTACAATTATGACCTAAAGTAAGCAACATTTTAAAATTATAAATTTAGACCCCACCTGAATTTGAACAAGAAGTGAATTTAGTTTCTACTACTTAATAAAATGTTATAATACAAATGTTATGAAAGTTTATAATAACGTAAAAGTGTTTATGATAGTGTTTTTCATTTGAAATATGTATTACTTAAGTAATATTAAAAACAAGCATAGCAAGTGGTGCCTGGGAGACTCATTTGGTTAAGCACAGGACTTCAGGCTAGATCATGATCTCAAGGTTAAGTTGGCGGGTTCCCCCACCCAGTTAGGCTATTTGCTTGCAGCTCAGAGTCTGAGTTGCTTCAGATTCTGTGGCTGTGTCTCTGCCCCTCTCTCCCTCCCCCACCCCGTCTCTCTGTCTCTTAAAAATAAACATTAAAATTATTTTTTTAAAAAAAATAGGCATTGCAAAATCTCTAAGAAGATACATGAAAAAGTTAATGGTAATCGTTTTGAAGGTGGGAATCTATGAGGTTTCTCCTCTACTTTTCCATGTCTTTCAAACACACCTTAATAGTGCATTTTCTAATACTGAAAATAGTCACAAATACGATTCTCTTCCACCTCTTACTATGATAAACAAACTGATGCTTCCTAACACAGAACCGGGACACACAGGAGGCACGACTATATCAATACCTGCAATTTAAGGCAATTACCTGAGAGTTTCTGTCTAATAAAAACATGTAATCCACCTGCTGGAGAGGCTCGCGTCCTGCTATCCTGGATCTCGCAAGGTGTGACAAACGGTTCTGTTTCTTCCTCTCTGTCCAGAATGCCTCGATTGGCCTATACCTAGGGTTCCCACAAAGCATTCCTAAAGACTCACCGCTAGGTCCCAGCAGCAGATGGCTTGTCTGAAAACAACTAGCAAACTGTGAGCATCCTTCCAGTTACTGGTTCCACAGGGAGTCAGAAATGAGGACTCCGGATTCAGTGTATAAACTTTTATCTTCACTCCTCACTGTCCTAACCCGTGCAGGCACGTGTAAGGCACTGGGTTCTAGGGGCTGAAAGGACAATGTGGTCACCATCAGCACCCCATATCCATTTACTAACATTGAACCTTAACACTACTCAAAACTTCGTTTGTTCATTCCAGGTATCAGGGCTGCCACTATTAGAATTATCTCTGCACACAATAGCTGAGATCTGAGACTGGTTTCTTGGGCAAGACCAGGAAGCTGGGGGAAGTAAAGTCTTAACATCAGTCAATGTCACCTCTATAACCAACATTCCAGGGACCTCTGCAAGTTGCATCCACCGACCTCCGCAAAATGGGTGGCGCAACCCAGGCACAGCCCCATCCGCAGACCTCCTCACGTTCCGAGGCTGTGGCCACCTGTGGGTGGGAGTTAGGGGCTGAGTGGCCTAGAGGAACAACCACCAGGATGGAAGTGCAGACAGTGGGAAGGATCCTTTTGTCAGGCCAGGAGAGAAGGTCATTCCAGCCTCCAGAAATCTTCGTCTAAGTCTGTCTTTGAGGCAAATCTAAACCCTCATCTTCCAGAAGTGATGGACACGGATTCCAGAAGTCTGAGGTGAGACGTCTCTCGGTTAGACCTCCCAACATGGCCGCCGCTGACAAGCCAAGCACCACAACCTCTCGGCCCCAAGTGTGGCTGGCCTGGGACCTGCTCGCCCCCTGGTGCGGCTAGCCCTGGACGTCTCCATGCCTCTGTGCGTGTCCCTAACGGGACGTGGTCCCGCCGTCAGTACAGGATACTGCCACACCTTTGTGCATGTCGCTAAAATAACGTGGTCCCCGTCTCGGTGCAGCTCTCTTTGGCCGCGGAGCGCCCCTGGGTGTGACTCGTCTCTGAACTTGGCCCAACTCCTGCACACTGGGCGGACCGCACCTGGGAAAAGCCTCCCTTCGCTCCTACTCCCCACCAGAGCCTTTCGAGCTCCATTGACTTTGTGGTGAGATATACATGGTTCAGTCCTCTGGAAAAGCAGATGATTAGGCCAAATATTCCAACACAATGGGGAAAGTGTTCTAAATGGGAAAGAAAGGACAGATCCCCGAGGAAAGCTTCCAGTGTAATAGCAAGGAACCAGGAAAGAAGGGATCGGATTCACGTTTTGGTTTTAGAACATTTGAAATGTTTAAATGATGAAAAGTTCTGATGACTTCTCATTTCCCAGTGGTGATCCAGCACACATGCTCAACGAGTGGGGATTGTGGAGAAATTGAAGGAAAGTGAATCATCTTGAGCATTTAGGCCAGAGAATTGACTAAATAACCATCCTACAAACTCCACCATGACAGGGAGCTGTTTCCTTCCCTGGTGTGTCCCCGGTACTTAGAAGAAAATCCAGTACACAGTAAACACTGAATGGATTGTCTTCAGGCAGTGTTGGAGCTGATCATTATTACAGAACATTTATGGTGGCATCAACATACTTTCTTGTGTGATTTGCTCCAAATGAAAATAGCCCCTTATTAAAAGAAAAGTCAAAAAGATACATCTGATGTTTGCCAGGGGTGAAAGATGAAAGGCAAAAGGGGTTGCCTGTTGAGAATAGAGCTATCTAGGTTTGGGATTAAGTAATGGACCTTGAAATTTTCCTTGGAGATGGAGGAAATGGACTAAAATGCTGTCAGGTGGACAGGGAGATATATAAAGTGGCTTGTAGTTCCTGAATAGGTTGAAAAATTGGCATACTGAGGGCATAAGCTGAAAGAATAAAATCAGATGGAATGTCAGAAAGTTTTTTCAGATTGCAGAAGTGTTCCTAGTGACAAGTTCTGGGCTATGGCCATAACTAAACTGGAATGGAGGTAAAGGGCTCTAGGATGAGAAAAGGTAGACCATGAGAGGACAGATTATTGGATGGTCAATCCACATGGATGTTGAAGCTCTGACTGCTTTCTCCCACTTCAAGTGCAAGTCCTGGGCCCCATCCCACTTTTTTCCTATCCCAGGGTCTCTGCAAAATCAGCATTTCCTGCAACTCCAAGCTTTAGTCAGTGGCATACCTCTGGACAAGAAGACAAAAATGGGGCAGTGAAAGAGAAAGATGTAGGAGGTATGTTTTTGTTTTGACACCCAGCATTCACTGGATTCTGGAAGGTTCTGGAAATAGTCCCTCGGTTGATTTCCAGAGAATTAGCCTCATTCTCAGTCTCAGTCCATGTAAAGATCAAGCTGTCTTTCCTGGACACTCCTGTTTAAGAATGGGTATCTAACTCAGGCTTGGCCAAAAGATGGTTTTATGCTTTTGACAGAAGTGATTGGTCAGGGATTAGCATATGACCCAACTGGAGACAATAAGGGACAATGGGACTTTTGCAGGAACTATGAGAGAGACAGCCCATTTTTAGCTATACCAAATGCTTGAAAGATACACTTACAGGTACACAATGTGTACAGAAAGTCAGTGCAGAATATTGTGCTGAGAAATGGATAGAAACTGAATCTTGATGGCATCAACTGAGCCCCAGCTTGAACCCTCCTGCCAGAGGCCAGCCTTACTGCTACATTTTCTCAGGTACTTGAATCAACAGATTCTCTTTCTTAAGTCAGTGCCATTGTTTTTGCTGTCATTTACATCCAAATAATTCCAATCAGTACAAGGGGGCTCTCCATTAGCTCCCTCTTGCCATACTAGCACACTAAATATATATTACCTTCTCTGTCCTCCTGATTGCCCTTCTATGAGAGGGGATTAAGAAACCTACTTGGAAGGAGTATAAACATTGAATAGATAATATACATAAAAGCATGTTTTACAGAATTGAAGTGCAACAAGGATTGCCTAATTTTTCCAAATTAAATTAAATTTAGTTCAAAAGCCCCCTTGGTGAAGGGAGGTGTCTTTTATTAGTCATGGCTGGCAGTGGGGGTAGCAGGGGAGGATTTTGCTATCAGGCAAATATTCACTATCAGGCAAATATATATGAAAGAGCCTCTGCTCTTAAGTCCATCATGGTTGCCAGTGAGATGTTCATTGTCCAAGCTCATTTGGCCCATTGAGAGGCCATTGGTTGTACAGCCTCTATTCCAAGCATGGGCAATGCAGTTCCCAAGTAATGGGGCTTGATGATTCATCATCTCAACAAATATCATTTCATTCTTTAAAAGAATTGTGGTGTCTCCTAGAAGACTTCTGCAGAGAACCATCTGTTTAAGGAACACATCTTTACATCAGTATTACCAAGTCACTGGACCACTGGTACCTTAAGCAACTCTCCTTTCACCACAGGACCTCTGTCATCCCATCTCCCCTCTCTTCTAAGAACACCTGGCTAAATTTTCCTCTCACTTAGAAGAGTCTGGAGAGAGCTGTGCAATAGGTGCCTCACAACTTCTGTTTGGGATCAGGAAATATGAAGGCCATTTGTGACCCCTGAGAGGAGAAGCCCAGGACTTCCTGTAAGACAAAAGGACTTTTGGAGTCCCCTCTAGCAGAGTAGAGAGACAGCAATTGATAGTTTGGTAAAGTATCCTTCTCAAAGGAAGGTTACCCAAACATCAAAATAATCTCTACAGAGGAAAACGACCCACTCTTGTCATTGCAAGCCTAACCTCCCTTCCAGGGGAAGCACTGCTACACTTAATTTTTACTTAATGTTTATTTGTATTTGAGAGCAAGAGAGACCAAACCTAAGTGGGGGAGGGGCAGAGAGAAAGGGATACACAGAAATCTAAGCAGGCTCCAGGTACTGACTGCCCATACAGAGCCGTACACAGGGCTCGAACTCACAAACCATGAGGTCATGACCTGAACTGAAGTCAGACGCTCAACCAACTGAACAGCCCAGGTGCCCCCACTGATATGCTTATGTAATAGCCAGTTCTTTCCCTGCTCCCCTACCCAACCTGTGAAGGAAGGAACAGACCTTGAGTCTCCTGGGAGAGATAAGGAGGCAGCCTCCACAAGTCTCTGAACCTGCCACTTCGCCTGCCTAATGAAACCACATGTGCCCTTATGACCCAGGAAAATAGCCTGATTTAGGCTCTGATCCAGGGCCAATGGAAGTTCTAGAGGAAAAGCCTCAAGAGAAGAGCCCATTCTCGAAGCCTGGGCTCCTGCATTGCAACTGCTGATTGGGACACAGTTGTCAATGTTAATCACTGAAGGCTGCCTCAAGGAACCTGGTCGGGTTACATGGCACCTGTCACCAGAAAATTTCACAATGCCTGAAACTGGGACCTGGGGTCCCCATGCCCAATCCATATCAAACTACCAATAAATTCATGCATTTTGTCAACCGTGACATTACGTTTGGAGTGAGACTTAAGGTTGGGAAAATTCAGGTAGCCCATTCCCATTGCATTATATGTCAGTGATAATTCTTCAGGCACCACACTGTATCATGTAAATGATACTCTCCTGAATTCTCATAACACTGTGATCCCTGAGGGTAGGCAAAAACCACATCTTTTTTGAAAAAAAAAAGTGATCATCTGTCCAATTATTTTTCAGCAAATACACTTTTTTACCTTTCAGGACAAAACTGCTTTCCTATACCAACAAGAATCCGGAAGAAAGGAAAAGAATCCTAGAAGCAGAACAAAAATAAATGATCATTCATGGATGGTGTTACAATATCATTTGGAGAGATCACATCCTGAAGATTCTGAGTATGCTAATGCTGTCTCATTACCTCATCCAATGTTTTCTTTGAACGGAGGCAATGACACTAGGTATGGCTTATCATATGTCCCCAGCCATTAACTCAACTCCTTTAAACAACCACATCTCTCTTGGTTAGAAGTCCATAGGGACATTGAAAACATCCCAAGATGGGAGTTCCATGTTCTAAGATCCCAATGCTAGCTTTTCTGTCATTTGGGAAAGTTTTTTAATCTGATGTTCAAGGGAGGGGAATCAAATTAGAACACATATATGTGCTATACTAAATATATTTATAAGAACAGGAATTAAACCTTGCAACCTGTAGGGGTTCGTTCCTCTATCAGTTTGGCTAGGTTGAGAGAAGCTGAAGGTTATTTCTTTAGCCCTGAAGTCTGGGAGCTAGAGCAAAGTGGAGGGACTGTAGTAGAGCCAGGATGAGCCATATTGCCCCTAAGCTTGCTTCTTCTCTGTGTCTGAATGCTGGTAAGTCAGGTGCCTCAAAGGGTTCATTTTATTTTACCTTTCAGGATGACACCACACTACCTTTACCTCTATACAACCTGTTCTTCCTTCTTTGGATGTTCCAATCTCTCTGATGTTTTCTTACCAGCTGCCACTCCACTTAGCCATTGAACAGCTTTGAACTTGACGACATCGATGTGGATGAGGCACAGGATCCTGTTGGCACCTTTGGCCACTTTTGCTTCAGTGAACTGAGTAGGGTGTCCAGGAAGAAACCCTTGCCTTAGGAAGACTTCTAAGATTCCATTGATGCCCACCTACTTAATTGTACACTTATGTGTAACTACTCTTCCCCTTGAGCATTGGTTGACCTTATTGATTTGCCTCTGACTAATAGAATAAAGGAAAGGTAACGGGATGTCATTGACATCATTAGTTTAGAAACGATTGTAACTTCTGTCTTGTTTGCAAACTCTCTCCCAGCTTTGATGAAGTACGATGCCATGTTGGAGAAGCCCATCTGTCAAGGAAACAGCCAACTCCCACAAGGGCCAACAAGGTATTGAGGATCTCAATTCAACAGGCTTTGAGGAACTGCAGCCTGACAACAACTGTGTAAGTGAGTACAGAAGCGGGTGCTTCCCCAGTCATGCCTTCAGATGAGAACCTAGCCTCAGCTGACACCTTAATTGCAGCCTTCTGAGACACTCTGAAGTAGAAAATTCAGATAGGTCTTGCCTGAATTTCTGACCCACAAAAATTGTGAGATAATAAATATGTATTTTTAAGCCACTAAATTTTGGGATATCTATACACAGCAATTCATAACTAATGCACTTATAAATTACTGTAACCTTGGTGTAGAATGTAGCACATCTGGGAAGGCAGGCACCATTATGCAGGACAGCCGCCCTGACAGTATCCCTGGAGGTAGTCTTCACGAATAAAGACTGTATTGTGTCCTCATAAGCTGAGTTGGTATCCCTGTGCTCTAATAAGCCCCAAGTAGTCTCCAGGAGGTGAGGCCTACATTCTATAGTAACTCATCCCACCTTGCAGCTCTACCTACTTCAGGATAGTTTGGGAGCAGATGAAAACACAGGTGGAGCCAAGTTCTAGACTTTACATGTTTTTCTCACTTTGTGAAGGTCAGATGTTTTCAGAATAAGACTTTTGTACTTTATATGGAAAAAAAATAAATGTTTTAAATATAGGATTCCTGAGCAAGGTCAAATACAAGACCCTGGGATCCAACTGAGTAGGCCACTGTCAGTCTTCTTACAAGGAACCAGTATGGATTTAGAAGCCTGGAGAGGAAAACAGTAAAAGCTGAACTCACTTCTTCCTTTCCCTAAGCACAAGTCCCTACTTCCATGCCTCCTGCCACCTCACAGACCCAGTACAGTACCCAGAGAACCCCACTCTCTATTAGAACAAACGTTTATTGAGGAGGATTAATACTCTCAGTTGTGCTAAAGAAAGATTCTTCTGATCAGAGAATATGTTATCGTGAAAACGGTAAGACTTTCTCAACAAGGACTAAATGATTTCTTTAGGGAAATTTCTTCTCCCCCAAAGTGCTGGAGAAGCGTCTTCCGCTTGAATAGAAGAGTCAGATCTCTGAACACAGTACTTTCATCAGCGGTGAGGATGGCTGGACGGACTTGGCTTAAGTGATGCACACAGGTGGGGCTTAGATGAGGCATGGGCTCCCTGGAGGGTGGAGAAGAAGCAGGTTGACTCCAGCTTAATAGCTGCTTCTTGAAGGCCCCAATTTTCTGGGGAATTCTGGTCCTGTGCCTGTCCTGCCTGACACTTGTAAGACACTTCTGTTCAGCAGAGACAGCTTCTTGGCTACAGAACTCAATATTTGCCTGTATTTTGTGTGGTGTATCAGAGAAAGCCTGATAGCTGGAGGGATGCCTCTTGGTGGGCCCTACCTGAGCCTGCAGTTCTTCCTTCTTCTGGCTTAACTCTGAGACCTCAGGTTCATTCATACCTACCTTCTCTTCTAGGATCTTCCCAATTACAATCATGAGCTCAAGAGCTTCAGGAGGCCTACCAGACACAAGAGCAGTTACACTGTCACCTGGGTCTTGGTGCAAGCGACTTTCCTGTTTTGTGGTGTCTTTTCATGGACTTGATCCACTGAATAAATTGCCTCATCTTTTTCTTGAAGAAACTCTCAGGAGAAAACTGTTCATTCTGTGACAGAGATGAGGAAGCACCTTCTATTTTCTGCCCTCAACATGGTGGCTCTCCTTTCAAGCTATGGATGTCCCTCCCCCTGAATTCTCACTTCTACATTTTCCTGCTTTGATACCCTGAGGTCTCACTTTCCTTGCAATTTTTCTTTGTGGATGACTCATAGGCTGGCACCTACCTAATACCTGCTTAGAGTGCCAGGACTCCTGCTGCTCCGGACTAATCCTTTTGTCCTCCAAGTGGACATGCAGCACCTGAGACGCTCCCATGTCCCCACAACAGATACTCTGGGACTGAGTCAGTGAGGCCTTGGAAATCAAGCTATTTGAAGTAAGGAACATGTCAGTGGAACATTCTTCAGATGCCTATGTTCCTCCATCTCCAATTTCAACTTTAAGTAACTAAGGAGCTGTCTTTTAGGGTCTGATAGTTTAGAATCTTGGGGAACCAGTATTTCTGTTGAGGGATATTCAGTGGTCAGTGCAGGTTCTACCTTTCTCAAATTGACATTTATCATTTTGGAGCTTTCCGACTCACTGGTAGTCAAGGCTTCACAAGTTTGGGCTTGAAGAGTACACTGCTCCTCCATGTTGAATACATCCTGGACAAGATTGCAAAATGTTCTAAATTCTTCTCCAACATCACTCTGCCCTGAACCATTTCTGTTCCATCCCTAGGACTCACATTCTTGTCCTTTGGCTCATGTCCAGCTTCAGCTTGCCTTTGGGGCTCTTCTGGGCTGCATCTGTTTTCTAGATCAGCCTCACCCTGTCTCACTTGAGCTATGGTGCTATGTGCAAGGGGCTGAAAAGTCTGACTTCCAAACCCAGCTGTCTGGACACCCTCTGCGAGGTCATGATTGGTGTCAGAGAGTGATGGTTTCAGGTCCCTCTGTCCTTCATTGCCCACAGATGACATAGCAGGGACAGAATGATCCAGGGTGGGGACTGACTTTGCTCTCAGCCTGTTTCCATGAAAAGTTTTAGAGTTTCTCTCAAGGGGGCTAGAAAACCCACCTTTGGAATCCACCACAGATTTATATAAGGCTGAGGAGGGAAAACCAATTCGGGGAAGAGGCCAATTTTGGCTTCTCTCAACATACAGAATTTTATGGACTCAAGAATCCTGAATAGTAGACCCCACCTCTGACTCATCTGAAATCTTAAAATACGGGCCCCTAGCACCTGTCGTATATTGGGATTGAGAAAGAAAGCTCCAAAAAGGTAACCTGGCAATAAACCCTACCCACCATTGTGTTTTTTGAAATTGTGTTTCCCATTTTATTCTGGAAACTCCCACACAAAAGCAATGCACTTCACCAGCCAGCCATGAACAACACACCTATAGGAATCCTGTCCCTAGTAATCTGCCAATATTTCTTTATCAAATGTAATCTAAGGAGAGTTTTTTTAAAATAGTTTATTGTCAAGTTGGTTTCCATATATCACCCAGTGCTCATCCCCACAAGTGCCCTCCTCCATGCCCATCACCCCCCTTCCCTTCCCCCCATACACAACAGTCTTCAGTTTGTTCTCAATATTCAAGAGTCTCTCATGGTTTGCATCTCTCCCTCTACCCCCTATTTCTCCACTTCTTCTCCCCCACCATCCTCTGTTAAGTTCCTCCTAATCCTCCTATATGTGCAAACATATGGTATCTGTCCTTCTCTGCCTGACTTATTTTGCTCAGCATAACACCCTCAAGGTCCATCCATGCTACACATGGCCAGATTTTATTCTTTCTCATTGCCATGTAGTATTCCATTGTATAGATAAACCACATCTTCTTGATCCATTCGTCCGTTGATGGATACTTAGGCTCATTCCATGTTTTGGTTATTGTTGAGAGTGCTGCTATGAACATTGAGGGACATGTGCCCCTATGCCCCTATGCATCAGCACTCCTGTATCCCTTGGGTAAATTCCTAGCAGTGCTATTGCCGGGTTATAGGAGAGTTCTATTGCTAAAGGAGCATTTTCATTTGACTCTCATCTGTGTCCTTCCTTAAGACCATTAGTAATTCATTCCTTGAATGATTCCCTGAATGATACACACAGTTACTTTTTGCTCCCAAGGCAGCCCTAGGTGCTCCTGTTTGCCTTCCACATTCCAGCCGGTTTTGGGGACTGTGGTGACCTGTACATCAAATGGCTGCAGTGAATTCACTGAAGATGTCCATTGGTGTCCTGACCACATTTGTTTTGAAAATGGTCCCTCTTCTTTTTCTTTCTTCTCTAAAATCTGGAAAGGCATTCTGTTTTTCATTTGTCTCTCCAAGATTGCCTGGATGCTAAGGTCAAGGAAAGAAACTCCACTGGCCTCTTTGTGCTTGGTAGCAGAGTCTCCCCAGAGATGGGTTTCTGGCAGATGGAAAATATCTTGTTCTTGCTGAAAGTTAGAGTGGAATAATGTGGGGAGACACATGTTCTGGGCATGAGCCTTCCAAAAGAAGAATTCTGAAATCAATGGACTTGAACATCCACTACCTCTGATTGTTGGGACATAAGTGAACCACCCACCAGGGCTATCTGGAGATGAGTTCTCTCCAAAGGGCTTCAAGGAAATGGAAATCGATTTAGATTGAGTTACAATTAAAGTGCAGTCTGGCGGTGGTGAAACAAGGTCGGTGGTGAATGATGACAAGCAAATGAATCAGTGGGATTCTTTGTCTGGGACAGACTTGGTAAGAGGTTGACATCTCAGAAACGTGGGGTCAAGAGAAAAGATGGTATTCAGAGGTAAAGTGGCCTCCGGTTGGGCAATAGGATCCCCTTTTTGAATGTCATGTAGTAGGAGAGGGCGAAGGAAAGGGGTTGAGGTGTAGAGGGTCCACTGGGAATTTGTAATTCAAAGGAAGAAAAGACTGTGGTGGCAGAAGGTGACCTGGTGGTGAGGATAAGAAAAAGTTAGGTGAGAAAAGGGAGGGGAGTGGTGGGGAAGGCTCAGGTAAAGTGGCTGGTTCAGGCCTCCTGGAGGGCCTGCTGTGAAGGCAGGGGACAGACTGAATGATGAGTCAGTCACAGGAGCTGTGGCAGCCAAAGGGGATCACAGAGAGAGGAGCATCTTCCAGGGGCTCCAGGAACAGCAGCTGACAAACCTCAGAAGTTGTCCAATTACACACCTCACAGAAGGGGTCTGGACATAACAGTTGACAAAAGTGGATGGTATCATGATGCCAGCATAGGGGGCTACAGGAGACAGGAGGCACAAAGCTGCAGCCATGGCCAAAACAATATATGTGATTCTGGCAATTCTGGCAAAAATAGGGCTATACCCTCCCCCAAGGCTTTCACAGTCTGATCTTGAGGATTTTCTATCCCATGTCAACCCCAGATTTCACTGATGACCTAGATTTCATAGATGCTGCTAAAAAGGGAGGTCAGGAGAGAAGGTAATGTTTCATCACGTTTGCAGAAAAGAAATCACCTTTCTTGCTTCCTCGACTTTGCTCTGGCAAGTTCTCCAGCCTGGGAATCCAGGAGAGTGATGAAGGTAGAAGCAAGAAATGTTATGAGATGCTGAATACAGTGTCCTTTAAGTGATACCCTTGGTAGATTGGATTTGCATAGCATCAAGAATGAGGATATAAGATCACAAGTCAATGATAATAATAACAAGACTCATAGAGGTATGTTTTCTTTTTATCATTCACACAGGACTTTTGTATATACTATCCCATGTGATCTTGAAAAATCCCTGTGAGGAACATAGGTCAGTGATTACTTCTAAGAGGAATCTGAATATCCATGATGTCACAGATCTTTCACAAAGTCAAGAGACAGAAGTTCGGACTCTTGACAATCACATGGCCACTTACAGGACAATAACCATTGACCAGGTCTATCAGTACTTCGTGCTCAGGGATGGGCAGCGCAAGGAAAACTGAGAAGGGGCTTAGGCACTAACTGCCTTTCCATGAGCCTTTTCTCTGAGGCTCCTCTTTTCTGAGAGGGATCGTATCTAGCACCTGACATCCTCAAAGATCATGGACCAGGGACCTCATAGAAAGGACAGAAAGGGTCACTTGGAGGGCTCAGGATTGCTCTCCTGGTAGTAACACTTAAATAGACACTTTGACAAATTGCTGAGGGATGCATGTGAGCTAGCATGAGAGTGAGAAACTCCTGGTGTCACAATCTAATGGGGGCCCCCATTTATTCATAACTTTTATTATCAGGAACCCCACCTGGTTCTCCCAGTAAAGAGCTATAAAAAAAATGCTCATGTGTCTGGCAAAGGAGGGTAGAGAAATGTAATAATTTTGAAAACATTGTGAAATATTCCCAGAGTTCTCCCTAACACAGGCCTACTCAGCAGGGGGAAAGACTACCAGAGCCTAGTGTCAAATGAAAGATGGGAAATTATTCAACCACAGCAATGCCCTCTAGACTTCTTGACTCATCTATGGAGTGGGACAACACAAAACAAAAACTTCAAAACACATGTGAACATCACACCCCAGGACACAGACCCATTAAAAGACTAACATTTAAATATACCCCCACCCCCAAAATCTTACCACCATATCAGCGTTTGATTCTTGATGAAAGCTCAGAGCCTGTAGCCTGTTTCAGATTTTGTGTCTCCCTATCTCTGTCCCTCTGCCACATGACTGCTCCCTCTCTCTCTCTCTTTCTCTCTCTCAAAAATAAACATTAAAAACATTGTTTAATACAACTTAATCAAAATTTGTAAGATTCATCAAAAACAATAGTTGGAAGTTGATAGCCTTGAATGCATCTTTATATAAAGAAAAATTTAATATCTCTGAGGGATTCTACTTACCTAATTGATGTCCTTGTGTTTCCAAAATATTGGCAAACACATATTTCTCTTTAGGCAGCAGATGGCAGAAGTAGGACCCCAACCCCACACAGAAAGACAAGATGGGAATAACTAGCAAGTTGAATTGAAGTTCAGCCATGTTGCAGTAAGGCTTCTCAGACGAAGATGGTTCATTCATATCATTGGAAATGCACTGCTGCCTCAGGCAGCTGGGCATTGAGACCACATATTCTAGACTACAGTTCCAGGCCTACATCACAGAGCTTTAGTACAGACACCAAAGATTCTTAAGGGTGGGGGAGGTAGCAAACAAGGGAGAGAGAAACTCACATGCAACCTTTTCTCCGCCATCTGCACAGTAAATCTGTCCATCCTTCCATGACCTCTTAGATGCCTCCAACATACCTTCCAAGTCCACCTATTCACCATGTCATATATTTACTTTTAGTGAAATCATTACTTTCCACCTGTTTCACTGATATTACCTGAGACCTATTTTACTGGTTCGGTGATCTCCCTTTGGACCCCACATTGTCCCCAGAGATCTACATCCCCAAGATCTACTCTTCCATCAGCTGCAGTTTTCCCCAGTACTGCATTTTTACCTTTATGAAATGAGAAATATACTCAGAGGTGCTCTACCTCACATATTCCCTCAAAAGAATCCATGTTTAGGAGGAGGACACTTGTGGGGATGAGCACTGAGTGTTATGTGGAAACTAATTTGACAACAAACTATTTGTGAAAAAAAAAAAGAATCCATGTTTATTTGTTTTGAGAGACACAGAGAGAGAGAGTTGAGAGTAGGGGAGAGCAGAGAGAGAGAGAGGGAGAGGGAGAAGGAGACAGAAAGAATTCCAAACAGACTCCACACTGACATTGCAGAGCCAATGTGGGACTTGAACTCATGAAACGTGAGATCATAACCTGAGCCTAAACCTACAGTCAGATACTTGGCCAACTGCGCCACCCAGGAGCCCCTAGATGGTAAAGTGTTTAAGTGGGCTTTTGCACTTTAATCATAATCACACGTGCCAAATGATAATAGTGCAACTTGGGTGAGGGGTATGTGGAAAGTTACAGTGTTCTAGCTGCTCTTGTGCATGTTTAAACATTTCCCTTAGTAAAAATCTTAAAAAAATAAAAGAGGTTTTGTGCCTCATAAGGACAGGGAAGGGGGCAGGAGGAGAACTGGCGAGGGAGGCACAGTCCATTAAGACTAGAATTTAGCTATTTCTCAATAAAGTGTAATTCCTTTTACACTGGGAAGGAAAGAGCAATGGGGAAATGTCATTGGAAGGATTTGTTTTGTTGTGTTGTGTTCTGATGAAAAGCTCCCATCTAACGACTTTCTAGCTCCTCTGTCAACTGTGGTCCAGCACATCTGCCAGGCTAAGTGAAGATGGCCTAAGTTGAGGAAAGTGAAGGAAATTTAAAATAGATCTGAGTAGCATTGGGAAGAGAACAGACTAAGGAAATAGTGACCTAACTCCATTGTTCTGTTCACATGTAAGCCTGGGATAAGTATTTGTGGGATGAATGAATAATTTCCAGGTAGTGCTGGGGCTGAATATCTTGTGGTACCAATAGCCTCAATTGTGAGATTTCCAATAATGATAAGTAACTTACAAAAAAGCATTTCTAGAAAAAGCAGAGAGACGAGATTTTGCCAGACAGGAAGGTTTGAAGGGGATTAGATGGCATCCATTTGTACTGGAGCTTCTTCTTTAAAATTTACTAATTTTTATTTATTTTGAGAGAAACAGAAAACACAATTTGGGGAGAGGCAGAGAAAAGGAGAGGTAGAATCTCAAGCAGGCTCTGCAGCCTGCGCAAGATCATGACCTGAGCTGAGATCAAGGGTCAGCTGCTTCAACGACTGAGCCACTCAGGTGTCCCTGTACTAGGGGTTTTTAAATGTTAGTAACCTGATAGATATTCAGGAAGACAAGGCCTTTGTGGATAGACAAGAAGTGGAAAAATGAATGACGTGGAGTTGTTGATAACAGGGGACATATAAGCTGGATGGATAGGACGAGGAGGTAAAACAACAGAATGTCAAACTATAGTATCCCTGATGGCAGAAGTATTCAATGTACTAAGCTCTACAGAGCGGGAGTAACTGCAATGGATGGGCAGTAAAGGACTCTAAAATGAGATTATGGAGGACCTGGGAGACTGGGTTATTGGCTGATCTATCCACATAAATGTTAGAGTCTCCAGTACCTTCTCATCTCTTCATGTTCCCTGACCTGGGCTCCATCTCACCTGGTGTCCATCTCAGGACCTCCACAGAATCAGAATCTACATTCTTTCTGTGACTTTAATGTTCAGATGCTGCAGGGTCAATGGCGTAACCTTGGACAGGGATACCACACTTGTATCTTCTTGTTCAAAGAGGGTTTTAGTGGTTTTTCTTTAACATTGAACATTCACTAGGATACTCACTCCATTTTTGAGTTCCAGTCTCAGGTGGAATCGCCTTCCCTCCAGATCCTTATTCTAAGGGTGGGTAAGTATGCTCTCTTAGCCAAAAACAAAACAAACAAAACAAAACAAAACAAAACAAAACAAAACAAAAACAACATTCCATGGAATAGCCCCCAATTATCTGCAGGCTGGTTCATATTGTAGAAGTCACTTCTTGTTCATAAGATGCAGGTCTTCTGGGGGCTCCACTAGGGCCATGAGTATCAAAGGTGGTACGTCTCTGCTAATGAGAGAACTGTCCACTCTAAAAGCAAGATCTTGTACATTGCCATTAAGTGTGGAGAGAAGGAAGATCCCCTTCTCCAAAAGGGGATGCCATGCTTGACAGCTTGCAGATATTGTTTCTGTACTCAAGGAACAACTCCATGCCATTTTAGTATAAGGCATCAGCATGCTGCTGGTTCTGAATCAGGTTGAGGAAGGTGGAGAACAGGACAGGATCATGATAAGGGGACCTTTGTTCTCCCATCAAGGTGACTCTCTCATCTCCTTATTTCTTCTAAGGCATCTTACCCTGGGAGTTGGTGGCTACCTTGTCAACATTCCCACCACCGACAGATCTAAGTGATGCTTTTGCTTTGCAAAAACTGTCACCAGTCAGGCAGCCTGAAGTTCTCTTCCCTGGGCATTTCTTCAGGCTGCCCAGTTCCAGTAGGAAACACCAATGTCAAGTTTAACATGACCCATGTGGCAGATTCCTAAGCAGCATCTATGCTGTTCTGAGACCCTACCCCAACAAGTCCAAACACTTGTACTCAGAGTTCACCCACCTGGGGGATCCTCTGGTAACCAGAAGCCACTGTAACACTAGCAGTCAAGCAGAAACAGTGGCTTAATCACTATTTCCTGAAAACCATACCTGTCTTTGATCCTCCTCAGATATAGAAGACTTCCTCTGAAGGGTCTAAAATGTTCAATAAGGGTAAAGGAGAGAGCTACTAAGAGGCAGCAGAGAGCATACAGAGCCCATCTCCTCAAACTTTATCAGAGAAGAAATGCGCTTTGAGTACATGGTCCCCCAAGAGATCCCTCTCAACAGGGAGACTGGTCACCTTGAAGCAATAAGCAGCAACTGAACTAACTAATACAAAGTTCTGAGCTACCCCAAACCCATGCCACCAAACAGTACACAGAACAGACATCACTATTAGAGAAATATTTATTGGAGAGAATCAAGGTATTATTTTGTGGGGCTTGAGGCAGGAAATTTCCCCCCTGGAAATTCTGCAGAAGCCTTTTCCATTTAAATAATAGAGACAGATCTCTGAATACTGTGCCTTTAGCAGTGGTGAGAGGGGCTGGAGGCCCCTGGCCAGCTTGAGGCCTGCAAGTGTGGCATGTGTGGGGCACAGATAGGTGATGGTTCTGACCCAATAGGTGATTAAGTGCTACAGCTTTCTGGGGGTATCTGTTCATGTCCTTGTCCTTGATCTGTCCAAAACTTGCAGAATGATTGTGGCCCTCAAAGACAGTTTCTTGGTGGCAGGACTTGGTATTTATCTCATTATAGGAGGGATCCCTGCTTTTTAAAGGATGCCCCTGGACAGGCTGTATCTGGGCCTGCACTTGTGCTTCCTTCCAAGTTTTCACACACTTGGCTGGCTACAGAAGGGCCTGTTGAGGGCAGGTGCTATCTATTGCATGCTGGTGCCCCATTTTCTCTTCTAGGACCTTCCCAACACCTTTCTTGATTTTCTGAGCTTTGGTCATCCCAGTAAAGGTAGCTCTACCTTGGATCATGTCTCTGCCTTGCATAGACAGGTGGCTGTCCTTTTCCTGGGATTTTTCTACTTTTTTGCACTTTCTCCTGGGTTTAACGCATTGTAAAGTAGTGTTCAGTTTTCTTCTAAAAAGGCTTTCACAGTGAAGCTGACTCTTCTGTGATAGGCTATGGATGGGACTGGCTCCCAAGCTTCCCCTTCAGTGCCATGTCCTGAGTAGGGAAACTCTTCCTTACATGTTGGGATGTCCTGAATCCTGCATCCCCTCCACCAAACTTTTGTGCTTTGGAGCATGAAGAGCTCACTGTCTCTGCAGCTGGTGGAAAATTCTTGAGCTGGTGCTTCCTTAAGACATGCTTAGGGACCGATGGCTCCTGCTGCTGTCCCATACTAATTCCTGTGTCCTCCAGATGGACATTCAGCACCTGGGAAGCTCCCATGTCCCCACTGGAGTCACCCTGGTCATGAGGCAGGGAGGGCCTGTAAGTTGAGGGGGACAGGTCATTGTGTTGCTGCTGGGCCCGGCTATGCTCTCTTTGCTCCAGTTTATGCCTTAATTCCTTATACAATTGTTCTTTAAGAATTGTTAACTTAGGACCTTGAGGAATTGATATGTTTGGCTGGTGGCTTTTAATAGTCACAGCTTTGACATTATTTACATTCACATTTATCATTTGGGGGCTTCTTGGCCTGGTGATTATCAAGATATATCTAGCTTTTGATTGATGCACACGAAGCTCCACAGTCCTGAATTTAAAGTGAACAATAATCCTCTCCATGTTCAACTGAAAGGAAGACCCATATGTCACTCACCTTATATCAAAACTTAGACACACTTAAGCCTAATGAGAATGGTACGTTGAAAGCCTAGAAAGACTTGGCCTCTTGTGCCAGTTAGACAAGTTATTAATGGAAGAGAAAAGTTCTTGAAGAAATGAAACGTTCTACTCCAGTGAGTACACAAAGTAAACATACAGAAACACACACATACAGATACACACACATACGCACACAAAACCCCACCAGCCTTATTGCTGATATGAAGAAAGTTTAAGTGGCCTGTATAGAAAATCAAACCAGCCACAAAAATCCTTTAAGCCCTAACCCTATTCAATGCTATCAAGGCTAATAGAGGTAAGGACGCTGCCAAAGAAAAGTATGAAGTTAGCAGAGGTTGATTCATGGGTTTTAAAGAGAGAAACCATCTGCATAAAATAAAAGTGTGAGTTAAAGCAACAAATACTGATATAGAAGCTTTAACATGTTATCCACGAGATCTAGCTAAGATAATGAAGGTGAATACACTTAGCAGCAGATTTGCAATATAGATGAAACAGCCTTCTACTGGAAGAAGATGCCATCTAGGACTTTCATAGCTAGAGAGGAGAAGTCAATGCCTAGCTTTGGAGATATTAATTTGAAGCCAATATTCATGTACCATTCTGATGATCCCAGGGCCCTTAAGAATTATGTTAAATCTACTCTGCTTATGCTCTGTATTATTCATTATTTTAAGCTCACTGCTGAGACCTCATCAGAAAAAAAAATATTCCTTTCATAATATTACTGTTCATTGACAATGTTCCTGGTCACCCAAGAGCTATGTACCTGGTATTCCATTCCTCTGATGGATATGAATGACAAAATTAATGTTTCCAAGCCTGTTAACACATCATTCCATAGCCAATAGATCAAGGAGGAATGTCAATTTTCAAGTCTTACTATTTAAGAAATATATTTCATAAGGCTGTAGCTGCCACAGACTGTGATTTCTCTGGTGGATCTAGGCAAAGTAAATAAAAAACTCTTTTGGGAAGGACTCACAACTCTAGATGTCCCTAAGATCATTCATGATTCATAGGAAGAAGTCAAAACATCAACAAGAACAGGAGTTTAGAAGTTTATTACAATCCTCATGACTTTGAGGGGTTCATGATTTTAGTGGAAGAAGTAACTGTGGATGTGGTTGAAAGGGCAAGGGAACTAGGAAGAAGTGGAGTCTGAAGATGTGACTGAATTGCTGGAATCTCATGATAAAACTGTAACAGATAAGGAGTTGCTTCTTGTAGATGAGCAAAGAAAGTTGTTTTGAGATGGAATCTACTCCTGGTGAAGATGCTGTGAAAATTGTTGAAATGACAACAAAACATTTAGAATATTATATGAAAATTGATTGATAAAGCAGTGGCAGAGTTTGAGAACATTGACTCCAATTATGGAAGAAGTTCTACTGTCGATAAAAAGTTATCAAACAGCATTCATGAAAGAAAGACGATTGATGCAGCAAACTTCATTGTTGCTTTATTTTATTTTTTTTGTTGTTGTTGTTGCTTTATTTTAAGAAATTGCCCAACTTTTAGCAACCAGCACTCTGATTCATCAGCAGCCATCAACATCAGGTGAGGCCCTCCATCAGCAAAATGATTGTGACTCGTTTAATATTCAGATGATAGCATTTTTTAGCAATAAAGTACTTTTTAATTAAGATACATACATTGCTTTTTAAATTTTTTTTAATGTTTTATTTATTTCTAGGAGAGAGAGAGACAGCGTGAGCAGGGAAGGGTCAGAGAGAGAGGGAGTCACAGACTGAAACAGGCTCCAGGCTCTGAGCTGGCAGTCAGCACAGAGCCCGCGGGGCTCGAACCCACGAACCGTGAGATCATGACCTAAGTGAAAGTCGGACGCTTAACCGACTAAGCCACCCAGGCGCCCCCTTTTTTTTTAATTTTTTTTAAATGTTTTATTTCTAGGAGAAAGAGAGACAGCGTGAGCAGGGGAGGATCAGAGAGAGAGGGAGTCACAGACTGAAACAGGCTCCAGGCTCTGAGCTGGCAGTCAGCACAGAGCCCGATGCGCATACATTGCTTTTTTAGACATAAGGTTATTACATAGTTAATAGACTATAGTATAGTGCAAACATAACTTTCATATGCACTGGGAAATGAAAAAAAAAATCATTTGACTCTTTTTACTCTAATATTCACTTTTTTGCAGTAGTCCAGAACTGAGCCCACAATATCTTTGAGGTATGCCTTTACTTTCCATTTAAAATATCCTATTCTATTAAGTTTCCTGTGGTCAGGGAACCACAGTTTGCAAATATTTTCTATCCTCCTCAGCATCTCGTTGTTTTATACAGACAGTGCCTCGCGAATATTCCTTTCCTTGAATTATATTAATCCACAGATAAGTTGACATCTGTCTATGCTAGATGCACTTATCATGAAGTCAGGTCTAAACGGTGTTCTATATTAAAGAGGGAAGTTTTTATTCATGTTCTGGATCCCTTCAGCTATCCCTGTCTAATAGGCAGGTGGCAGATCAAGAGAAATTCTTCTCACATATGGAAAAACTGAAGCACACCATTAAATTTCAAAAAATTCCATACAAAATAAGACTTAACACCTTATCAGAATATGAGTTATCCTATACATTGTACATTTAGATGACTAATTTATTTTATTTTGTTTGGTTTTAACTTTTTAAATGTTTATTTATTTTTGAGAGACAGACAGAGCATAAGCAGGGGAGAGGCAGAGAGAGAACAAGACACAATCTGAAGCAGGCTCCAGGCTCTGTGCTCTGAGCTGTCAGCACAGAGCCTGACTTGGCACTCAAACTCACGAACCGCGAGATAGCGATGTGAGGCGAAGTCTGTGGCTCAACCTACCGAGCCACCCAGGTGCCCCAGATGACTCATTTAATTTGTGACAACGAATTTTTATGTTTTTAAAGTTTATGTATTTATTTGTTTTGAGAGAGACAGAGACAGCTGTGGTAGGAGAGGAGCAGAGAGTGAGAGAAAGAGACAGAATCACAATTAGGTTCCGTGTTGTCAGCACAGAGCCTGATACAGGGCTCAAACCCACAAATCCGCAAGATCATGACCTGAGCTAAAACCAAGAGGTGGGCACTTAACCAACTGAGCTACCCAGGTGCCGCAACAATGAATGTTTTAAATAAGAATTGTTCATATATACTGAAAAAGAAATGTTATGAGATTTTGAAAAAATTACTTAATTTACTAACAATGAAATGCCCTCATGTTTTAAACCAAACACTCTTCCTCGGTTCCCAAATGTTTTCAGAAATACCTTTTCCTTGTTAATTTCCAAATCTTGGCTGCATTTCTTACTAATTTCAAACATATGTCATATATGAAATGGTGAAAGAGCATAAGGCAAGATCACATGCCACAACTCCTCCCTCCCCACCGCCTCCAGGTGGGATGTGTGTGATATTCCTCAGGCACTCCTGGCTGCCCAAGAACAAAGGAAAAGGCAAAAAAAAAAAAAAAAAAAAAAAAAAAGGTTTAACTGATTGAGTCTCCAGTTTACAATATCTTAGTAATTATAAAGAAAAAGGCAATCTTATCAATAGTCTAATCTCCAGGAACTCCCTGCTATCTTAATGATAATGCTTTGCTAGAGGGGAAAACAACCTAGGCTTGACAATAGCAAGGCCAGTGTCCAGTAATCGGTAATTCCTCTTTAGCAGATGGGAATCCCTTTAAGAAACTTCCTTTTGACTTTATTTCTCCTAACTCCACAGTATATAAGCAGTTACTCTTCACAGGTCCAGTGCAGCTCTTTCTGCCCACGGGTCCTGCCCCCATGCTTTATTAAAATCTGGTATATTAAAATTACACCAGAGAGGTCTTCAAGTATTCTTTCTTGGCTGTTGGCTCCAAATCCCACCATCACTCCAAAACCCCAACATGAAATAAGTTATTTTTCCAAACCGAATTTTGTCAGGAGGGCATTTTGGAACTGGCATAGAAAAATCTGGGGACAAACAAACAAGAGAGCTTGAAGCTGCCACCACTTCATAACAATTTTATCTTTTTCATCTATCTCCAGGTCCATAAAGGCAAAGGCAACAATGAGGAATAAGTGGGGGCTCTAATAAAAACCTCTAATAAAAATCTCAACATGAGGTAAAACACACCTTGAAGTTTTATATTTGACCCTGTAAATTGCTTTCTAAAAAGAATCACTTCTAAATAGTAACAACTTTTTTTAGGATATTGGATGTAAAGTGAAGTTAAGGCCAAGATAACTAGAATAATACAATACTGATATTATCACACTAGTCTCCTGAGATTTATAGTCAAATGAAACAAAAGGGTAAAGCAATGTGAAAAACTCTTCCTAACCTTCCAAAGTTTCACTGTACTGATAACATTTGGAAAACACCAAACACTTCCATGTATATAAAATCTATTTTCTTCAGATACCCTAAAACTGATTTTGTGAAGAAGTACTTAGTAGTCAATAAAAAAAAAAGAATATGATTTTATCACAGCTTTCTAGATCAGTACTTGAGGACCAAGACATACAATAAGGCACAAATATTTTTTTTCTTTCCCTACAAACATTCAAATTTATCATATACTTAAGTAGGAAGATCAGTTAGTATAACAAAAAGAAACCCAGTCTGGAGGCATGAAACAGGGTCCTAGTCCCAATTCCATCCTTTTCAAAAATAGTGGACTGAGTTCAGTGGCCATGATTATTCATCCCTCCCTGTATTTATAACCTTTCAAAAGTTACTTTGCAGTTCAGCAATAGCTAGAGTCTATACTGTCAACCCATGTGACTTGTGAAAGGAAGTGATACTTTGACAGTTCCAAACCTAAGCCTCCTGTACTTGCCCTCCACACCCCTTTCACCACAAGAACATGCCTGGGCTAGCCTGCAGGGGAATGGCACACATACAGTAGAGAGAAGTCTAATGACCCAGACATAGGAGAGAGCATGTCAAGATTAGCAAAGTCACCTACCAGTTCACAGCTGACCAAAGACACATGAGTGAGATTCACCAAACTCAGTCCAAATCAGTAAAAACCACCCAGTTCAATTATAGACTTAGCTGTTCTAAGTTTCTGGTTGCTACTCAAAATTCTAAATATGGGCATTTAAAAAAACTTTTTAATGCAGCTATAACTAACTGACACCTACCTCTAACTTATTTAAGTGACTTCCTTATTTAATTGACATAATAGTATAGATAATTAATAGGAAGTACCTTTAAAAACTCTATCTATGTAAATTACTACTAATAAATTAAGTGTTAGGAAAGTATTAAATTAAAAATCTACAGGGGCGCCTAGGTGGCTTAGTCGGTTAAGCGTCCGACTTTCGCTTAGGTCATGATCTTGCGGTTCGTGGGTTTGAGCCCCGCGTCGGGCTCTGTGCTGACAGCCAGCTCAGAGCCTGGAGCCTGTTTCAGTCTGTGACTCCCTCTCTCTGACCCTTCCCTGCTCACACTGTCTCTCTCTCTAGAAATAAATTAAAAAAAAAAAAAAATCTACAGATGCTTCATTGCTTATAATGACCTGCATGTTTCATCTATTGGAATTAAGTATTAAATTTAGGCTCAACTGCAAAAACTGGCTCAGTTACAGATGAGCAGATGGCACCTATTCAAATACCAAGAAGAGCTTGATTCACAGATTTGAAAAAGTTTAAAAACTCAGACAATAAAAATTATTTTTGTATGTCACTGATTTTTAAGTGAAGAGATTATTTTGGCAACTTAAATCATTCATTTCAATTTTTAAAAACTTGTTTGCACTTAGACTTACTTTAAATTTCCTTTAAGACTAGCTTAGTCTGGGAGATTTCAGTTCTACGTGCTATTCGGCTGGCTGCCACTCCCTTCTCCTAAAATACCTGTAAGGAACCAAAAAAAAAGAGGTTAAATACAGTAACATTTAAAACTGACTAACTACCATCTAAATCTGGAGGGAATTTCCTTTAACTATTAAACCAGCAAAACTGAAATGAGCAGAGCAAGTAAAGGCTGATCCACACATCACTCTGAAAACAAGGATGGCCTATATAGAGAAAACCAAATTTTCTGTCTCATTCACTCCGACCCTCTGGCTTGAAGAAAGATGCCTATATACAAAAAAATAAATAAGTAAAAAATAAAAAATTTCTGAACTGACTGGAAGGACGTATGATGTAACCATAATGTCCTTTCCACTTCCCCTTCTTAAACTGCTCAACATCTTTTTACATCCTGCAGTACCCAAAAAAAATAAGAGAACAGAGGAGGCAGAGCATATATGAGGATTAGAAGTCACATATTACATCCTGGTGGCATGATTCATAGTTTTATATGGTAAGGAGAAGAGACTGGAAGAGACTTTAAAAGTTTCTTTTAGGACACTAATAATTCAGATTGCTAGGGAATCAAATGTGGGGTTAAGAGCAATACTATCATACTTTAGCTAAAACAACCAACTTGGGGGGTACCTCTGTGGCTCAGTCGGATGACCGTCCGACTGCAGCTCAAGTCACAATCGCAGTTCGTGAGTTTGAGCCTCACATTGGGCTGTGTGCTGACAGCTCGGAGCCTGGAGCCTGCTTTGAATTCTGTGTCTCCCTCTCTCTCTACCTCTCCCCCACTCGCACTCTGTCTCTCTCTCTCAAAAATAAACATTACAAAAATTTTTTTAAAAAAGCAACTTAGTACATTCTTACAATCTAGATGTTAGAATATATACTAGAAATTCAGTATATCTAACCATCTTGCAGCTAGATAGAGTTCAGTCAACTCCCAAGTACACAATAAAAGAAACCCATCCTCATATATACTTTGTTGGCAGATACCAGATTAAGGGTAGATATAATATTTTAAGAAGGAGTTAAAAAAAGAAAATAATTATTGGAATAGACACAGTGGGCTTCCGTTTCTGAGAATATGGAATAGATGTACTTCTCCTTATTTTTCCTGCTAAGTAGAACTACAGAAACCTGTATGTCTTTTATATAAAACAAATATAAAAGCACTTTAAAAAGCAGGGAAAAGAAGGGGGACGAACCAGGGAACACAGGACTGAAGGAAGGATGTGATGGTGAGTTCCCTTGGTTTTCTCATCACCTCATATATCCTAAATTTGGCACTGAAAAAAATCTTAAAATATCTGAAAGCCAGAAAATGCCAAAGGGTGTGGACAAAAACAAAGCCCCCAAAGAAACAAGAACCTACTCTCTCTCTCTATCAACAGGATCAGGAAGGGGTATCCTTATATGACACAAAACTTTTTGACAATAACAACTTTACTGCAGCCGAACACCATATGCCACACTCCAGGAGGCATCTAAATTAAATAAAAATAATAATAATGATCAATATATGTCAACACTGTGATGACAGTCATGTAAGAACTATTTGAAAAAAATTGTAAAGCTATCATACTATACATTTGGACAAATGTATAATGGCATGTACCCCTTATTATTATATCATAAGGAATATTTTAACAGTTCTTTCTTTTTTTTTTTAAATAGTTTTTATTTATTTCTAGGAGAGAGACAGTGTGAGCAGGGGAGGGTCAGAGAGAGAGGGAGACACAGACTCTGAAATGGGCTCCAGGCTCTGAGCTGGCAGTCAGCACAGAGCCAGACGCGGGGCTTGAACCCACGAACTGCGAGATCATGACCTAAGTGAAAGTCAGACGCTTAACCGACTAAGCCACCCAGGCGCCCCCAACAGTTCTTAAAATTATCTGTGCTCAACCTATACCTTACCATCCCCGCATTCTCTGGCAACCACTAATGTTTATAGTACTTCATAGTTTTGCCTTTTCTAGAATGTCATATAGTTTGAATCATACAATATGCAGGTAGACTTTCCAGAGTGGCTTTTTTTACTTAGTAATATGCATTTAGGTTTTTTGCATACCTCTTCATGATTTGATATTTCATTTCTTTTTAGTGCTGAAAAAGATCCCATGGTAGGGATGTACCATGGTTGATTTATCCACTCACCTACTGAAAGACACCTTGGTTGTCTCCAAGTTTCAGCACTTAGACTAAGCTATTAAAATCATCAATGTGGCAGTTATTTTGTGGACACAAATTTTCAACTCCCAAGGGTAAATAGTAAGAGGTGCAATTGCTGAATCATATTGCAAGAATATGTTTGGTTTTATAAAAAACTGCTAAACTATTCCAAAGTGGCTCTATCATTTTGCATTCCCACTAGCAAGGAATGAGATCTGTTACTCCACATCCTCACTGACATTTGGTTTTTGAATTTTGGCCATTCTAATAGGCTTGTAGTTTATCTCGCAATCATTTTAATTTGCATTTCTCTGATGACATGAGACGTGGTACATTTTTTTATATGCTTATTTGCTGTTTGTATAAACCCAAAAATGTACAACACTAAGCATGAACCCTAATGTAAACCATGAAACTTGGGTAATTATGATGTGTCAATGTAGATTCACCAATTGTAACAAATACACTTCTCTGGTGGGGCATACAGATAATGGGAAAGGTTATGAATGTGTAGAACAAGAGGTTTATGGAACCTCTTTGTACCATTTTCTCAATTTTTCTGTAAACCTAAACTTACCTAAAAAATAAAATAAGGTCCTTAAATGTGAAAAAGAAAAGCCATCATAAAAATGCATCAACAAATAATTATAAACACACTTGACAAAAATGGAAAATACTGAGAATCTCAGCAAAAATACATAATCTCAGCAAAGGAATAGAATGTCCAGAAGGACCAATGGAAATACTGGAATTAAGAAATACAATAAAAATTTAAATAAAAATAAAACTTAAAATTAAAAATTAAAAAAAACAAAAATAAAAATAAAATAAAAAACTCAATGTCTGAGTACAACAGAAGAATGGAAATGACAGGGAAAGAATCACTAGGCTTAAAATAGTACAATAGAAATTATCCAATCTGAACAACAGATAAAATAGATTTTAAAAAATGAACATAGCCTCAAGAATTTGTGATTCTGTAACAAGACCTAATATTTGTGTGATAAAAGTCATAGGTTAGAAGAGGAAGAAGATGAAGCTGAGAAGGTATTTTAAGGAAATAATAGAAGAAAGTTCCCAGATTTGGCAAAGACATAAACCTAAAAATCAAGATGATAAGCAAACCCAAACAGGATAAATAACAACAACAACAATCCATATCAAGACAAAAAACAGTTATACTTCTGAGAAGTAAAGACAAAACAAAAATTTCAGAGTAGCTAGAGAAATGACACCTTAACTACACTGTCCAATGACAGTGGGTTTCTTACCAGAAACCATGGAGACGAGAAGGAAGAGGTATGATAATTTTTTTCAAGTATCAAAATGAAAGACTTCTGAAATCAGAATCCTATATTCAATGAAATTATCCTTCAGAAATGAAAACAAAACCACTATATTCTCAAATGAAGAAAAACTAAGAGAATATATTGCCAGCAGACATACCTTTTAAAAAATGGTTTCAGAGGACTCTCTAGAGCCTGCTTTGAATTCTGTTACTCCATCTCTTTCTGCCCCTCCCCTGTTCATGCTGTGTCTCTCTCCGTCTATCAAAAATAAAATAAAATGTTAAAAAAAATTTAAGTGGCTTAAAAGACATTATCTAAATGAAATCAAATAATTAAATTAGGAATAATGCAACATTAGGAATGAAGAAAAGTCAATAAGCAAAATACTGATAATTAGGATTGAGTCTCCTTCTCCTCTTGAGTCTCCTAAAGTTTGTTTGGTGGTTCAAACACAAGTATAACACTATCTGATGTGGTTATAAATGTATATATAAGAAATATTTAGGACAATTTTCTTATAAATGGTAAAAGGCAAAAGAAAGTAAAAGGAGGTAAGGTTTCTACACTTCAATGCAAACTGATAGCTATATGTACAGATAATGTAATACTTAGAGCAACCATTAAGAAGTATATAGAGAGAGATACTCAAAACCACTATAAATAAATAAAAATGAGATATTCAAAAACTTTTAAGTAATTCACAAGAAGGCAAGAAAAAGACAAGAAAGTTTTTTCCTGTTTTTTAAAACAGAGAACAAGAGAAAAAAAATCAAAATAGCAGACATAAGCTCTAACATATCAAAATTGCATTAATATACATACTCTAAATACACTATTTAAAAGACAGAAATTAGTGAATTAAGAAGGATGACCCAACTGTACGCTGCCTGCAAGAAATTCATTTCAAATATAACAATACAGATAGGTTAAAAGTAAAAGGATGAAAAAAGATGTAAAGTAAAAATTAATTAAAAAAACAGCTGCATTAAAGCAGATAAACTAAACTACAGAGCAAATAAAATTACAAGAAACAATGAGGGACATTATATAATGATATAAATATCATTCCACCAAGAAGATTAACAATCTTAAATATGTATGTTCCAAAGAACACAGCTGCAAATATGCAAAACAAAAACTGTTAGAACTGCAAAGAAATAGAAAAATGTACAATTATAGTTGAAGATATCAACACTCCTCTCTCAACAATTTATAGAACAACTAGATTTGAAAAGCAGCAAGGATACAGAAGAACTCAACCACATCATCAGCCAAGGGACTTGATCAATATTCATAGAACATTCCTTTCAATCAGAGGAGAATATACATTCTTTTCAAATGTCCATAGAAAATATAAAAGATAAACTATGTCCAGGACAATAAAATGAACTGTAACAAATTTAAAATAATTGAGTTCATAGGCTGTGTTCTTTGACCGCAATGAAATCAAACTTGAAATCAATAAAAGAAAGATAATAGGAAAATCTCCAAACACTACAGTTCTGAATAAACAATGGTTTTTTTTTTAAAGTCTGAAAGGGAATAATAAAATATTAGTTAAATGTATGAAAATTAAAATGTAACATATCAAAATTTGTGAGACACAGTAAAAACAGTGCTGAGGGAAATTTATAATAAAAAATGCATACATCAGAAAGGAGAAGTCTCTAAGAATAATCTACCTTCTCAAGAACCTGGAAGAAGAGCAAAATAAACCCAAGAAGCCATAAAGAAGAAAACAATAAAAATAAGAACAGATATTAATGAAATAAAAATGGGAAAACATAGGAAAAAATCAGTGAAACAAAGAGTTGTTTTTTTTTTTTAAAATAAATCAATAACACTGACAGTGCTCTAGCAGGAATGATAAAGAAAAGATGACACAAATTTCAAAACCAGGAATGAAATCAAGGATATAAGTACAGATCCTATAGATATTTAAAAGACAATATGAAAAAAAAAAAACAACTCCATGCACTTAGATGAAATGGACAAATTCTTCAAAAATCACAAATTATTACAGCTCACAAAATATGAAATATTAGGTGAATAGCCCCATAACTAATAAGAAACTTTAATTATAATTTTTAAACTCCAATAAAAGAATTTCCAAGCTGAGATGGTTGTACTAGAGGAATGAACAAAATGTTTAAAGAAGAATACCAGCTATGGGGCACCTGGGTGGCTCAATTAAGCATCTGACTCTTGATTTTGGCTCAGGTCATGATGAGATCAAGCCCTGTGTCAGGCTCCAGGTTGGGTGTAAAGCATTCTTGGGATTCTCTCTCTCCCTCCCCATCTGCTTCTCCCTCTCTTTTTCCTTCTCTCAAAAACAAAATAAATAAGTAGAGAGAGAGAAAGGAAGGAAGGAAGGAAGGAAGGAACAAAGGAAGGAACGAAGGAAGGAAGGAAGGAAGGAAGGAAGGAAGGAAGGAAGGAAGGAAGGAAAAGGGAAGAAAAGGAAAGAAAAGGGAAGAAAAGAATAGAAAAAGAAATGAAAAGGAAAGAGAGGTAACCAGTTCTACACAATCTCTTCCAAAATACAGAATAGAAAAGAGCACTTCCCAGTTCAATTTATGAAGCTAGTATTACCATGATACCAAAACCAGACAGACAAGTCACACATCATACAAAACTACAGACCAATATCCTCATGAGTATAGGTGTTAAAATCCTTAAAAATATATTAACAAATAGAATTCACCAATACGTAAAAAGAATTATACATCCTGACTAACTGAAAATTATTCTGGGGATGAAAGCCTGGCTCAATATTGAAAAAGAAAAACTATCAGGGGTTTAGTAAATAAAGTATCAATAGACAATCTGTCAATGTAATCTAACAGGCTAAAGATACTCACAGAATATCAATCCAGATAAAACATTTGACAAAATTCACCATCCATTCATATTTTAATAACTCAGAAAAAATAGACAGAGAAGGGAAGTTCCCTAAGTTGCTAGGGAACATCTACAAAGAAACCTACTACTAACACAATACTTAGGATTAAAAACCAAGATTGGGAACTAAGGGGGTCCACACTCATCACTCTTACTCAAATACTAAAAATAATTTCTAATCATTTCAGTAAGCAAAACTAATGAATGAAGATCAGGAAAAAAATAGTCTATATTTGTATATGATATGACAGAATTGTGTTACATTGAAACTCGTAAGGAACCTAAAGAAAATTGTAAGAACTAAGTGAGTTCAACAAAGTCACATGATAGACGGTAAATATTTTTGTATTTTTACATATTAGCAATGAGCATATGAATCCCAAAATTTTAAAAAATTCCACTTACAATTGCTTAAAAATATATAGGACTTGTATCCTGAAAATTACACAACACGGATGAATAAATTCACATAATATCTGAAGAAAATGTTTAATGTGTTAATGGATTGGAAACTCATCACGGTAAAGATACTATTTCTCCAAAACTTGATACACTGACATAAAATAATTCCTATCAAAATCCCAGCAAGATTCTTGTAGACAATATTATGCTAAAATGTATATAGAAAGATAAAATAGTTAGAATAGCTAAAATGATTTTGAAAAAGAAGAATAAAGTGGTAGGAATACATCTACATGGTTTAAAAATTTATTATATAGTATATATATGTATGTTTTCATTTATGTGTATTTATATATGCATGTGTTTGTGTGTCTGTATATGTATATAAATATAATTACTCTAGTAATATACACAATGGTCAAGATTATGTGGCATTAGTAGAGAAACAACACATGGCTCAATGGAACAGAGTAAAGAACCAGAAACAGATCCACACAAATATGTCTAACTGATTTTGACAAGGTATAAAAACGATTTGATAGAGGAGGAAGAGAAAGAGCAGCAGCAGCTACTCAACCTAAGTCTCACACTATATAAAAGTTTCCTCAAAATGGATCACAGATTTAAATGTAAAACTACAAAGCTTTCAGAAAAAAACATAGAAGAAACCCTTGGGAATCTAAAGCTAGGCAAAGAATTCATAGACTGACACCAAGGGCATAATCCACAGAAAAACAGAGAGAGATAAGCAGGACCATGGGCCATGGCAAATAGTTTATGCTAATAATATGATTTATGGTTGGAGGTGAGGGGGCCTTGGGTGGGGAGGCTTTGAGCCACGTGGCAACACCTTAACCTCTGGAAAGACTACAAACTAAGGTCAGTCGCATAGGCGGTCAACCATAGGTACATGACCAAGCCCCAGTCAGAGCTCTGCACTTGGTGTCCCTACCCTGCCTTATGCATCTCTTGCCATGGTTGACTTTAATCTCTTTTCTTTTCACTGTAATAAACTGTAAAGTATAACAGCTTTGTGGCATCCCATGAATACTTCTAATGAACTTTTAAAGGGCATCTTGGAGACACCCAAACTTGCAGTTGGTGTCGAAGTGAAGGTACCTCGGGGACCTTCTGAACTCTACAGAGAGAGAGAAAAAAGAAAAGCTAATATAAAATTACTTAAGGGCCAGATGATTTACTGTTGATTGTTTCAAACTTCCAAGCAACAAACGATACCCATGTTATAGAAATTACACACCAATATTTTTAAAGATGCAAAATGACCCAATTAATCTTATGAAATTAAAGGCTTATTTTAATATATATCATTTCCCCTAGAAAGAATATATTATTTTATATTCCTGCCAAAAATAGTTAGAAAATGCTTATCTCATTTCACTTTGCCATAATTAAATATTGATGCACATTTTACTAGTATTGTTGTATACTTTAGTTTTTGTTTAAGAATGCTATTTTGCAATATACCTTCTAACTGGTTATTTCAGGCATATAGAAAATGAATTGATTTTTTTCTCATGCAATGCCTATTCTGCAGCAGTGGTCTGGTTTTGGAGCAGCAACCAAACTCACAAGATAAAATGCACTTCATGCAACTTTAAGTCAATTTAACATTAGGAAAAATACAGATAGACAAGAAAACAGCATGTATGACAACATCATAGAAGAGGTTTTATGATTTTCAGGCACAGCTTTCAGTATCCCAGGTACTTCATACTTGATATATTCATGGACATTGGGAGATAAGTCTGTGTGGGCAGACCATCTGAACTTAGAGAAGACACTGGTTCCAGGGAGACCCTTCAACTTTTTTTTAAAGTTTATTTATTACTTTGAGAGAGAGAGTGTGTGCCAATGCACTTGGGGTAGAAGCAAAGAGAGAGAGGAAGGGAGGGAAAGAGAGAGAGAGAGAGAGAAAGAGAGAGAGAGAGAGAATCCCAAGAAATCTCCATGCTGTTAGTGCAGAGTCCAATGTGGAGCATGATCGCACCAACCATGAGATCATGACCTGAGCCAAAGCTGGACCCTTAACCAACTGAGCCACCCAGGTGCCCCCATGTAATTCAGGCTTTTAGAGTTTATTATTTTGTTTGTGAGTGCTATAGGTAAATAGTTATTTCATATGTAAATTATGAAAGAGTTGTTTATATTAAGGTTATAATCTCTGAAACCAATGTGCCTGGGAAAAAATCCCAACTCCTGTGCTTACTTAAATTATTTTAATCTCCATCCTTTACCTGTGAAGTGAAAATAACAATGGCATCTACCTAATGGAATTGCTTTATCAATTCAGTAAATTAATGTATGTAAGGCAATTAATTCTGGCACCTAATATTATACTAGATGCTATTTTATTTTCTTGCTTAGTAGTTGTAGCTCTTATTTCTACTTAGTAATAATAAACACCACTTATTTTAACCATGTGTGTTTATTATATTTGTATATTTTTTAGGTTGGTTTTGGCCACAAGTAAGAGGTATCAACATACTGACTGAACTATATCACCATAAACAAAAAACACTGCTTTCCTATCCATAATATTCACTCCATATTTAAATTCTTTTCCATTATGGTCTGATGGTGGATTCCAGTAATAGAACTGTACATAGTAACTGTGAGCAAATGAGAAAAGCCAATTTCTTGTAACTCTCTTGAGAATAAGAAATCTGCTTTCCTAATAAACTTAAGTTTACCTGTCCCTGAATTAATCATTGAGCAGGAAGAGATTCGCTTAAATTAACCAGGACCTAAGTTAGTCAAGAAAGTAAGATGTAATTAGCGTTGGGAAGTCACCCACAATAGTCACTGCCAGGAGATTCCCCATCATGCCTTGTTTTATTTATTTTTTTTAATGTTTTATTTATTTCCAGGAGAGAGAGAGAGAGAGACAGCGTGAGCAGGGGAGGGTCAGAGAGAGAGGGAGTCACAGGCTCCAGGCTCTGAGCTGGCAGTCAACACAGAGCCCGATGCGGGGCTCAAACCCATGAACTGCGAGATCATGACCCAAGTGAAAGTCGGACGCTTAACCGACTAAGCCACCCAGGCGCCCCATCATGCCTTGTTTTAAAAAAATAAATTTATTTAAAAAAAAAACCTGTATGTTCATTGATTTTGATCAAATATGTTTCTGCTATCTAACGAAGCTTAATTAAAAAATTAACTTGGCAAAATTTTTGGCATATGTTAATATATGTATTTCTTAATCATTAAACCATCCTTGTTCATAGTGGATGATTCATACATAAATCAGTTACATTTATTATTTTAGTATTTTTGTAGGATCTATAAATGATAAACGAATTCTATTAACTTGTATGTATGACATCCATTTATATTAGATAAAATATTACATTATATTTTTAATAGTCTTTTGAGATACTTCACATCCCATATCCAACCATTTAAAAATACAGTTATGTAGCTTTTATTAAATTCACAGTTATGCATCCCTTGCCACAATCAGTTTTAGAACATTTTCTCATTGTACAAAGAAACCTCATCTTTAGTTGTCCCTCCCCCCACCACACTACGTCTCTTCCCCCCCCCACCAGTCCTAGGCAACCACTAATTTGACATCTATCTCTATAGATTTGCCTGTTCTAGACATTTCATATAAATGGAATCATACAGTATGTGATCCTTTCTGATTGTTTCTTTTCCTTAATATGTTTTGAAGTGCTTTCTATTACTTAAAATTAATATTTTATATCCTTTTAGTGTTAATTTTGTTTTCTTTGTATACCACTGAAATCTAATCTCTATGAGAGCAAAAGTATATCTCTGTTTTTCACTGCTATATTTTTAGAATCCTCATATAATATTAAGTGCTAAAAGAATATGTCTTGAACTAATAATTCCTCCATTTTCTTTTTTTTAAATGTGTATTTATTTTTGAGAGAGACAGTGAGACAGAGGGTGCAAGAAGGGGAGGGGAAGAGAGAGATGGAGACAGAATCCGAAGCAGGCCCCAGGCTCTGAGCTGTCAGCACAGAGCCCGACATGGGGCTCTAACTTATGAGCCATGAAATCAAACTCAGATGCTTAACTGACTGAGCCACCCAGGCACCCCTTCCTCCATTTTCTAAAATAAGTATTTATTACCTTTTGTTAGGGCAAATTCAATCATTATTTTTACATGTGCATATGTATTTATAATCTGCACTTGAATAAATTCTATTCACCAATTTGTAAATAGGCACATTTCTGTGCATGGGAATTTATGCGTGACACAATTCTAGTCCAAAAAATGTTGCTTCCAATCTCAAGTCTGTATACCAAAACATCAAACTTTTAGTTATTTCCTTTGCTTAAAAAAAATATTTAGGAGGTATATTTCTACAGCCTTTTTGACTTTATATTTTCCACCGTATTATTCTCAATTTCTGCACCAAAAAGTATAATTAGATAAATAATATAATTCAGGGGGATAAACTTGGGCCTCACTAGTGAAATGTTTTCATAAGACTTCTTCCTTAATAAATACAAAATTAAAATATATGTGAAATGAAGTTCTGACTGATTATCAGGGTTACACAATAAAAAAGAGTCTTTATGAAAATTTCATTCAGTAATACATGTGGAGCTTTGTGATTGTCCAGGAGAAACACTGGGTCCAGACAACAGCTGTTTGACAAACCCTTTGACTGAAATAGTGAAGGCCAGTTCAAACTAGTTTCAGCAAAAAGCAAATTTAATGATTTACTGAATCAGGAAGCCATGGATACAATGGTGTCTGGCACAGGAAAATCAACAGGCTCAAACAATATTATCAGGGCTGTCTTTCTCCATTTCATGATTCTATTACTCTACCTATCTACATTCTGCATGAACCTATCCTCACAAGGTAGTCCATATGGCCACCAGCAAGCCAATGATAACTTTCCAGCTTAACATCTCCAACTTAACATTTCCTAAAATAGAATTTCACCCTCCAACCATACATCAATACTATGGATTCTCTGCTTTACTCTTACCCAAAGTTGGTCAAACTCAAGGTTTAAGACAGTCCTCCAGATTGCAAAATCTGCCCCCAAGACTTATGACACCAACTGCAACGATCAAGCCAAAGTGCAAAATCAGAGGGACAGTCCACAAGACTGCTTTTTAAACATCAGTCATAAGTTCAGGGTCCCAAAAGGTGGTACCTTCACTTCAGATTAGCTAGCTACAAATCTAGGGGTTCCCATGTCCACCCTCAGTTTCAGTAATTCTCTAGAACAATCCACAGGACTCAGGAAAATATTAGACTTATCATTATAGTTTTATTAGAGCAAAAAGTATATATTAGAGACAGCCAAAGGAAAAGATCCCTAGTGGGAAAGTCTGGAAGAGTTCATCATACAAATTTTCTTTATCCTCAGGTACACATTAACTCTCCCAGCACCAAAGTATGACGATACTCTAAAAGCATTGCCAGCTAAGGAAGCTGACCCAAGCTCCATGTCTAGATTTTTTATTGGGGTTTAATATATAGGCATGATCGACTGAATAATTGGCTATATGGTTTAACTCAGTCTCTAGTCCACCTGCTTCCCAGAAGTTGGTCTGAGGGGCCCACCAGTGTAAAAAAAGGAACTCCTATCAAGAAATTCAAGTTTAGAGGTTACCTCTTAGGAGTGGAGACAAAGGCTAGACTTCTCTTTGACCTTAGGCCAAATTCTTTATTATACAGCCCTACTTGCCTAACCTTAAATGAATTGTTAATAAGGTTTAATGAATGAAATAATTGTTTAAACTGGATTATGTTTCCATCCCACTGGTGGGCGAGTGGGGTGCTGGAGAGAAATTTCCCATAAGGAACCATAAGAATAACACTAGGATAATACATATGTAGAATAGATAAAACCTTTACTCCACTACAAATGGTCACAAACATTACAGTAGTCCCCCCTCCCCTTATGCATGATTTTGCTTTCTGAGGTCAACCTCATTCAGAAAGGTTCATCTTCCTTCTGACCAATCATCAGAACGTCAGTAGTAGCCTAACACTACATCATGATGCCTATATCATTCACTTCACTTCATCTCATCACATGTGCATTTTATCATTTCATGTCATCCACAAGAAAAAGAATGAGTACAGTACAATAAAATATCTTGAGAGAACACATTTGTATGATTTGTATTATAATAAATTTAAATTGTTGTATTTTACTTTTTGCTATTGTTAATCTCTTACTGTGCATAATTTATAAAATTAAACTTTTTTTTTAATGTTTTATTTATTTCTGAGACAGAGAGACAGTGTTAGCAGGGGAGGGTCAGAGAGAGAGGGAGACACAGAATATGAAACAGGCTCCAGGCTCTGGGCTAGCTGTCAGCACAGAGCCCGACGTGGGGCTTGAACCCACTAACCGTGAGATCATGACCTGAGCCGAAGTCAGACGCTCAAACGATTGAGCCACCCAGGTGCCCCAAATTAAACTTTATCATAGGTATATATAGGAAAATACTTCAGTAAGGTTGCAAGATACAAAACTAATGTACCTAAATATGTTGCATTTCTGTGGCTCCAGATTAAAAGCCACAGCTCATATTTGGCAAGTAAGATAACCAGTTATAGTGATCACTACTAGGAGAAGCAGAACTCAGACGAATCACTTTGAAATGATTTAAAAGGAGAAAGAAGTGCACAAAGGAAAGAGATATGAGTTGGGAAACAAAAGTCCTGATTTCATGCTTCTTTCCCACCACGTTATGTACTAAGCAACCATGGGCAACTCACTGTTTGGGCCTCAACTATTACAGCTGTCAAGTGGGGATACTAGTACTTATTTTCCTATCTTACTGGACTCTTCGTGTGATTTGTTGAGAAAGTATTATGCAAAATGAGTGACACCAGTAGTTATGACATTTTTTGTTGCCTTGTGCATATAAAGAAATATTACACAATTAGGGCAAAATACGTAACTTCAATTGTTTGCATAATTACTGTGTCAAGAGAGAAAAGTTGTTCCCACTATTCCACAATCATAAAGGACACCACATCACATTTTAAAAAGAGCATATAAGGTTTATGATATTTCTAGTAATATATGTTCTGACAAGGATTATAAATTAGCTATAGACTTATATATTTAGCAATAATAATAATAGCAGAACTAACCCCTGGAAATCCAGGCAACCGGAATACTGATACTAACATATCTAACATGATACAGGATTGTGAACACCACCTTCCAAATACGCAAGCTCCAACTTCCATGGGAATAAATTTCCCAGGCCACATTAGATATATTTAGTTTTATTATATTATGTATCATATGATTTAAACAGTCACTTTTAGTCTGAAAAAGTTAGCAGGTTTCTAAGTAGTGACAAAAGAATAAACTAGGCCCCAACATAAACTTTCTCATTATTAATAATGATCATCCCTTTGCCAACTGAAAAGATCAAAGGGCTTTACTAATATAATTTTCGATACTGTCTGAGCATCACAATGTTTCACTGAACACTGCATCAAAGCCAGAATCCCAGCTTGGAAATCTTCAACCCACCTTTGACTCCTCTATCCCTTCAACCCCTCACATTCAATCAGTTATTAAATTTCCTGAATTTTCCTTAAGATACGTCTCAAATTTGTTCTGTTATCTCCTTTCCCTGCCACCATTACAGTCCACGTCACCAACTTTTACCAATACTCTAGTCTCCAGTTTTTTTCTCCCTTCAATCTAGCCTTTAAATCCCTGACCAATTATGTCCCTAACGTAGTACTTACATCCTGCCACACCCTTGCCCATGAGCCTATACTCCAGTCAATCCTTTGATGCCAGAGGAGGGGCTTTTAAAAGCACTGATGCCCAAGTTCTACTTAAAAGGATTCTGATTTAATTCATGTGAGACGGAGCATTGATTTTTCCTTAAAGATTTCTCGGGTGTTTTTAATGGACAGCCAGGTCTGGGAACCACTGCGACGGATCTCTACTGCCTATTAAGAAAAACTGAAACACCTGTAGCAGACACTGCAGGTAATATACTCAGATTCCTTCCCGTTCCTTTATATGTGCCCATCCCATGCTTCAGTGAGATTTGTTTCTTTCTCTTTAAGTTAATTTATTTTGAGAGTGAGAGCTTGTGCAGCAGAGGTAGAGAGAGAAGGAGAAAGAATCCCAAGCAGGCACTGCACTGTCAGCAGAAGGAGCCAGAAGCAGGGTTCAAACTCACAAACCCCAGAGATTATGACCTGGGCCAAAATCAAGAGTTGGATGCTTAACCGACCAAGCCACCGAGGCGCCCCAGAGTGACTTGTTTCGAATGGCCATCAGCACATGCTGCTCTTCTGACGACTGCCTTCCTGTGACTAGAGCTACTGCATCTTCGCTCCTGCAGAGAAAACAGAAAGGGCCTGGGGATTTACAAGTAGCCCATAGTCAATGCCTAAGTAACGTGGGATACGCTTACGTTACGATAGATGTTCAAGGGGTCCATAACCAAAACTTTTGCACCTTGCCAATCCTATAGAAAACATATGTTCTTTATGAATTGCCTCGTATGAAGGTACCTGTCGTTAGGTACCTGTTCATAGAAATGTTAGCATTTTCTATTGTATTTGATATCATCTAGTATAATGATAGCCATATGGTCATCACTCAGTACATATTTGTTTTCCTCTCCCTGTTTTTAGCCTGAGTATTTCCATAGAACTCAGACTCTCAAAAACAAAGTGTCTTTCTTTATTGAATAAGATCCTATTTCGAACCCTTGTGGATCTGATGAAAATGATTATCTTGGTTTTGTTGGGTACCAGGAAAACAAGAACAACAAAACGGGATTTGCATGCTAAAGCCTGCCTCTACTAGGCCAATGCCAAACAATTGTCACTACATAGGAACTTCAGAGTTCTGCTTCTTCAGGGATTTAACACTCTCATTCTGGGAAACTCCCTGCTGCTTTCCCCATCCCAAAACCTTAGTTACCCTAAAAGTACACTTGTTACCTAAAAGGTAAAAGCAAAACACATTCATTTCATACACAGAAAGGTGACACCTGATTACTTAATCAAGTATACTCATCAATTTCAAAGAAAAATAGAATAAAAAAATAAAATTTAATTTCAAATGCCACTGAAAAATATCTGTGACTATACATACACTGAAAATGAATATTATATATGTACAGACTAAAAAATACATATGCATTTATATATACCAGAAATAAATACTTTTATTTCTTTATAAAGGCACTTGGACATGTTATAAATAGAATAATGTATATATAAACCACAGTTCCCAACTGACATCAATAAACACATGAATAAAATAAGAAAAGAAGATTCTGCCAGATCTAATATATTTCTAAGGTATTGCTACAAATGGAACAATTTCACCAAGTTGTACTTCAAACCCACATCCAACAGACTGGAAATAATGGCGCAAACTGTGCAAAACACAAAAAACCATTAAAATATGAAAGCAGAAAAATATTAAAGCAAGAATTAAAAATTTTTTAATGTTTTTTATTTATTTCTGCGAGAGAAAGAGGCAGCGTGAGCAGGGGAGGGTCAGAGAGAGAGGAAGTCACAGACTGAAACAGGCTCCAGGCTCTGAGCTGGCAGTCAGCACAGAGCCCGATGCGGGGCTCGAACCCACGAACTGTGAGATCACGACCTGAGCCGAGGTTGGACGCTTAACCGACTGAGCCACCCACGTACCCCTAAAGCAAGAATTAAATTGAATAATCAAAAGACCAAAATGGATCTGGTTTATTTTACACACCCATCAAAATCTAAAGAGGGAGAATGACCTGTATAATTCCGCATTCTCATTACATGCTTTTATTAAACTTGAAACTCAGAGTTTTCTCAAAGATTGGTTGTTACTAGAATATCCAGAAGAGAGGACGCCATATGCACACATCAATATTTTAATAGACTGCCACTCTTCAATGATCATAACCATTGGGGACCAAACAGCAAATTTAAAAAATTTATTTCCTTTTCCCATAGGTTCACAAGCCTTGTGCCCCCTCCTCCTGCCTCAGCACTTCCATCACAGGTGTGCAGATACCGGGAGATGACATCACATGCAAACAATTTGGCACATTATAACAACCTACATACAAGTCTGATAAAGTACTGGAAACCCGCAGTTCATTCTCAAAGCAAGATTTGATTTATGGTTTCTCCCTGAAGGGTTTTCTTTTCTTGTTAACACATATGACTGAATGCATGCTAAGTAGCTACATATTAGAAAAGAAGTCTCAAAAACTACTTTAAGAAGAAGCATCAGGCACCAAATTACTTTCCACACAGTGAATGATACCAGAGTATGAAAGAGTATAAGGGTATCTAATTTTGCCATCTATTGCTTCTACGATATAGGGCCTTTGAGCCTTGATCTGTTTCTTAGCATGTATTCCCAGGAATGTCACTCTCCCATAGACATAGCCAGCAATTCTCCATGTTAATTAACTCTATGCTCTCTTCTGTTGTTTCAATGCAATTAAAAGAAAAATAATTTTACTATAAACAAAAGCAGCTTTGATTTAACTTTCATTTTAAAAGTAAGTTATTCTTAAACATCAGCATTTTAAAATATTAATGGCAAATTATCTGCTACACATTTCATGAGCGGTGAAGATTAACCAATATATTGATATCACAAAGTAGACAGCTGCTGGCCTCGAACAATGAACACTATCTCACCTATTCTAACCAGGAGGTATCCTGCATGACCTCACAGAACTGAAAGAAGTACTTGGTAGCCATTTAGTCCTATATTTTGCAACTCTTGTGTCTGAAACTCTCACATACACTGAAAGACTATGATAATTTTTCTTTTCTTCCCTACTGACAGCTCTAGCCAGAGTGAGAAGAATGAAGGTGGGGTAACCAGAGTAGAAAAAGGAGATAAACTGATGAATATGATGGAGGAGGTTTCACGTTCACATGTGTGTGTTGTATATAATGTGATCGTGGATGAGGGCTGTGGATGAAATGATGTGTACAGGTCAGGCAATTGGCGGCTTCACTGTGCCCAAAGAAGATTCACTGGGCTGTCATTGACCAGGAAAGATTCACTAAAATAGGTGAGATAGGCCCTAAATGTTTTCATTTCACCTCATTGTCAGCCCAAGTGCACCATTGTTCAAATAAGGTTAATAGTTGGGTTGCTTTCACTACACAAATAAAACAACCCAAGATTTTTTTCTGTTACAATGAATTTTTTTAATTGGCATAGTAAATCCCTCCCTCTCCCATTTGTAAGCCAAGGCACCCCTCCAATGAATTAGATTAATCCTTTTGTAGAATTATGAAGTTGGAGAGCTTTTTAAGAGGAAAAAGTTTATTGCCAGGTGGGATTTAGCCAAAGCTGTCACAGCTCTGGTTGTTACCTCTCATAATCCATCTTGCTGAATCAAGAAACAGACTATGAACAAACAGCTCAGGCAGTTTGTTTGAAGATACACACCTGGGACCCCTTGGTGGCTCAGTTGGTTGAACATCTGCCTTTGGCTAGGTCATATCTCACGGTTCATGGGTTTGAGCCCCACATTGGGCTCTCTGCTGCCCCCACAGAGCCTACCGTGGATACTCTGTCTCTCGGACCCTCCCCTAGTGTTCTCTCTCTCTCTCCCTCTGAAAAATAAATAAATAAAAACAAACAACAAAAAAAGATACATTCCCGTCTTTCTAGGAGGGATTAAGTCAAGGCTACAGAGTGTTTGGAAAATGACTATCTATATAAAAATTATTAAATACGTGTGTCATCTCATTGAGCTAAAATATTTTATAGCTTTTCTTCTCTGGATCACCGTCATAATAATGCTATAGTTTTTATACTGAAACACAGACCTTCTCCACAGTTTTTCACAACATTGTCAAATTTTTTGCATTTGCCACAAGAATACACAAGATGTTGACTTTCAAACTTTTAAATAATAAGGATTCAGACTCTAGCTTTAAAAAGGAATCACAGCCATACCAGTTATGGAGAGAAGGGGAATATTTTAGCTCCATAAAAGCCACAGTCATGGCCTGCTGAAATAGGGGAAGCAGACGAGGTACTAAGAACTAGAGCAAGAAGGAAAGAAAAAAGCCAATCCTGTGATATATTTAAAAAATAAAGTGTTTTCCCTTAGAATGGGAGTTTCCATGGGGCGCCTGGGTGGCTCAGTCAGTTGGGTGTCCGACATTGGTTCAAGTCATGATCTCATGGTTTGTGGGTTCGAGCCCCACATAGGCTCTGTGCTGACAGCTCAGAGCCTGGAGTCTGCTGCAGATTCCATGTCTCCCTCTCTCTGCCCCTTCCCCACTCATGCTCTGTCTCTCTCTCTCTCAAACATAAATAAACATTTAAAAAGTTTAAAAAAAAAAGAATGGGAGTTTTCATCACAGAAAATGGATATAAATCTTCGAATATAGTATAATCTCTTTAAATAACTAAGCCTCCTTTTTATCATCAACTACTGCATTTTTGATACTCAAGGTATTTCTCGAATTCAAGTAATCCTTGAATTGAGATGGGAGCAGGACATTGTTCAACAAATACTAAATGGTTGCTATGTATCAGGCTCCATGGCAGGTCTTAGATAAACAGGATTAATAAAACACTGGCCCTCTCTTCTTGAGCTCAGACTCTAGTAAAGGAGATAAACATGTAAACAATAGACTACTAATCATTATGATAAAAACCACAATAGAAGAGTAACCACTGGATTGAATAGGCAGAACTCCACAGAATATGGAGCGAGGGGGGAGGGGGGAGCCACAAACATAAAACTTCATCTTTTCCCTTCACGAGTCCTTTAGAAACAATCCACAGACTCATTTTTCTCTTACTCTTTGAAGGAAAAGTTGGGCCAAAAGAGATCCCATACTTTCCTTAAACAGTTTACTTTTAAGTCAGCTACACGTAATGCCAAGAATAATCTAGCTCAGTAATTACAATGTCCAGTCCAGGTTAATAATCAAAACACCAAATTCATTTAAAGTTAAAAATTCTCTCTGTCAAATTGGTAATCCTTTAAGTTTGGGAGAGGAAATAAAGATATGGTCCTCCTTTTCTCTAGTTCCCTGCCTTCCCATCTTCTTACCCACCCCATACTCAGTTCTACACACAAATTTGCCTCTGCTTTCACCAGAGATGGAGCCAAGCAAAGGGAAGAGAAGGAAGCATCTAGGAAGTGTCTTGAATCAACTGGTATTATTAGAATCTGAATGAAATAGATTCTTTCTCTCGTAAGGCGCTTTCATTTATTTATTCCACAAATATTAATTGAACACCGATTGCATTCTAGGCACCGTTCCAAATAATGAGGACTCCTGATAAGAAAAAAAAAAGAATTTGAGTCTATGGACTTCATAGTATAGTGGTGGCTTTGAGAAAAAACATAAATAGGATAAATAGGGATGAAATAGGGAGATGTAAGAGGTAAATGCTATTTTACCTAGGTCAGTCAAGAAAGCTTTTCCTGGTAAGGTGATATATGAACAGAGATTAAAAACAAAAAACAAACAAACAAACAAAACTGAAGGATTTAAGCCAAGCAAATGTCAGAGTAAAGAGTATTCCAGCCTGAGAGAATAATAATTGCAAAAGCCCTGAGGTAGGTAAATGCTTGGTACGTTCAAAGAACAGCAAAAAAGCCAATAGCATGGCTAGTTAGAATGAAGGAAGGAAAGAATGTTGGAGATGAGGCCATATGAAGATCATATGGAAGGTACTCAGAGGCCACTGGGCTTTTTTCCTTCCTGGTTAAAAAGAGAATCTTAAAGTTTTGAGAAGACATGTAAAATGATATACATTTTTAAGACATCACTCTGGCTTCAAGGTAGAAAATAGACTACAAAGTACACAAGGAAGCAGGAAGACAATTGGGAGGCTACTTTAAGAATTCAGACCAGAGATGATGGTGGGTTGAACCACTATGATTGAGAAGAAGGAAACAGAATTGAATAGATTCTTGATATACTATAAAAGGTATAATAATGGCCCAATGATGGGATACAGAAGTGAGAAAAAGGCAAAGCTGACTCCAGAGTTTTTACCTAAGAAACCTAAAGAAAGATGTTGTTATTCACTGAGCTAGGGGAAAATGTGGGAAAATAAGGTTTGATTTAAAAGAGACAAACAAAAAACAGGATTTTGTTTTGTGCATGTTAATTTAAGGTTCCTATTTGACATCTAAAATAAATATAGAAGTAACTTGTTCAATATTCAAAGTTGGAGTTCAGAGAAGTCCAGCATGGTTACCACACATTGTATTTAAAGACATAAACAGGAAAATATATGGGTAGAGAAGTGATATCAGGCCAAATACCTGAAAAACAATAGTTGAGAGTACATTTAAGGACTCTGAATGATTAGGAGATGTGTTATCATTAATAAATCAATATTACCTTTAACTAAAGATTCCTTCATTTTAAAACATGTGTGAAAAGTATAACATTTTATATCTACTTCCAGTGTTAACCACAAATCTTGGAAAGTAAAATGGTAGCTGGCAGCTTAGAAAATTATTAAAAGATCTTCCAACTAATGAGAAAAAAATTTTAAATAAGTGCTTAAAGTGTGAAGAAGTCTAACATTTTATATTTGATTTTAATGTTATCTATAAATCTTGGAAAGTAAAAGCATAGTTGGCAGTTTAGAAAATTATAAAAATATTTTCCAGCTAAAGAGAAAAAATTTAAATAAATTCAAAGAGGGATACTCACAGTTGCAACATGGAATCAATGGCATTAATTGCCATTAAAATATAAAGTCAGTAAGATATAAAATAATTTATAAAGACAGTTTCATATAAAATAATTCATTTCCTTCATTTGAAGTATAACTATGATTAATCTGAGATTTTGCTTTTCTTGACTGTAATAATACAGTAGAAACACCTACAAATATGAAATTAGAGATTCTACTCAATTTGCCATTTTTAAGAGGATACATGCAGATTAAACTAACAAATAAAACTCAGTCATATGTGTTTTCATGTTGCACGATTATTGCCCCTACTACAACCCCAGTCAGACAGAAGAGGGGGCACCTACGTGGCTCAAAGAGAGGAAAAATTAATATTGGTCAACTAAGTATCACTAGTGTTCTCTGTTTTAAGAATAATAGGAGCCTTGTTAAATGTCAATTATATTGTAATTTAAAAACTAATAATAATAGGAGGCAGATTTCTCACTGTTACAGAAGGAGGTTACAGACTGGGAAAGGGAAAAAGCTAAAATTAATCCTGCAGTGTTGGATGTTTGAGTGCATTTGGAGGTACTAGTGAAAACTCACAGTGTAGAGTGAAAACTCATAGATACAAAATGAATATAGATGTATAGTGTGTGTGTGTGTGTGTGTGTGTGCATGCGTGTGCATCTACTGAAATGGCATGGGAACTGGGAATACTCCAGTAACAATGAATACACTTAGAACCCATATTTTGGCTTCTAAATCCCATATTCCAGAAAACAGTACCAGGATATCATACAGAAATGGCTTATTCTAGACTGGTGCAGGGAAAATACAGATGGTCCTGACATATGGTGCTATATAAGAAAGTAAGATGTTCAAAGAATGATGGAGATATGTTATAAAGTACCCAGAAGTTAGTTTCAAGAGGCTTCCACTGTCCAAACCTGTGACAACATGAACATCAGAATAAATATTGATAGTAACAGACTATACTTATCTAAATAAAACAGAAAACCATGAACCCATTTGAGTAGGAATGAATAAATGATTGAAGAAAGAAAAGTTTGATGAATAAAAAGATATATACATAGTCTTAAAGCACTTCCCCACAAACCAGTCACTACAAAGAAGAAAAGTGTAAAAGTCTGGCACACAACAAGTTAATCAAGTGATTAAAGTGAACATCATCAGCAATAGGATTAATAAACACCATGCGACTTGATAGGATGAAAGAAGAAATCAGCCTCACTTGTGTGCTATTCCTACCAAAGACACATAACCTAAAACTAAATATGAGGAAACATCAGACAAACCAAAATGGAAAGACATATTATAATATTAATGGCTTATGATATTTAACATTTATGACCATCAAGCATCAACTGAGGAACTGTTCCAGACTAAAAGGGCTACTTTTCATTACAAAATTTTTCAATTTTTTTTACCATATGCATTTGCTTCCTATTTCAAAGTTTATTCATTAAAAATTTTAAGCAAATAAATACAATTTTAAAACCATGAAGTTTGACCCAGAAACTCCAATTCTAAGGATATACTCTAGAGAACCACTTAACTATATGCACAATGAGGTACATACAAAGTTGTTTATGGCAGCATTGTTTATAATAATGAAAAATAGAAAACAAATGAGCAGCAAACTAAAAAAAAAAAAACTGAATATCCATTTACAAAAATACTATGCAACAGTTAAAAGGAATGAGGTACATCTACATACAATATTATGGGTAGATTGACAAGATATCTGTCGAATTTTTAAAAAATTACTATGCACGCTGCAGGGTAATGTGCACAATTAGACACCTTTTTATGTGAAATGAATAAACTACATATTCTAGGTTAACGCATAGCACAGGATGTATGTATACCATACTCTTTGACAGTAATAGGGTGTTTACTTCCTAGGAAGGGGTGATCAGTGGGGGTCTTTAAACTTATGGAGGTTGCTTTAATTTTTAATATGAATCATTTAATCATGTATTGCTTACATTTTAAAAAGTAATTTAAAACAACAACAACAACAAAACCTGACCTACAGGAGCTTGCAGTCTATCTTCAAAATATAGTGGAAAATGAGAACTCTAGTGTTTCTCTTCTGTCAAGCATAGTTTTCCATCCAATCATGTGATCTTTCCAGAACTATACCCTCTTCATGCTAGCTCAGGAGGCAATCAACCCAGTGCCATTCTGATCATAAAGGTGGGTCCATAACCTAGACTGGCCCATCAGCATCTCTGTCCCTATGACCACATTTTCTGTTCAGGAATTAGGAGATATTCCATATGAGACCAACCAGAGCATTATTTTTTATTAAGTGACTTTGGATTTGATTTCTATCCACTTATATCCAAAATAGTTCTGACAAATATAGGTAGACACATTTAAACAGATATTTTCAATAGGATAAGACAAATAAAAGAGAAACACTAAATGAAGTGGCATATTACTTAAGATAGGTTGTTATATATTTAATATATGTATGATAAGCTATAAAGTTACCACTGAAAAATCACAGAGCTAATAAGTCCCAAAATAGAAGGAAAGTGATATAAAAATTACTCAATCCAAATGAGGGGTGAAAAGTGTGAAAGCATTACAAATAATACAAGGGATAAAGAGTGAATGAATAGCAAGAAAGTAAATCTAAACCCAAATAAATCAATAATCACATTAAATGTAAACAGGCTATATTAGTTTTCCACTCCTATCATAACAAATTACAACAAACTTCGTGTCTTGAAACAACACGAAGTAATTATTTTACAATTCTGAGCAAGAAAACTCTGGTGCAGGCCTTTTCAGGCTAAAACCAAGATGCCTACATGGTGTATTCCTTCCTGGAGACTCTATGTGTTTCCTTGATCATTCAAGTTGTTGGAATAATTAAGACCCTTCCAACTGTAGAAATGAAATCCATTTGCTTTCTATCAGCTGAGGGCTGTTATAACTTCTAATAACTATCTTAGCTCATGGTTGACTTCTTCAAAACCAGCAACAGAAGATCAAAGACTCTCTCACATTTTTAATTTCTCCCACCTCTCCTTCTGTCTTCAAATCTCTTTGATTTCTGCTAGGAAAAGTTATCAGATACTAAGAACTCGTGTGATTTTTCTGGGCCCACATGATATTTCAGGATCTCCTCATTCTAAGGACAGCTGATAAACAAATTAAGTTCCATCTAAAAACCCAATTATCAGGGCCCTTGGGTGGTTCAGTCAGTTAACCATCTGACATCGGCTCATCTTATGATCTCACGGTTTGAGGGTTCAAGCCCTGCATCAGGCTCTGTGCTGACAGCTAGCTCAGAGCCTAGAGCCCACTTCGGATTCTGTGTCTCCCTCTCTCTCTGACCCTCCCCTGCTCACAGTGTCTCTATCTTTCTCTCTCAATAAATAAATAAATACATACATACATAAATAAAACATTAAAAAAAAAACAATTATCTTATATCATGTAAAGTAACATATTCATAGGTTCCAAGGACTGGGGCTTGAACATCTCCTAGGAGCCATTATTCCACTTACCACATGGTTTAAGCATTCATTAAAAGACAAAAACTGTCAAACTGGATTAAAAGGCAAGCCCCAACTACAGGCTACCTCTAAGAAAGTCACATTACATGTTAAAAAAAAACAACAACAGTCTAATTTAAAAAAAAAGAAAGAAAAAGATAAACCATCTTATTCAAAACAAAGCTGGATAAAGGAAAGTGATGCAAAGTGGTAGAAGAGGGGACTCCAGGAAGCTTTAAAAAGCTCTCCCAACACCAGAGAATCTAGAAATCCACACACATATATACAGCAGGACATATGAACTAAATGACCTGAGAAAACAGTAAGTTTTTACCTGTAGCTAATCTTTAGGCTCAATGAAAACAAGAAGTAAGTGCTCCAGTACAGAGCCAATCTGCAAAGACTTGGAATCTATTCTTTCCTTTCTTTCTTTCTTTTTTTTTTTTTAATTTTTCTTTTCTCCAGTCATTTAAGAAAATCTCAAACAACTAAGAACTAAATAAAGAAACAGGCTTCAAAGACCACACATAACAAAGAATAGTCTTTACAAAAATGGTGTAGACCAAAATGGAGGTGCTGAAACACTAGACTGCATACCTGAAACTAATATCACATTATATGTTAACTAACTGGAATTTAATTAAAATTTTTTTAAAAATGAAAAAAGTGGCATCGACTAAATTGTGAAATGATTGTACATATCTGTGAATATATTTAAAAACATTGAATTATAAACTTTGAATGTATGCACTGTGTGGTATGTGAAGTATATCTAAATAAAACTCTTTCAAAATAGTTTCAAAAGTCACTAAACAAACCACAATCTACAGCCAACAGCAATGAATCCTGGGGATGGGTAGGAATCTGATTTCTAGAGTTACAACATCCTAAAACTCAAAATGCCCAGTTTTCAACAATAAACTATGAGGAATTCAGAGAAATAAAAAAGTATACTCCATTCACAAGAGAAAAAATGTAAATTAACAAAAACTCTTAAGAAGTACAGACATTAGGCTTACTAGACAAAAACTGTCTTAAATACACTCAATAGTTAAAGGAAACCATGGACAAAGAATTAAAGGAAATCAAGAAATTGACATCTCAACCAATAGAGAATATCAAAAAAGACACAGAATGTATAAAATGGAACCAAATAGAAAACTTGAAGCTAGAGGGGTGCCTGAGTGGATCAGTCAGTTAATTGTCTGACTTCAGCTCAGGTCATGATCTTGTGGTTCATGAGTTTGAACCCTGTGTCAAAGGGTGTCAGAGGGTGGAGCCTGCTTCAGATTCTATGTCTCCCTTTCTCTCTCTGTCCCTATCCCACTCCACTCTGCCTCTCTCTCTCTCAAAAATAAATAAACATTAAAAAAAGATTTACCAAGATAAAATATATTCTGTATTGTAACATACACATAAATCTCACACACACTTTCTCTCTCTGTCAAAAATAAATATTAAAAATTTTTTAATATTAAAAAAAGAAAAAAATCAGTACAAAAATAAGGAAACTACAGACCAACATCTTTCATGAATACACATATAAATATCCTTCACAAAATATTAGCAAACAGAATTCAACAATATATAAAGGGCATTATATACCCTTTATAAATACCAAGTAGCATTTATTCCAGGGATTCAAGGCTTATTCAATATTAGAAAATCAATCAGCATAATCCACCTTATTTAATAAACTAAAGAGACTAATCACAGGATCATATCTATTAATACAGAAAAACACTTGATGAAATTCAACATCCATTCATGATTAAAAACTCTCAGAAAAATAGCAAAAGAGGGAAGTTCTTCAACTTGTCAAAGAGCAACTACAAAAAAGTCTACAATTACCATGATATTTATGGTGAAAGACTGAATGCTTCCACCCTAAGACTGGGAACAAGGCAAGTCTGTCTGTTCTCACAATTCTTATTAATAAACACAGTGTTCAAAGTTCTGGCCAGTGCCAATAAAGTAAAGAGATCAGAAAGGAGAAAGTAAAACTGCCCTTATTTGTAGATAATATGATTATCTACAAAAAAATCTAAAGGAATCTACAAAAACATCTCTGAGAATTTATATGTGAGGTCAAAGAATATAAAATAAACATACAAAATCTATTCCATTTCTATATATTATCAATGAGAACACAGACACAAAAGTTTAAAATGCACTACAACTTATAATCACTGAACAATAAAATGTGTACAAAACATGTTCAGAATTTAGATGCTGAGAGCTGCACAATAGTTATGAATGAAATTAAAGAAGACATAAATGGAGAGCTATACTATGTTCATAGGGTGGAAGATTCAACATACAAAAGATGTCACTTCTCCCTCTGTTGACATACACATTTAACACAGTTGCTATCAAAATCCCAGCAGACTTTTCTATAGACACAATTTTCTACAATTTATTTGGAAAGGCAAAGGAACTGGAATAGCTAACACAATTTTAAAAAAGATGAATAAAGCAGAAAGAATCAGTCTCTCAGTTTTAAAACTTAACTTAGTTTATTACAGCTACAATAACCAACATTATGTGCATAATTAACACAGATAGATACATACATCAATGAAACTGAATAGAGAACTCAGAAATAGAACCATACAAATATGTTCAATAAATTTTTGACAAAGTACAAAAGCAATGGAGTAAAGCTAGCTTTTCAATAAACAGCACTGGAGCAAGTGGACATTCATATGCCAAAAAAATGAACTTCAGCCTAAGTCTCATACCTTAATATAAAAATTAATTCTGGGCACCTGAGTGGCCCAGTCAGCTAAGGATCCAACTCTTGATTTCTGCTCAGGTCATGATCTCACAACTCCTGAGATCAAGCTCGTTCTGCAGCTCTAGGATAACAACACAGAGCCTGCTTGGGATTCTGTCTCTCCCTCTTGCTCTCTGCCCCTCCTCCGCTCACATGCTCACACTCTCTCAAAATAAATAAACCTTTTAAAAAATTAACTCAAAATGGACCACAGACTTGAATGTAAAGCATAATACTATAAAACTTTCAACAAAAATAGGAGAAACTCTTCAAGATCTAAAGCTAGGCACAGAGATCTTATGTGTTACACCAAAAAAAATGACACCAAAAAAAAATGACCCATAAAAGTTTACCAATTGATCTTCATCAAACTTTAAAACTATTGCTCTGCAAAGCACTGTTAACAAGATCAAAAGACAAGCTATACCCTGGGAGGAAATACTACTTGCAAACCACATGTCCAACATAAGGTCAGTATCAACAATATATAAAGAACTCTGGCGACTCACTAGTAAAAAAAAAAAAAAAGCAAATAATCCAATTAGAACATGGACACAAGACATGAAGAGGCGTGCATTTTTCACCAAAAGACAGATGACAAAGAAGTCCAAGAAAAATTTTTAATATCATTTGTCATTCATGAAGTGCAAATTAAAACCACAATGATATATCATAACACACTTAACAGAATGACTAAAGAATTTTTTAAAAAATTTTAATGTTTACTTTTGAGAGAGAGAGACAGAGTGTGAGCAGGGGAGGGGCAGAGAAGGAGGGGAACACAGAATCTCAAGCAGCTCCAGCCTGTCAGCACAAAGCCCGACATGGGGCCTGAACCCATGAACTGTGAGATCATGACCTGAGCTGAAGTCGGATGCTTAACCTACTGAGCCATTCAGGCGCCCCAATATTTATTTATTTTTATATTTTTTATATTTTTATATATTTCTTACAACTGTGTGTGAACCTGCTTTCATCTCAAAATAAAAACTTTCATTTTATTTATTTTTTGGTTTGTGCCCATTTAGTCTTATTGTAAAAAAACAACATGTACACTTTAAACCTTTAACACTGAGCATCATCTTTCCTTTCCAGTGAGACAAAAAGAAAATTTAAAAATAAACAGGAACAAAATTACAAGAGAATGCCAATTCCAAATAAGATCCTCCAAGTTCTGCTGATTCTCCCATCGAGTAGTAGGGCTCAAGTCATCATTAGGAGAGAATTTTATTTCAAAAGGGTCATCTTCAACTGCAAGGATGTCCGTTAAACATCACAATTAAACATGCTAAAGGAGAAGCCATGTTGTCAAAATGCCCACTTAACCCACCCAAACCTGTCAAACCTACCCTTCTATAACCCCATTTTTAAAGTTTTTTTCTTCTTTTTTTTAAATAAGAGAAAGCAGATGTGTGTTGGTAAATACTAACTGTTCTTATTCATGTAGAGACACAGTGTAATCTCTGAGCCCAATAGACTGAGAAAGGAGGAAAAAAACCCCAGAATTCTATGCACTACTACACGGGGGTCTAGCACCCTCCAGCTTCCAGCAGAGCGAAGTGAGAAGAAGGTTTTTCTTTTTTCCCAGAGTACGATGGTGTTGATTTCATAAAGTTTTTGTTGAGACAAGAAGGGATAAAAATGAATTTGGAACAGAAAGAGGTAGAGATTCTTTTCCCACAGTATTCCGCTCAAGGCATTTCCCCACAAAATAAGTTGAGAACTTGGTATAAAGGGAGAGAAAAGAGGGGCACCTGGGTGGCTCAGTCGGTTAAGTGTCCAACTGCGGCTCAGGTCAAGATCTCATGGTTCATGGGTTCGAGCCCTGCATCGGGCTCTGTACTGACAGCTCAGAGCCTGCAGCCTGTCTTTGGATTCTGTGTCTCCCTCTCTCTATTCCTCCCCTGCTTCTCTCTCTCTCTCTCTCAAAAATAAAAAAATAATTTTAAAAAGGGAGAGAAAAGAGACTTCAAAAAGCAGAGAAAATGAGCACAAAAGGAGGAGAAAAAAAATGACTGCAAGTTGCTCACAGGGACTGGAGAAAATTAAAAAAGGAAGGTTGGAATCTATCCATGTTCACTAGTCATCTTCTTCATCCTCTTCTCTTTCCTCCCCCTCCTCCTCATCTTCTTCTACTTCACCTTCATCCTCATCTCTGTCTTCATCAATATCTTCCAATTTTTCTTCCTCCTCCTCCTCATCTTCTTCTTCTTCCCCTTCTTCATCACCCATATCAAGAACCAAGTAGTAGTGTAATGGATCTGTCCAAATATCATCTTTGATGACCTCTCCTAACTCTCCTGCACCTGGTCAGTAAACCAGGTGAAAAAGCTCTCTGGTTCTCATGCTGTCTCTTCCTGCTGGATTTATTCTATGTTTGAGTTGAATGTTTCCTTAAATCCTTTCCAGATTTCAATTTGATTTCAGTGGACTTTGAAGATGGATCACCCAGTCTCATTTAGGTGAATTTTTTTTGAGAGAACTTCATTTTCAAAGTAAGGGTTTTCACCAAAATAAGAACCTACTCTGTAACCTGATTTAATGTATTCAAATTCTGTCACTTCAACTTTTGTCAAATAATGCAGTGCTTCTTCATCCTCCTCCCCAGGCAGACACTTGTGGATGGTTGACAAATGTTGTTACCAAAAAATTTGGGATTTTGGCAATCAATTCCGACCTCTTTTGAAAAAATTGTTGGTGGAGTTTGTTATCTTTCTGTTCTACTTTAAAAATCTCCTCATTGGCTTGTTCATTAAGTCTGTCAATCTCATTTTGTATTTCATCAGTATGTTCAACTGCTTCTTGCTGTTCTTTTTCTTTGCTTGGCAAGTGTTGAGAGGTCAACGTCTCCTCCGGCATGGGGGCAGCAGGTGGTCTCTCTTTCTTCATTTGAAGTGGGAGTGAAGACAGGGGTTTGGGAGCCATGCTGTGAAAAAGTCCATGAAACAAGGGCAGATGCAGTTCTGGAGGAAGCTCTGATTACTGAGAAACTTTCATTTTAAAAAACTCCAATGAATGGGAAGAGGTGGATGTTTGTCATCTTGATTATGATTTCATTATGAAAACTCATCAAGTTGTATACTTTCAAATACATGAGTTTTTTGCATATCAATTATGCCTCCAGAAAGGGGGGCAAGCTATAGTATTTCTCTTCTTTTCGCCTTGATAAGTAATTCAGTCTTCAAGGCAATAGGTGAAACCAAGCAAAATGAGCACCTGCACCAGAAGGTGTTGAGGAAGACAGTTAGAGAGGCATCAGCAGTATCCCAGAGCTGAGAGTCAGAGCCCAAGCAGCGTGAAGAGGGACTTTGCATAGAAGCATCACCTGGTGCAGTATTGGTGTCTACATAGCACAGCTGCCACACACGTTGTTATCTAAGCAGTAGAAGAGGATATCCATACATGGAGGAGACGGTGGAGATGAGAAACTGCATCCCATACAGGACTGATTGATCAAGTACACACATATAAAAAAATAATGGAACCAGGTTTCTCATTGTTGGAGAAAGAAGTTAAAGATGTGGAAAGGTAGGGGCATCTGGGTGGCTCAGTCAGTTAGGCATCTGGCTTCTGCTCAGATCATGATCTCACCTTCTGTGGGTTGGAGCCCCATGTCAGACTATGTGCTGACAGCTCAGAGCCTGGAGCCTGCTTCAGATTCTGTGTCTCCCTCTCTCTCTGCCCCTTCCCCATCCATTCTCTGTCTCTCTCTATTTCAGAAAACATTAAAAAATAATAGATAGATAGATAGATAGATAGATAGATGGAAAGGTAGAAAACTAGAATGAACCCAGTGGTGTTAGATAGTAACTAGAAGTATTGGTGTGAACTCATGACTCTCTACATATATAGATAAAGAGAGAAATAAACTAATATTTAAATGTGTGAGTTTGTGTGTGCATGCATACATGTATTCCCTAGCTCTGTTTATCGAGAGGACCAACAGCCAGCAACATCCTAATAATAATGAATACATCTAGCACACTGATCTTGGCTTCTCAACACTATTCTCCATTAAAGTAAGCAGGGCTACCTAGAAAAATGGCTGAACCCTGGATTATGCAGGGAAAAGTATACAGTGAATCTAAAACATCTTTTTGTGTCAGAAAGTAGAAAGTGATTGAGATAAATCAAAAGAACACAGAAGTCAGACTGAAATAATGAGCTAAATATGACAATTTGTGCACCAAAATAAATATTGATAGGAGCAGGGCTGCCTGGATGGCTCAGTGGGATAAGCAGCCAACTTTGGCTCAGGTCATGATCTTGTTGTTTGTGAGTTCGAGCCCCATGTGGGGTGCTATGCACACAGCTCAGAAACTGGAGCCTGCTGCAAATTCTGTGTCTCCTTCTCTGTTTGTCCTTCCCCCACTTGTACTCTCTTTCTCCCTGTATCAAAAATAAATTAACATTAAGAAATTTTTAAAAATATTAATAGTAGCAGACTGAATTAAAATCAAGGAGGAAACCAATTGTCCATATTGATATAAATAGCAAGAAAATCAATTAATTAGTTAATTAATTGTTGTGGAATGAGATGCTTGTTTTTGTTTTGCAATGAGATGCTTTAATTATGACTCAGGAGAATATGAACATATATTACTAATATAATTAAAAATTAACTGCAAAAATAGAGCTCATGGCCTGTTCTAACCTTCTATTTGGGGGGAATGTAGTATACTGTGAGAGCTCTAGTATTTCTCTGCACAGCATATTTTCCCAGTTCCTCTATGTAGTGGCTGACTCGCTACAGGAAAAATAAAGAGGGAGGAATGTAATATGGCTCTTGTGTTTCTTGCTTGGAAGTTCAGGTACTACTGACACTCACTGAGAATGTCTGGGGAAGGAAAGGTTGGAGATAAAGAAAGACAATAGGTTAAGGTTGGGAGATCTTACACTGAGGATGTATTAGCAAATGGGGGATTTCATTGGCTTGAAACTCAGAGGAGAATTCAGCACTGAAACATGTAACCAGAGGAGTCTATAACTCATCTAAGAAGACTGGAGAAAGAAAGTATTTGGCCCAGGGCAGCAGAATCCTGGTTAATCAGAAAGTTAGGAAAAGCTTTGTGCTGTTTGGAACAGGACAGTTTATAAGCAAGTACAATTATTACCAAATATAGTAAGCAAATTATTAAAATTACAGAACGTTGGAAACTACCCAAATGTTAAAAAAGTGGAATTTAATATTCTATGACTCAATAGAATATTATCATAAAAATGTTATGAAAGTTTATAATAACATAAAAATGTTTATGATAGTGTTTTTCACTTAAAGTACATATGATTTAAGCAATGTTAAAAGTAAGCACAGAAAAATCTCTAAAAGATGCATCAAAAAGTTAATGGTAATTGTTTTCAAGGTGGGAATCTATGAGGTTTCTCCTCTACTTTTCCATATCTTTGAAATACACTAATGGTGAACTTTCTAACAGTGGAAATGGTCACAAATACGAATCTCCTCCACCTCTTACTATGATAAACATAGTGACGCTTCCTAACACAGAACTGGGACACACAGGAGGCATAAATATATCAACACCTGCAATTTAAGGCAATTACATGAGGGTTTCTGCCTAATAACAATCATGTAATCTGCCTGCTGGAGAGGCTCACGTCCTGCTATCCTGTATCTTGCAATGCATGACAAAGGTTCTGTCTCTTCCTCTTTGTCCAGAATGCCCCAATTGGCCTATACCAAGGGTTCCCACAGACCATTCCTAAAGACTCACCGTTAGGTACCCTCAGCAGTTGGCTCCTTTGAAGACCACTAGCAAACTGTGACCATCCTTCCAGTTGCTGATTCTACAAAGAATCATAAATGAGGACTCCTAATTTAGTGTACAAATTTGCATCTTGATGCCTCACTGTCCTAACCCGCGCAGGCACGTCCAAGGTACTGGGTTCTAGGGGCTGGAAGGCACACATGGTCACCATCAGCACCCCTAACCCGTTCAGTAACATCGACCTTTAACACTACTCAAAACTTCATTTGTTCATTCCAGGTCTCAGGGCCACCATTATTAGATGTTATTATCTCTGCACATAATAGCTAAGATCTCAGACTTAGGTTTCTTGGGCAAGACCAGATGGCTGATATAAAGTGAAGTCTTTTTTTTTTTTTTTTTAATTTTACTCATTTCTGAGAGAGAGCGAGCGAGCGAGAGAGACCAGGGGAGTGCCAGAGAGGGAGGGAGACACAGAATCCGAAACAGGCTCCAGGCTCGGAGCTAGCTGTCAGCACAGAGCCTGACGCGGGGCTCGAACCCACGAACCACAAGATCATTACCTGAGCCACTCTGGCGCCCCTAAAGTGAAGTCTTAACAGCAGTCAATATCGTTGCTATATTTTAACAGGACAGTGACCTCCGCAAAAGGGGTGGCACAGCCCCTCCGCCAGGTGCCAGCCATCACAGGAGGCTGCGGCAGCCTGTGGGTGGGAGTTAGGGGCTGAGTGGCCTAGAGAACCAACCACCAGGATGGAAGTGGCACACTATGGAAAGATCCCTCTGTCAGGGCAGGTGAGAAGGCCGTTCCAGCCTCCAGAAACCTTCGTCAAAGTCTGTCTTTGAGGCAAATCTAAACCCTCATCTTCCAGAAGTGATGGACACGGATTCCAGAAGTCTGAGGTGAGACGTTTCTCGGTTAGACCTCCCAACATGGCCGCCGCTGACAAGCCAAGCACCACAACCTCTCGGGCCGCCCCTGGCCCCTTGGTGTGGCTGGCCTGGGACCTGCTCGCCCCCTGGCGCGGCTAGCCCTGGACGTCGCGACACCTCTGTGCGTGTCCCTAACGGGACGTGGTCCCGCTCGAGGGGCAGCTCGCTTTGGGCGCAGAGCCACCCCTGGGTGTAACTCCCCCCTGGACGTGGCCCAACTGCACGCTGGGCGGAACGCCCCTGGGAAAAGCCTCCCTTTGCTCCTACTCCCCGCCAAAGGCTTTGGAGCTCCGTTACTGTGCAGCCAGGCTGGTGAGGTACACATGGTTGGGTCCTCTGGAAAAGCAGATGATTAGGCCAGATATTCCAACACGATGGGGAAAGTGTTCTAAATTGGAAAGAAAGGACAGATCCCCGAGGAAAGCTTCCAGTGTAATAGCAAGGAGTGAGGAAAGAAGGGATGGGTTTCACGTTTTGGTTTTGTTACTGTTTGAAACGCTTTAATGATGAAAAGTTCCGGTGACTTCTCATTTCCCAATGGTGATCCAGCACACATGCTCAAAGATTGTGGAGAATTTGTAGGAAAGTGAAATCGTTTTGAGCATTTAGGCATGAGAATTGACTAAATAACCATCTTATAAGCTCCACCATGACAGGGAGCTGTTTCCTTCCCTGGTGTGCCCCCAGTGCTTAGAAGAAAGCCCAGTACACAGTAAATATTGAGGAAATGAATGGATTGTCTTCGGGCAGTGTTGGAGCTGACCATTATTATAGAACATTTATGGTGGCATCAACATACTTTCTTGTGTGACTTGATCCAAGAGGAATTAGCCCCTTATTAAAAGAAAGGCCTAAAAAACAGAGAACTGACTTTTGCCAGGTGTGACAGATAAAAGGCAAATGGGGTTGGCTGTTGAGAGTAGAGCTATTTAGGTTTAGTATTAAATGGTGGGACCCTAAAATTTTCCTTGGAGAGGGAGGAAATGGAGAAAAACTCTGTCAGATGGACAGAGTGATGTGTAAAATGGCTTGTAGTTCCTGCTGAACAGATTGACGAATTGGCATAGAGAGGGCATAAGCTGAAAGAATAAAATCAGATGGAATGTCAGAAAGTTTTTTCAGATGGCAGAAATATTCCTGGTGACAAGTTCTGGGCTATGGCCATAACTAAACTGGAATGGAGGTAAAGGGCTCTAGGATGAGAAAAGGTAGACCGTGAGAGGACAGATTATTGGATGGTCGATCTACATGGATGTTGAGCCTCTGACTGCTTCCTCCCACTTCAAGTGCAAGTCCTGGGCCCCATCCCACTTCTTTCCTATCCCAGGGTCTCTGCAAAAATCAACATTTCCTGCAACTCCAAGGTTTAGTCAGTGGCATACCTCTGGACAAAAGGCAGAATGGGGCAGAGAGAGAGAGAGGGAGAGAGATGTAGGAGATATCTGTTTTTGTTTTGACACCAGAATTCACTGGGTTCTGGAAGGTTCTGGAAATAGTCCCTCTATTGATCTCCAGAGAATTAACCTCATTCTAAGTCTCAGTCCATGCAAAGATCTAGCTGTCTTTCCTGGACACTCCTGTTTAAGAATGGGTATCTAACTCAGGCTTGACCAAAAGATGGTTTTATGTTTTTGACAGAAGTGACTATTCAGGAATCAGCATGTGACCCAACTGGAGACAATAGGCACAATGGGATTTTACAAGGACTTTGAGAGAGACAGCCCATTTTTAGCTATACTTTTGAAATACAGCTTGAAAGATACACTTAAAGGTACACAATGTATACAGAAAGTCAGTGCAGAATATTGTGCCGAGAAATGGATAGAAACTGAATCTTGATGGCATCAACTGAGCCCCAGCTTGAACCCTCCTGCCAGAGGCCAGCCTTACTGCTACATTTTCTCATGTACTTGAATCAACAGATTCTCTTTCTTAAGTCAGTGCCATTGTTTTTTCTGTCCATTACATCCAAATAATTCCAATCAGTGCAGGGGGCTCTCCATTAGCTCCCTCTTGCCATACTAGCACACTAAATATATATTACCTTCTCTGTCCTCCTGATTGCCCTTCTATGAGAGGGGATTAAGAAACCTACTTGGAAGGATTATAAACATTGAATGGGATAATGTACATAAAAGCATGTTTTACAGAATTGAAGTGCAACAAGCATTGCCTGATTTTTCTAAATTAAATTAAGTCTAGTTCAGGGGTGCCTGGGTGGCTCAGTTGGCTAAGTGGCCGACTTCAGCTCAGGTCATGATCTCGCAGTTTGTAAGTTCGAGCCCCGCATCGGGCTCTGTGCCGAAAGCTTAGAGCCTGGAACTTGCTTCCGATTCTGTGTCTCCTTCTCTCTCTGCACCTCCCCTGCTCACACTCTGTCTCTCTGTCTCTCAAAAATAAATAAACGTTAAAAAAAGTTTTTAAAGATCTAGTTCAAAGCCCCCATGTTAAAGGAAGTTATCCTGTATTAGTCATGGTTGGTGGTGTGGTTGGTGGGAGAGACTTTTGCTATCAAGGCAAATTCACTATTAGACAAATATTTACAAAAGGGCCTTTGCTCTTAAGTCCATCATGGTTGCCACTGGGACATTTATTGTTCAAGCTCATTTGGCCAAGTAAAAGGCTAGTGGTTGTATAGCCTCTATGCCAAGTGTGGACAATGAAGTGTTTTGTTGCAGTTCCCAAATAATAGGGTTTGATGATTCATCATCTCAGCAAACATCATTTCATCCCTTAAAAAATCATTGTTTCCTTGAGGATTGCCACACAGAACCCATCCACTTAAGGAACACATCTTTACATCATTCTTATCAAGTCTCATGGGACCACTGGTACCTAAAGTAACTCTCCTTTCTCTCCAGCACCTTTGTCATTCCGTCTCTCCTCTCTCCTGAGAACACCTGGCTTATTTCTCCTCTTGTGTAGAAGAATCTGGACAGGATGTGCAACAGGTGCCAGGTGCCTCACAACTTCACTTGGGGTCAAGAAACATGGAGGCCAGTAATGTCCCCTGAAATCAGAAGCCCATAATTTCCAGTAAGACAAAAGGAGAAGTTAACTTTTTATTCCTTTTGGAGTCCCCTCTGGCAGGGAATAGAAGCAGCTATCAATAGCTTGGTAAATTATCCTGCCGAAATGAAGTTTGCCCAAAGCTGGGAAAGTATCCCAACATAGGAAAATGACCCACTCTTCTCATTGCCAGCCCAACCTCCTCTCCACAGGGAAGCACTGCTACACTTGTATAATAATAAGGTCCTTCCCTGCTCCCCATCCCCATCAATGAAGGAAGGAATAGACCTTGAGTCTCCTGGGAGAGAGAAGGAGGCAGCCTCCACAGGTCTCTGAACCTGCCACTCTGCCTGCCTAATGAAGACCACATGTGTCCTTGTGACCTAAGGAAAGTAGCCTGATTTAGGCTCTGATCCAGGGCCTATGAAACTTCTAGGGGAAAAACCTCAAGAGAAGAGCCCCTTCTCGAGGCCTGGACTCCTTCACTGCGACTGCTGATTGGGACATAGTGCTCAGTGTTAATCCCCCTGAAGGCTTCCTCAAGGAACTTGATGCCTTAGGCAGCACCCAACACCAGAGAAATTTACAGTTTCACAGCCTGAAGCTGGGATCTGGGGTCGCCATTCCCATATCCATGCCCATCCATATCAAAGTACCAATAAATTCATGCATTTTGTCAATCCTGACTTTAGGTTTGGAGTTAGACTTAAGGTAGAAAAAGTTCATGTAGGCCATTCCCATTGCATTATATGTCAGTGACAATTCTTCAGGCATCACACTATATCATGTAAATGATACTCCCCTGGATTCTCATAACACTGTGATCCCTGAGGGTGGGCACAAACCACATCTTTTCCAGAAAAATTGAAGCTCATCTCTCCAGTCATTTTTCAGCTAATACACTTTCTTGCTTTTTATGATCGTCCTGCTTTCCTATAGAAACAGGAATTTTCTGGAAGAAAGGAAAATAATCCTAGAAGTAGAACAAAAGTATGAGATGACTCATGGATGATGGTACCATATCATTTGGACAGATCACTTCCTGGATGTTCTGAGTATGCAAATTCTGTCTAATTGCCTCATCTACTGTTTCTCTGAATGGAGGCAGTAGACACTAGGTATGACTAGTTTTGTGACCCCAGGCTATTAACTCAACACCTTTAAACCACCATGTCTTCCTTGATTAGAAGTCCACAAGCCATAGGTACATGGATAATGTCCCAAGATGGGAGGTACATATTCTGAGATCCCACTCCTAACTTTCCCATCAATTGGGTGACTCATTCTCTCTGATGTTCAAGGTAGGAGAATTAAATTTTAACTGATATATGTGCTGTACTAAATATATTAATAAGACCAGGAATTAAACCTTGTAGGGTTTGGTTCCTCTATCAGTTTGGCTATGTCTACAGAAGCTGAGCTTACTTCTTTAGCCCTCAGGCCTGGGAGCTAGGGCAAAGTGGAGTGACTGTGGTACAGCCAGGATGAGCCATATTGCCCCTAAGCTTGCCTCCCCTCTATGTCTGAATGCTGGTGAGTCAGGTGCTTCTAAGGGTTCATTTTACTTTACCTTTCAGGATGACCCCACACCACCTTTACCTCTGTACAACCTGTTCTTCCTTCTTTGGATGCTCCAGTCTCTCTGATATCTTCTTACCAGCTGCCACTCCACTTAGCCGTTAAATAGCTTTGACCTTGATAACATAGAAATGGATGAGGAGAAGGATCCTGTTGGCACCTGTGGCCACTTTTGCTTCAGTGAACTGAGTAGGGTGTCCAGGAAGAAACCCTTGCTTTAGGAAGACTTCAAAGAATCCAACGATCTCCACCTCCTGAAGTGTACACTTTTGTGTAATTACCCCTCCCCTTGAGCATTAGTTGAACTTAGTGATTTGCCTCTGACTAATAGAATCAAGGAAAGCTAATGGGATGTCATTTCCATCATTAGTTAGAAACAATTGTAACTTCTGTCTTGTTTGCAAACTCTCTCCCAGCTTTGATGAAGTAAGTTGCCATGTTGGAGAAGCCCCACTGTCAAGGAACCAGCCAACTCCCACAGGGGCCAACAAGGCATTGAGGATCTCAATTCAACAAGCTTTGAGGAACTGCAGCCTGCCAACAACTGTGTAAGTGAGTACAGAAGTGGTGCTTCCCCAGTCATGCCTTCAGATGAGAACCTAACCTCAGCTGACACCTTAATTGCAGAAAATTCAGATAGGCCTTGCCTGAATTTCTGACCCACAAAAATTGTGAGATAATAAATATGTATTTTTAGCCACTAAATTTTGGGGTATCCATACACAGCAATTCATAACTAATGCACCTATAAATTACTGTAACCTTGGTATAAAATGTAGCATATCCTGGAAGGCAGGCACCATATAGCAGGACAGTCGCCCTGACAGCATCCCTGGAGGTAGTCTTCACGAACAAAGATTATATCATATCGTCTTAAGCCGAATTGGTATCCCTGTGCTCTAATAAGCCCCAAGTAGTCTCCAGGAGGTGAGGCCTACATTCTATAGTAACTCATCTTACCTTGCAGCTCTACCTACTTCAGGATAGTTTGGGAGCAGATGAAAACACAGGTGGAGCCAAGTTCTAGACTTTAAGGGTTTTTCTTGCTTTATGAAAGCCAGAATGTTTTCAGAGTGAGCCTTTTGTACTTTTTATGAAAAAAATTAAATGTTTTAAATATAGGACCCCTGAGCACGGTCAAATTAAGGGCCCCAGGAAAGAAATGAGAAGGCCACTGTCAGCCTTCTCACAAGGAACCAGCATGGTTTTAGAAGCCCAAAGAGGAAATCAGTAAGAGCTGAACTCACTTCTTCCTTTCCTTAAGCACAAATCCCCACTCCCATGCACCCCACCACCCCACAGTCCCAGTGCAGTACCCAGAGAACCCCACTCTCTATTAGAACAAACATTTATTGAGGAAGATTAATGTTCTTGGTTGTGCTTAAAAAAAATGTTTTCATAGGAGGATATGTTATTGTGAAAACGTAATGTTTTCTCAACAAGTAGTGAATGATTTCTTTAGGGAAATTTCGACTCCCTGGAAGTGCTGAAGAAGCATTTTCTGCTTGAGTAGAAGAGTCAGATCTCTGAACACAGTACTTTCATCAGTGGTGAGTGTGGCTGGAAGGACTTTGCATACTTAATACACATACGTGGGGCTTGGATGACACACAGGCTCCCTAGAAGGCAGAGAAGAAGAGGGTTGACTCTAGTTTAATAGCACTTCTTAAAGGCACCAAATTTCTGGGGGTGTCTGATTCTGTCTCTGTCCCTGACACTTGTAAGACAGCTCTGTTCAGCAGAAACAGCTTCTTGTCTACAGAACTCAATACTGCCTCTTTATCATGCTATGGGTCAGAGAAAGCCTGAGAGTTGGAGGGATGGGTCTTGTTAGACCCTCCCTGGGCCTACAGTCTTCCTTCTGCTAGCTTAACTCTGAGACCTCAGGTTCATACTTACATGTCACATTCTCTTCTATGTTCTTCCCAATGGCAGTCATGAGCTCATGAGGTTCAGAGGCCCACCACTCACAAGAGCAGTCACACTTCTAACAGGGATTGGTGCTGACAACGTTCCAGCTTTGTGATTTATTTTCTTGGACTTGATCCACTGAATGAAATGCCTGATCTTTTTTCTGAAGTAACTCTTGGGAAGAAACTGTTCATTCTGTGAGAGAGATGGAGAAGCACCTTCTAATTTTCTGTCCTCAACATGGTGGCTCTTCTTTTTGGCTACAGATGTCCCTACCCCTGAATCCTCACTTCTACATTTTCCTGCTTGGGAACCCTGAGGTCTCACTTTGCTTGCAGTTTTCCTTTCTGGGAAATTCTTAGACTGGACCTACCTAAGACCTGCTTAGAGTGCCAGGCCTCCTGCTACTCCAGACTAATCCTGTTGTCATCCAAGTGGACATGAAGCACCTGAGACGCTCCCATGTCCCCACAACAGACACTCTGGGACTGAGTCAGTGAGGCTTGGAAGTCAAGCTATATGAAGTGAGGGGCATGGCAGTGGGACATTCTTGTGTCTGACTATGCTCCTCCCCCTCCAATTTCAACATTAACTGACTAAGGAGCTGTCTTTTAGGGTCTGATAGATTAGAATCTTGGGGAACCAGTATTTCCGGAGAGGGATGTTCAGTGGTTAGCGCAGCTTCTACCTTTCTCAAATTGACATTTATCATTTGGAGCTTTCCAACTCATTGGTTGTCAAGACTTCACAAGATTGAGCTGGAAGAGTAAATAGCTCCTCAGTGTTGAATATATCCTTGGACAACTTGCACATTGCAAAATGTTCTAAATTCTTCTCCACCATCACTCTGCCCTGAACCATTTCTGTCCCATCCCTGAGACTCACATTCTCATCCCTTAGCTCATGTCCAGCTTCAGCTTGCCTTGGGGCCTCTTCTGGGCCACATCTATTTTCGAGGAAAATATCACCCTGTCTCACTGAGCTATGATGCTAAGGGCAAGGGGCTGAAAAGTCTGACTTCCATACCCAGCTGTCTGGATACCCTTTGCAAGCTCATGGTTGGTGTCAGAAAGTGATGGTTTCAGGGCCCTCCATTCTTCATCACCCAGGTGATGACATAACAGGGAGAGAATGATCCAGGGTGGGGACTGACATTGTTGTTCTCATCGTGTTTCCATTAAAAGTTTTAGAGCTTCTCTCAAGGGGGCTAGAAAACTCAGCTTTGGAATCCACCACAGAAATATACATGGCTGAGAAGGGAAAGTCAATTTGGAAAGAGGCCATGTTTTGGCTCCTCTCAACATACAGAATTCTATGGATTCAAGAAGCATGAACAGTAGACCCCTCCTCTGACTCATCCGAAATCTTATAATATGGGCCTCTAGCACTGTCATGTATTGAGATCAAGAAAAGAAGGCTCTAGAATATAATCTGGCAGTAAACCATATCCACCATAGTCTTTTTTGAATTTGTGTTTTCCATATTATTCTGGGAATTCCTACACAAAGGCAATGCACTGTCATCAGTCAGCCATGAACAACATATGCCTATAGGAATCCTGTCCACAGCAATCTGCCAATATTTCTTTATCAAATGTAATCTAAGGATTGTTTTCATTTGACTCTCATCTGTGTCCTTCCTTGAGACATTTAGTAATTATTCCCTGAGTGATTCCTTGAATGACACACAGTTACTTTTTGCCCACAAGGCAGCCTTAAGACCCTTCACTAGGGAGCATTCTGAGACCCTTTGTGGGCTGTCTTCTGGGCTCTTCTCTAGGACATGCCCAAAATTCCTCATCATATTCATCCTTAGCTGGAATTCAGTTGGGACCCTCTTATGGAAACATCCTTGGGAACTTGATTCAGTCTTTGCTAGATCCTTGCTGCTATGGCCCTGGAGCTCAGGGAATTTTGAGCAAAGATGTTTACCTTTTGGCTGAGATATTTCTGTTAATTTACACAGGGGCTTCATCAATGTGAGAGACGCTAGACTTCTACAGGCATGCAGGCACCAGCGTGGGCTTACCTTCCTTGAACCATAAAACTCCAGTTTCTCCGGGGGTTTGCAGGTAATATGAAAATGGCCAGGAAGGATGGAGACTGGTACACAGGCATGGGATGAGCGGCTAACCAATGGAAGGATGGGGGCTTGAGGACAAAAAACTTCTTGAGATTTTTGGGAACCCAGTGAGTAAACCTCATAAACTTTCCTGGTGCTTCTTCAACACATGCCATGCCAGGTACTGATTTTCAGTCAAGATAGGAGAGTCTGACTTATTCATTCATGGATCAATGTAAAAACACTCCACAGTCCCTAGTCTGGAATTAAGAAAAAGATGATATGATTGGGAGGTGAGATACGAGGTTGGCCTGGGGGTTCACCTGAGTGAAAAGTAGGGACTGGAATTGGGATGGGGTTTGAGGCAAGGGTTGGGGATATACACAGGGAGAGGAAAGTGATGGGAATGAGGATGTAGTAGAACTTTTTGATCCTACATTTTGATTGCAGAAATATTAGAGAGTCCATTGAAGAAGACAAAGTGAGACTCTAGTCAGGAAGTACTACTAGAAACCAGGAGTGTGGCTACTAAGGACTCACTATGCAAAGAGAGAAGACCCCAGAAGAGCTGGATATATTTCTGATGCAAGTTTCCCCCAAACATATGAGATAGAGGAGCTGCTGATAAATGTGCAGGTGCTCCTGTTTGCCTTCCACCTTCCAGGTGGTTTTGGGGACTGTGGTGTCCTGTACATCAAATGGCTGCAGTGAATTCACTGAAGATGTCCATTGGTGTCCTGACCACATTTGTTTTGAAAATGGTTCTTCTTATTTTTCTTTCTTCTCTAAAATCTGGAAAGGCATTCTGTTTTTCATTTGTCTCTCCAAGATTGTCTGGATATTAAGGTCAAGGAAAGAAACTCCACTGGCCTCCTTGTGCTTGGTAGCAGAGTCTCCCCAGAGATGGGTTTCTGGTAGATGGAAAGTATCTTGCTCTTGCTTAAAGTTAGAGTGGGATAATGTGGGGAGGCACATGTTCTGGGCATGAGCCTTCCAACAGAAAAATTCTGAAATCAATGGACTTGAACATCCACTACCTCTAATTATTGGGACATAAGTGGACCACCCACCAGGGCTATCTGGTGATGAGTTCTCTCCAAAGGGCTTCAAGGAGATGGAAATCGACTTACATTGAGTCACAGGTAAAGTTCAGCCTGGTGGTGGTGAAACAAACAGGGTTGTTGGTACATGATGGGAGGCAAATGAATCAGTGGGATTCTTTGTCTGCGACAGACTTGATAAGAGGTTGCCGTCTTGGAAAATGGTGGGGTCAGGATAAAGGATGGTATTCAGAGGTAAAGTGGCCTCTGTTTGGGCAACAGGATCCCCTTTCTGAATGTCATGTAGCAAGAAAAGGAGAAACGAAAGGAGTTGAGGTGTAGAGGGTCCACTGGGAATTTGTAATTCAAAGGAGGAAAAGACTGTGGTGGCAGAAGGTGACCTGGTGGTGAGGATAAGAAAAAGTTAGGTGAGAAAAGGGAGGGGAGTGGTGGGGAAGGCTCAGGTAAAGTGGCTGGTTCAGGCCTCCTGGAGGGCCTGCTGTGAAGGCAGGGGACAGACTGAATGATGAGTCAGTCACGGGAGCTGTGGCAGCCAAAGGGGATCACAGAGAGAGGAGCATCTTCCAGGGGCTCCAGGAACAGAAGCTGACGGACCTCAGAAGTTGTCCAATTACACACCTCACAGAAGGGGTCTGACATAACAGTTGACAAAAGTGGATGGTATCATGATGCCAGCATAGGGGGCTGCAGGAGACAGGAAGTACAAGCTGCAGCCATGGCCAAAACAATATATGTGATTCTGGCAATTCTGGCAAAAATAGGGCTATACGCTCCCCCAAGGCTTTCACCGTCTGATCCTAAGGATTTTCTATCCCATGTCAACCCCAGATTTCACTGACGACCTAGATTTCATAGATGCTGCTAAAAAGGGAGGTCAGGAGAGAGGGTAATGTTTCATCACGTTTGCAGAAAAGAAATCACCTTTCTTGCTTCCTCGACTTTGCTCTGGCAAGTTCTCCAGCCTGGGAATCCAGGAGAGTGATGAAGGTAGAAGCAAGAGATGTTATGAGATGCTGAATACAGTGTCCTTTAAGTGATACCCTTCGTAGATTGGATTTGCATAGCACCAAGAATGAGGATATAAGATCACAAGTCAATGATAATAATAACAAGACTCATAGAGGTATGTTTTCTTTTTATCATTCACACAGGACTTTTGTATATACTATCCCATGTGATCTTGAAAAATCCCTATGAGGAACATAGATCAGTGATTACTTCTAAGAGGAATCTGAATATCCATGATGTCACAGATCTTTCACAAAGTCAAGAGACAGAAGTTCGGACTCTTGACAATCACATGGCCACTTACAGAAGAATAACCATTGACCAGGTCTATCAGTACTTCGTGCTCAGGGATGGGCAGCACAAGGAAAACTGAGAAGGGGCTTAGGCACTAACTGCCTTTCCATAAGCCTTTTCTCTGAGGCTCCTCTTTTCTGAGAGGGATCGTATCTAGCACTTGACATCCTCAAAGATCATGGTCCAGGGACCTCATAGAAAGGACAGAAAGGGTCACTTGGAGGGCTCAGGTGGAATCGGCAGAACCTTACCTTTCAGTGTCCCACCTTACTCCTCCTCTTGGCTCTGCTTTGATGCTAGAACAAAAATAAAAGATGGAGGAGCTAGGACTCCTTTCTCTGTCTCTTCTCTCTAGGAAACAAGGAAATTTAATATCCATGAATACTTATGACTCTTTTAATTAATAGAATTTGGTGGCCCTTACTTTTATCAATTTTTAAAGACCATAAAATGTCTTCAAAATTTGCTACTCTGACAAACTCGAGGAAGGATTTTGTGTATGATGTCCACACTTGATATTCTCAGCCAGAAATCCTTTGTTCAGTGAAGACAGAGAAACTGAGGCCAGCAGTCACTTCTGTGTTCCCTCAGGTAGGACCCTGTATCGTGGGATGCAGCTCAAAACCCAGTCTCCCCTTGGAGGCTTTCAGAGGCTCAACACTGCCCTCCTGATCAGCCCAACATGAAGCAAGGCTTGTTCGAGTAATATTTGATGTGGGTTGTAATTCTTGATCAAGTGCTGGGGAGCTTTGTTCTCTTTCACAGATCCCAGACTCTCTAAATAACCCAATCCAGGACTATGGAATCACTGTGTGTAGGATTTTACCCACGACCCGCCTCCACATCCAGATAGCCTGTGAGCTTCAAGTGGAAACCTTAGTCGTTCCTTAACCCGTAGCCCTGCCAGAAATCTGTTTCTAGAGGAGTGGATGTCTGTTCTCTTAAACGTTCTATTTTAGGTGCTTCTCTGAACCAACCAAACTCTTAGAGAAATTGGGATGAAAAACAGGAAAATAAAGAGTCATCTTCTGAAGGGCAACTTCTGGTTCCAGTGCTCACGTTTAAAAAGCCTGGGAATCATCACTTTAGTCTTTGAAAGAAGCATAGTGAGAATCAGTGACTTTGCTTGGAACCATAGTGGCAATCATTTTATCCTAAATCTTCAGAGAACCATATGCAGAAAGCCATAGTTAAGATCAGCTTACCTGGAACAGAAACCACTGGAGGATTGGAATTGCTCTCCTGGTGTGAACACTTTATAGACACTTCGACAAATTGCTATGGGATGCATGTGAGCTAGCATGATAGTGAGAAACTCCTGGTGTCACAATCTAATGGGGGCCCCCACTTATTCATAACTTTTATTATCAGGAACCCCACCTGGTTCTCCCAGTAAAGAGCTATGAAAAAATGCTCATGTGTCTGGCAAAAGAGGGTAGTTTGGAGAGAAATGTAACCAGTTTGAAAACATTGTGAAATATTCCCAGAGTTCTCCCTAACACAGGCCTACTCAGCAGGGGAAAAGACTACCAGAGCCTTGTGTCACATGAGAGATGGGAAATTATTCAACTACAGCAGCGCCCTCTAGACTTCTTGATTCATCTATGAAGTGGGACAACACAAAACAAAAAACTTCAAAATACTTTTGAACATCACAACCCAGAGTCACAGGCCCGTTAAAAGGCTGACTTTTAATCATATCCCCTTTCCCCAAATCTTACCACCATATCAGCAGGGCTCCAGTGTAGCAGCGGGATCACAGCTGAAAAGAGCTGCAAGGTATGGGATCCACTTAGGGACATTTTGGGAAACCTACAGACACTAGGGGAGACAAAAACAAGGAAACTAGGGAAAATTAAAGCCTCTTACATGTATAGCTACAGTAAATATTAAACACAGCCCAACACCTAGCCAAGTTAACATAAGCCTTCACACTAAACATCTGTTTATTTCAGATTCTATTACTTATAATACTCCTATTATAATACTTATAATACTCCTATTATTATTTGCCTTTCAAAGAAAAAATGTTAGGCATGCTGAAAGGTAAGAAAAAAGCAACCTGAATAGAGAAACCAAGCATCAGATGCACATTTGGATATGACACAGATTTCAGAATTATTTTAGAAAAAAATTTAAAATAACTGTGATTAATATATTAAGGGTTATAATGGAAAAAGTAGACAACAAACAAGAACAGATGAGGAATATATGCAGAACACAGGGAAACTCCAGGAAAGAATCAAAAGGAAATGTTAGAAACCAAAAACACTATGACAAATGAAGAATGCCTTTGTTTGACTCATCTGCAGGTTGCATTTGGTCAAGGAGAGAACAAGTGAGTTTGAATATATGGCAGCTGAAATGTTCCAAGCTAAAATTCAAGGAGCAAAATAATTTTTTAATGCTAAAATCTAGAGTACCCAAGAACTAGGTTTCAAAAATATGTAACATAGCTGTCATTGGAATACCAGAAGGAGAAGAAAGAACAGAGCAGAAGAAATATTTGAAGTAATAATGGCCAAGAGTTTCCCAAAATTAGTTGCAGATTAACTATACATTGTAGAAGCTCAGAGAACACCAAGCAAAAAAATACCAGAAAAGTCTATACCTGGACATAACATTTTCAAAATGTAGGAAACAAAAAGGTAAAATCTTTTAAAAATCCAGATGAAAATAAAAACTCCACCTTTACAAGAAAAAGATAAGAATTATGACCTATTATCACAAACCATGCAAGTAAGATATTGGAGTGAAATATTTGGAGTTGAAAGAAAACACCATCAATCAAGAATTTTATATCTAGTGATATTATCCTTCAAAAGTGATAGAGGAATAAAAACTCATACAAATAAAAACAGGGAACTCATCAGCAGTAGACCTGCCCTGAAATAATGTTAAAAGAACTTCTTCAGGGAGAAGGAACTATACTCAGATCTACAAAAAGAAAAGGAAGAGAAGGAATGAAGGAAGATGAAACTTTAACTCGTCTTACTCTCAACTGACCCAATACTAATAATGATAATGTGTTGGGTGATTACATTATATGGATAAGTGAAACGAATGACATCAGTCTTATAAGGGCAGAAGGAATTGGAAACTCCTGCACTACCTTTTAAGTGGTATAGCATTATGTGAAAGTTGCAAATGCATATTACAAACTCTAGGGCAACCTTGAAAATATACTTTAACAGAAGCACCTGGGTGACTAGTTGGTAAAGCATAGGACTGTTTGATTTTGTCTTAGGTCATGATCTCAGGGTTGTGAGATGAAGCCCTGCATCAAGCTCTGCACTGGGTGTGGAGCCTGCTTGGGATTCTCTTTCTCTCTCTGTCTCTCTCTATGTCTCTCTCTCTCCCCTCTACTGCCTGTGCTACCTCCCTCTTAAAAAAATATTTTTTAACAAAGAATAACTGATGTGCTAATAAAAGTGAGAAAATGGAATCAATATAATGCTTCCTTAAGACCAGATAAAAACTGAAAAATAGGGGAAGAAAAAATGAATAGGTATAATGAATAGTAAACAGTTACAGATAAAGTAGATATTAATCCAACTATATTTAAAAGATCACTAAATGAAAGGGGCCTAAATTCACCAATTAAAAAAACTGTCAGAGTGGATAAAAAGACAAGACCTAATTATATGTTCTTTACAAAATACAAACTTTAAATATAAAGGTAAAGATAGATTAAAGGTAGAAGTACAGAGAAAAATGTACTTGCTAACACTAACCAATAAATAAATAAATAAATAGCAGCAGTAATTATATTAATTTCAGATAATGCAGACTTCACAAGCATGAAAATTAAAAGAATTAAATTAAAATTAAAAGAAAATTAAAAGAATGAAAATTAAAAGAGGAGCATTACATAACAGTAAGAGGTCAATTCTCCAAGAAGACACAACACTCCTAAACATATACACATGTAACAACATAGTGTTAGAGTATGTCAAGCATAAACTGGTAGAATTGTAAGAAAAAAAAAGGATGAATCCACTGTTATGGTTGGAGATTTCAATAGCCCTCCATCAGAAATGGCCGGATCAGTAAAGATATAGTTGATCTGAACAACACCATCAATCAATTTGATCTAACTGACATTTATAGAATACTTCATTCAACAACAGAATACACATTCTTCTCGCACTTGCACATGGAACATTCACCAAGATGGACCACATTCAGGGCCACAAAACACACCTGAACAAACGTTAAGCAGAAATCATACAAAGAAACGTTTTTAGACCATAATAGAATTAAACTAGAAATCAATTACAGAAGGACAGCTGAAAATCCCAAAATGTTTGGAGATTAAAAAACACACTACTAATACATAGGTCAGGGAAGAAGTCTCAAGAGAAAACAATATTTTAAACTAAGTGAAGATTAAAATACAACTTAATCAAAACTTGTAAGATTCAATGAAAGCAATACTTAGAAGTTAATAGCTTTGAATGCATCTATTTGAAATGAAAGATATAATATCTCTGAGGGATTCTGCTTACCTAATTGATGTCTCTGTGTTTCCAAAATATTGGCAAACACAGATTCATCTTTAGGTAGCACAGTTCCAGAAGTAGGACTCCAACCCCACACAGAGAGACAAATATGGCAATACCCAGCCAGTTGAATTGAAGTTCACCCATGGTGCAGTAAGGATTCTCAAATGAAGATCATATCATTGGAAATTCATTGCTACTTCAGGCAGCTGGGCATTGAGACCACATATTCTAGACTACAGTTCCAGGCCTACATCACAGAGCTTTAGTACAAACACCAGAGGTTCTTGAGGGTGGGGGAGGTAGCAAACATGGGAGAGAGAAACTCACATGCAACCTTTTCTCCACCATCCACACAGCAGATCTGTCCATCTATCCATGATCTTTTAGATGCCTCCAATGTACCTTCCAACTCCACCTACTCACCATGTCATATATTTACCTTTAGGAAAGTTGTTGTATTCCACCTGTTTCCCTGATATTACCTGAGACCCTTTTTACTGGTTCGGTGATCTCCCTTTGGACCCCACATTGTCCCCAGAGATCTACATCCCCAAGATCTACTCTTCCATCAGCTGCAGTTTTCCCCAGTACTGCATTTTTACCTTTATGAAATGAGAAATATACTCTGAGGCAGCTCTACCCCACATATTTCCTCCAAAGAATCCATGTTTATTTGTTTTGAGAGAGAAAGTTGAGAGTGAGGGAGGGCAGAGAGAGAGAGAGGGAGAAGGAGAGAGAGAGAATCCCAAACAGACTCCACACTGGCATTGCAGAGCCAATGTGGGACTTGAAATCATGAAACGTGAGATCATGACCTGAGCCTAAATCTACAGTCAGATACTTGGCCAACTGAGCCACCCAGGAGCCCCTAGATGGTAAGGTGTTTAAGTGGGCTTTTGCACTTTAATCATAATCACAGCTGCCAAATGATAATAGTGCAACCAGGGTGAGGGGTATGTGGAAAGTTACATTGTTCTAGCTGCTCTTGTGCATGTTTAAACATTTCTTTAGTAAAAATCTTAAAAAAATAAAAGAGGTTTTGTGCCTCATAAGGACAGGGAAGGGGGCAGGAGGAGAACTGGCGAGGTAGGCTCAGTCTGTTAAGACTAGAATTTAGCTATTTCTCAATAAAGAGTAATTCCTTTTACACTGGGAAGGAAAGAGCAATGGGGAAGTGTCATTGGAAGGATTTGTTTTGTTGTGTTGTGTTCTGATGAAAAGCTCCCATCTCACAGCTTTCTAGCTCCTCTGTCAACTGTGGTCCAGCACATCTGCCAGGCTAAGTGAAGATGGCCTAAGTTGAGGAAAGTGAAGGAAATTTAAAATAGATCTGAGTAGCATTGGGAAGAGAACAGACTAAGGAAATAGTGACCTAACTCCATTGTTCTGTTCACATGTAGCCTGGGATAAGTATTTGTGGGATGAATGAATGATTTCCAGGTAGTGCTGAATTTCTTATGGCACCAATAGCCTCAGTTGTGAGGTTTCCAATAGTGATTAGTAATTTAGAAAAAGGCATTTCTAGAAAAGGCAGAGAGATGAGATTTTGCCAGACAGGAAGCGTTGATGGGGATTGGATGGGGTCCATTTGTACCAGAGCCTTTTTTTAAATTGAAGAATAGTTGACACACAATAGCACATTAGTTTCAGGTGTAAAAATCTATTCTATGCTGTGCTCCCCACTGCAGCTACGACTATTACAGTTCCATTGACTATATTCCCTGTGTTGTACTGGGGCTTTTTAAAAGTTTTTGTAAGGCTTATTTATTTATTTTGTGAGACAGAGAGAGTGAGCACAAGTGGGGGAGAGGCAGCAAGAAGGAGAGACAGAATGCCAAGCAGGGATCTCTGATGTGGGGCTCAAACTCATGAACCACGAGATCAAGACCTGAGCTGAGATATCAAGAGTCTGCTGTTTAAATGATTGAACCACCTAGGAGCTCCTATACTGGAGCTTTTAAAATGTTAGTTATCTGATAGATGGTCTGGAAGACAAGGCCTTGGTAGATAGACAAGAAGTGGAAAAATGAATGATGTGGAGTTGATAAGAGGGAACATATAAGCTGGAAGGATACGATGAGGTAAAACGACAGAATGTCAGACTATAGTATCCCTGATGGCAGAAGTATTCAACGTAATAAACTCTGCAGGGCGGCAGTAACTGCATTGGCTGCGCAGTAGCAGCAGTAGGCTGCTGGTGCCTGAATCAGGTTGAGAAAAATAAGAAGCAGAACAGGATCATGATAAGGTGATCTTTGTTCCTCCAGCAAAGTCACGCTTTCCCTTCATTTTTTCTAAGGCATCTTACCCTGGGAGGTGGTGGCTGCCTTGTCAACATTGCTACCACTGACAGATAAGTGATGCTTTTGCTTTGCAAAAAAAGTTTGACAAGACCCACATGACAGATTCTTAAGCAGCATCTATGCTGTTCCTAGACCCTACCCCAGCCAGCCCAACCACGCCCATTCAGAGTTCACCCACCTGTGGGATCTCCTGATCACAGATTTCTAAATAATGATTAAGCCACTGTAACACTAACTGTGAAGAAAAAAAAAAACAGTGGCTTAATCATTATTTTCTGAACTCTATACCTATCTTTTATCCTCCTCAATTACAAAAAACTTGCTCTAAGGGGTATTAATCAGTTGATGACAGTTTAAGTGAGGGCTACTATACATTTTCATTAAGGCTAACCTAAGGGAGACAGAGCCCATCTCCTAAAATTGCATCAAATGGGCTTTGGGGGCACATGATACCAATTTCTCAAGAGATTCAGGGGATTGATCCCTTGAAGCAATCAGTAACAGCTGAACTAACACAAAGCTCTGAATTACCCAAAACCCATGCCCTGAACACAATACACAGAACAGACATCACTATTAGAGAAATATTTATTGAGAAGAATCAATATTCTTTACAAGGGGTTATTTTGTGGAATTTGGGGTGGGAAACTTCCCCCCCTAGAAATTCTGGAGAAGGACCATGGGGGAGAAGAAGGGCGGAAATGGTGGGGGAAAGGGGGAGAGGCAAACCATGAGAGACTCTTGAATGCTGACAAAAACTGAGGACTGATGGATGTCGGGGGGAAGGGGGGGATGGGCACGGAGGGGGACACTTGTGAGGATGAGCACTGGGTGTTATATGGAAACCAACTTGACAATAAACTATTTGTAAAAAAAAAAAATTCTGGAGAAGGCTTTTCCGTCTAAATAATAGAGACAGATCTCTGAATACTGTGCCTTTAGCAGCGGTGAGGCATGTGTGGGGCACTGGATCCCTGTGGGGCACAGACAGGTGATGGTTCTGACCCAATAGCTGGTACTTAAGTGCCACAGCTTTGTGGGGGTGTCTGTCCTTGTCCCTGATCTGTCTAAAACTTGCAGAATGATTGTGGCCTCCAAGGACAGTTTCTTGGTGGCAGGACTTGGTATTTATCTTGTTACAGGAGGGGCCCTGTATTCAAAAGGACAGATTGTATCTTGGCCTGCACTTGTGCTTCCTTCCAAGTTTTCACAAACTTGGGTGGGGACAAAAGGGGCTGTTGAGGGCAGGTGCTATCTATTGCATGCTGGTGCCCCATTTTCCCTTCTAGGACCTTTCCAACATCTTTCTTGATTTTCTGAGCTTTGGTCATCCCAGTAAAGGAAACTCTATCTGGAATCATGCCTCTACTTATTACAGAGAGGGTGCTCCCCTTCTCCTGGAAGTTTTCTGTTCTTTTGCACTTTCTCCTGGGTTTAAGGCATTGTAAAATAGTGTTCATTTAAAAGGCTTTCATGGTGAGGCTGACCCTTCTGTGATAGGGTGTGGTAGGACTGGCTCCCAAGCTTCCCCTTCAGTGCCACGTCCTGAGTAGGGAAACTTCCTTACATGTTCGGATGCCCCCAGTCCTGCATCCCCTCCACCAGAGACTCTTGTGCTTTGGAGCATGAAGGGCTCACTGCCTCTGTAGTAGGTGGGTAATTCTAGAGCTGGTGCTTCCTTAAGACATGCTTAGGGACCCATGGCTCCTGCTGCTGTCCCATACTAATTCCTGTGTCCTCCAGATGGACGTGCAGCACCTGGGAAGCTCCCATGTCCCCACTGGAGTCACCCTGGTCATGAGGAAGGGAGGGCTTGTAAGTCGAGAGGGTCAGATGGTTGTGTTGCCTCTGGGCCTAGCTACACTCTATTTGCTCCAGCTTATGCTTTAATTCCTTATACAGTTGTTCTTTAAGGATTGCTAATTTAGGATCTTGGGGAATTGATATGTTTGGTGGGTGGCTTTTAATGGTCACAGCTTTGACCTTATTTGCATTCACATTTATCATTTGGGGGCTTCCTGGCTTGGTGGTTATCAAGACATCTCTAGTTTTGATTGACACACACCAAGCTTCTCAGCCCTGAATATCTCCCTGGACACATTGGGTACAGGAACGGGTTCTGGATTCTTCATAGTTTTGCTGTGTTGCATTTTTACTCTACCACTGGGATTTATTGACTTAACCTTTGGCTCACATATGGCCCCAGTTTGCCTTAATGGGCAGTTTTGTGGGAAATCTGTTGGCTGGTACAGGCTGTCTCTGACTTGCTTTCTCTATTGTGCTGTGTCTGATAGGTTGAAGAGTCTGTCTGAGCATCCTCTGCAAGCTCATGGCTGATATGATGGGGCCATTTTGTTGGGATTCCCTGTCCATCTTTGCCCACCGTTGAGGTAGCAAGGAGAGAATGATCCAGGATGGGGGCTGAATTTGCTGTTCCCACTTTGTCTCCATGGAGAGATTTAGAGCTTCCTCTAAGGGACTTGAAGGCCCCAGACTTCTGAATTGACCTCAGAAATACAGTTGGTTGAGGAGGGAAAGTTTGAATGAGATAAGGCCTGGGATAGGGCCTCTAAAGGTCTCTATGGATTCAAGGACCTTGGGGGAAAGGCCTTGTACCATACTCATATTAAATTGTTTAATATGGGATTACAGCCTCTGTTGTGCATTAGATTCAATGAAGGAAAGCTCCCAGGAGGTGTTCAGGCAGTAGTCCCCACCCACTGATGGTGACGGAACTCTCTGTTGTATTTCCGTGTGGGATTTCTCAGAAGGAAGCAATGTCTGCTTCATAGTATGCCATGAACTATGCACAGTCCCAGGGAGTCGACCCTCATTGATTTCCTTAAATGTTTGCTCAAATGTATTTTCTGCACATTTCCAAGTTGTGTCTGACCTAGACTTTTCACAGATGCCTTTGATTTTTTTCTCTGATGGGCTTTTAAGATCTTTCTCAAAATCTTACCCCATATCCTGATCTTTCTCAGAATCATACCCCATATCCTGATCTGAAGAACTCTCTGGGTCACTCAACAGATGATCTCTGGGGCCATTCTTTAGCTTCTTTCCTGGATCCATCCCAATGTCCTCCTCCATCAAAAGCATTTCTGAGTCCCGCTCATGGAAGCTTTCAGGTTGGCTCAACCCAACATTTAGATTTTTGCTACTCTCCTTAGAGATCTATGTACTGATGGACCCTGCAGGGAAGGCGCCACTGGTGTTGGATGAGCCTCTTTCAAAGATGAGGTTCTAGTTTCTTACACTGTCTGGGAAGGACAGACATTGCAACATGGGCCTGGGAGTCCTGGGAGTTAGAAGCATTAGGAATTGTGGACAAAAGTCCTTGTGGGATCTTTGAACCACACTGGGTAAACACCACAAACTTTCCTGTTGCTTCTACAACATGTTCCATTCCAAGTATTGAGTTTCAGAGATGGGAGACTCTGGTCCATTCTGGGGTCTATGAAAACACGCTCCACGGGCTTTATCTGGAGTAGAGGACCAGGTAGCAGGATTGGGAGTGAGGATTGAAGGTCAGCCTCAGACTGGACTTGAGATATAGGGGCTAGGGTTGGGGCTGGGATTGGGGCTGGGGTTGAGGCAAGGGTTGAGGCTGGTATCGAGTAAGGCTAGAGAAAGTGGATGGGAAAGTACTCAGGATTCCTGGTCTGTGGAGGCAGAGATTTAAAGTTTGAGGAGCAATCATCTGAGATATGGGCAACAGAGGGCATGGTTGGGGAAGGACTGGGGATTCCTGGTCTATGGAGGCAGAGATTCTATCCTTATCTGAGACATGGGGAGCAGAGGGCAAGGACTAGTCATACAGAGCTGGGATACCCCAGAAGAGCTGAATAGGTGTTTGCTGTAAATAGCCCTCTGCCAGGTTCATAGGATATGGGGGCTGCAGATGCACATGCGGCTCCTTTATCTTTGCTGTTCCATCCTCCAGGAAGGGAGGCTGTCAAGTCATGCTTATCAGCAATTGACTCTAGCATTTTCCCTGAAGTATTTAGTGCATAGTCTAGCCTAAGTTGTTTTGGAAAGAGCCCTTTTTCTATTCCTCCCAAATCAGGAAATTACTCCCCTTTTGGATTTCTCCAGAAGCGCTAGGACATCAGGGGTGAGAAATGAGACATCACCAGGGTCTACAAGGTTGGCTTCAAGGTCTCCCCTGGAAGAAGCCTCTGCAGAATGGAGGGCAAGAAACTCTTAATTGAAATTATATTCAGTATAGGTAACGGGGAAGAAGTCTTTGGTATGAGTTTGCCACCAAAAGAATTCTGAAATTGACAAACTCCATGGTCAATGCCTGTGATTGTTCAGACATAAGTAGATAACCCACCTGGGCTATTCTGGAGATGAGTTCTCCAGAACAGTCTTCAAAGAAATGTAAATCAATTTAGTGAGAGTGCAGTCTGGTGGTGGTGAAACAGATAGGGTAGGTGGTGCATGATGACAAACACAGGTCTAAGCAGGGATTCATTGTCTGGGACAAGTCTGGTGAAAAGTTAACATTTTGGGAAAGGGTGGGTTCATGAGAAAAGATGGATTAGAGAAAAAGTAGCCTCTGGTTGGGCAACAGGGTCTACTGTCTGAACATCATATGGTGGGAGAGGGGAAGAGGCAAAGGATTGGGGTGGGAAATGGTCCACTGGGAATTTGAAATTGAAGGGAGGAAAAGGCTGCCAAGGGGGTCACTGGGTTAGGTAGGAAGGTAGAGGCCAGTGGTAGGGAAGGCTCAGGCAGAGAGGCTGATACTAGGTCTTCTGGAGGGATTGTTGAGAAAGCTTGGGACAAGGTGAATAATGCTCAGTCACAGAAGCTGTGGAAATCAAGGAAGTAGCATCTTCTAGGGCCTCTGGGTACAGCAGCCGATTGATCTCAGCAGTGGTGTTATTACACACCTCACAGTTGGGGTCTGGACATAACAGGCGACGAATGTGGATGGTATCACGTTGTTGGTGTAGGTGGCTTAAGGAGACAAGGAGATACAAAGCTGCAGCCAGGGCCAGACAAGGAAAGGAGGACCTGCTGACCTGCCAAGGGAGGGGTTGCCTGAAGCCTGCTGCCCCTTCACAGTGTTCCACATTTATGAAATCATAATACACTCAGTAGCCTTCACCCCAATGCCCTCATTCATATATCTATTCCTATGGCTACCCCCTCCTATGACTGGCAGGCTGCTCTGAATCCTTACAATTGCATAAATTATGCTCTAGGAGGGATCAGGATAGAAGTGGAAAGAGTAGTCACCTCCTTAAATTAGACATCAACTTTCTTATCTTTTCCTCTTCTCTATGACTGCATTTCCAACCTGGGAAATCAGAAGAGTGGGTTATATGTGGTAAAAATAGGAACATAGGTATTATACAGAAGTCCCTTTATGAGATACCCTTGGGATATAAGATTCTGAATGCCCCAATAATCATAGATGAGGTCAAATGGTCAATGATGTGATATTTGTATTAACTTAAATATATGTAAATGAAAGTACTTTAAGATAATACTGTCTCAGGTGATGCTCAAACCACCTCTGTGAAGCACAGAGGTCAGTGGTTACCTCAGGGAGGAATCATAAGTATCCATGATGTCACAGGTCTTTCACAAATCAGGAGACAGAAGTTTTGACTCTTGACATCTCACACAGCCACTTAGTGGGCAACACTCATTGCCCAGATCCATCACAGCTCCATGCTCAGGGATGGAGGAGCAGGGAATATAAGGCCCTCTGGCTGTGACTGCTCTGAGGCCTCCATTTTCAGATGGGGACTGTGCCGAGTAGTGACATCCTCAGAAATCATGGCCCTAGAATCTCATGGAAAGGACAGAAAGGGTCATCCTTGGGAGAACTCAGGTGGAATAGGCAGAATCTTACCTTTCAGTGCCCGACTCTTCCTGCTCCTCTTGGGTCTGCCCTGACACTAGAATGAAAATAAAAGAATGAGGGGCTGGGACTCATCTCACTCTTCTCTCAGAAACAGAGACATTCTTAGGACCTGGGTGGCTCAGACAGTTAAGTGTCCGACTCTTGATTTCAGCTCAGGTCATGATCTTGTGGTTTGCAAGATTAGGCTCTCAGGGTCTGTGCTGACAGCATGGAGACTGCTTGGGAAACCTCACTCCCTGTCTCTCTGCCCCACCCTACTTACACTCTCTTTCAAAATCATCTTCTCTTGATCAGCCCAACACAATGGAAGACTTGGTCGAGTGACACCTCACATGAGAAGGTGACCCATGATCAAATGCTGGGGATCATTGTTCTCTTATACACATCCCATACTCTATAAACCCAAACTAGGACTACAGAATCCCTATGTTTGGGATTTTATCTAAGACCCACCACCACACCCAGATAGTCTGTGAACTTCAAGTGGAAACCTTAGTACTTCCTTAACCCTTAGCCCTGGCAGATCTCTTTTCCTAGAGGACTGAATGCCCATTTGAGGTGTGTCTGATCCTACCAAACTTATTTTAAAATTTGGGACTAGAAATAGAAACAATACTAATGTCTGTTGAGGGCTCCCCCAGGAATCCTTACATTTTGATGAGTTTGGTGTTTCAGGTTGGAAATGGAATCTCCATCAGGTAGCACAGAAACAGAAGGAGCAACCCACACAGGAAGGTGATATTAGGGTCAATCTCCAAGCTTGTTGAGCTCAACATGTTTCAGTAGGGGTATTCAGAAATGAGAGAATCACAAAGCTGCCTATAGGTAACAGAGCTCTGAGTATACAGACACTGGACTATATAACATTTTACAGGCTTCAATCACAGAGCACTGAAGAATCACAAAGGGTTTCTGAGATGAGGAGGAGACAGTTGAAGAGGTTGGAAGAAGCCTCTGAAGAATGGAAGGCAAGAAACTTTTTTTTTAATGTTTCATTTATTTCTGAGAGGGAGGGAGAGAGAGAGCGTGAGCAGGGGAGGGTCAGAGAGGGAGACACAGAATCTGAAACAGGCGCCAGGCTCTGAGCTAGTGGTCAGCACAGAGCCCGACACAGGGCTCGAACCCACTAACCATGAGACCATGACCTGATCTGAAGTTGGATGTTTTACCGACTGAGCCACCCAGGCACCCCAAGAAACTCTTGACTGAAATTATACACAGCCAAGGTGGAAGGGAAGAAGTCTTTGGCATGAGCTTGCCACCCAGAGAGTTCTGAGATAGACAAGCTTGAACAGTCAATGCCTGTGTCTGTCAGGATATAAGTGGACAGCAAACAAAATGGCAGGGCCATTCTAGAGAGTTCTCCAGAACAGGCTTCAAGGAGATGTAAATCAATTTAGATTTAGTCACAGTTAAAGTGCAGTCTGGTGGTGGTGAAACAGACAGGGTTGGTAGTGCATGATGACAAACACAGGTCTCAGTGGGATTCATTGTCTGGGACAACTCTGGTAAAGGGACTGACATCTTGGGAAAGGGTGGGTTCAAGAAAGAAGATGGTATTTAGAGACAAAGTAAACTGTGGTTGGACAACATAATTCATACTCTCAGCATCATATGGTGGGAGAGGGGAAAAGACAAGAGGTTGGGGTTGGAAATGTTCCACTAAGAATTTGGAATCCAAGGGAGGAAAAGGCCCTGGTGACAAAGAGTGATCCGGTGGTGAGGGTGAAAAAAGTGCGCCAAGGGGGTCATTGAGTTTGGTAGGAAGGTGGAAGCAGGTGGTCGGGGAGGCTCAGGCAGAGAAGTTGATATTTTAGGTCTCCTGGAGGGACTGCTGAGAAGGCAGGGGACAAAGTGAAAGATGATCCTACCAAAGTCATTTTAAAATTTGGGACTAGAGAGGAGCCTGGGTGGCTTAGTTGGTTAAGCATCTGACTTTGACTCAGGTCATGATCTCGCAGTCTGTAAATCTGAGCCCCTCATCAGGCTCTGTGCTGAGAACTCAGAGCCTGGAACCTGCTTCCAATTCTGGGTCTCCCTCTCTCTCTGCCTTTCCCCACTCATGCTCTGTCTTTCTCTCTCTCAAAAATAAGCATTATTTTTTTTTAATATGGGACTAGAAATGGAAACAGTGATAATCTCTGTTGAGGGTTCCCTCAGGGTTCCTTACCTTTTGGATAGGTTTGGTGTTCCAGAATAGAAATGGAATCCCCATCAAGTACCACAGGAACAAAAGGAAAAACGACAGTCCACAGAAGGAGGGGAAATTGGAGTCCATCTCCATGCATGTTGAGCTGATGTTCAACATGGTTCAGTAGGGCTATTAGGAAATGAGAGAATCAACAAGGCTGCCTATAGGTAACTGCCCATAGGTAATCAAATCACAAGTTTTCCCCAAGATAACTGAGCTCTGAGTGTGCAGATGCTGGACCATATATACTCTCTAGGCTTACATCATAGAGCAATGAAGAGTCACAAAGGGTTTCTGAGGGTGGTAGAGGGGACAACTGAAGAGAGTGTGCCCATACCCCTTCCTCCCAATCAGCCCAGAAGATCCAATCACCTCTTCTAGGCCTCCAGGTCCCTCTGCCCTACCTGCCATCCTGTTTTGCTATGTCACCTTTTTATCATGTCATATACTTACCTTAATGAAATTTTCTGCTTAATCCATCTATAACCCATGTATACCTGGGTCCACTTTTACTGTTTGGAGACCTTGACTTGGGTCTCACCGATTCTAAGTGAAACTTTTCCACTGCCTTGAAAGTCTGTAAAACAACTTGTAGTTTTTGCTTATATCCAGACATTCATACTCAGAATCACATATATCCTCAAATCCATCTTTCCTATAGAATGTTTTTGCCTTCCACGAACCCAGATATATATCTTACGTTTTTTCATACTTGCTTAGTTTTGTACATGTGGCTTAGCACATTGTAGGTTTACTAGGGCTTTACCATCTTCAGAGGGATTGACTCAGCTAAAATCAGTAATTCATTATTCAATATTCCCCAAAGTAAAATCAGTATAAATTAAGCGTAAATAATGAAACCTTCAAATGACCCTCTGAGTAAGTCTGTAGCACTTTTCTGAAGTTAGTGAAGCTTAAACTGCTTTGGGGACATGCTACACACACACACACACACACACACACACACACACACACACACACACTTTGACAAAGCAATCCAATATTTCCAAATTGTATAAAATATTTTCTCCATTTATTTCAATCTTTCATAAAACTTTTACCCTACTTCTTCTTACTCTACCTAAAATACAGACAGTCTCTGTTCTCTACATCAATTCCCTAAGAGGTGCACAAATCTCTTCTCAGTGAGTTGGGATGCTATACCAGAAATACCATAGACTGAATGGTTTAAACAATACACATGCATTTCTCACAGTTCTAGAGGCTGGGAAGTCCAAGATCAAGACACAGGCAGATTCAATGTCTGTTGAGACCCACTTTCACAGACAGGTATATCCTTTCCCTACAAGTGGGTGAGGGATTTCTGGGGTCTCTTCCTAAGGGTACTAATCCCATTGATGAAGACCTCAATCTCATGACCTAATCAGCTTCCCAAGTCCCCAACTCCTAATAACATCACATTGGGATTGGGTTTCAACATATGACTTTGAGGAGGAGCACATTCAGTTCATAACACTCCCCAAAGGCCAGCATAGGTTACTAGATGCTAAGCTGTTGACCTCCTCAGTCCTCTGGTGGCAGGGCAAGGCCTAGTGTCATAGCCTTAGAGCACAATCTACCCTGTGGATTCTGTAAATCTAATCTTTTCCTAAGAGGTCCTTGCCATGAAAAAGGGTTGAGAACCTCCACCCTGTAAAAACATCTCCACATATATTCAAAAATCAATTACCTGTGACACTTTCTCCAGGCTCCTTTTGTCAGATTTAAATAACTCTAGTATTTCCTCCCGTTCTTCCTAGATCATCTTTTCTTTTTTCTTTTTTCTTTTTTTTTTAATTTTTTAATGTTTTATTTTATTTCTAGGAGAGAGAGAGAGAGACAGCGTGAGCAGGGGAGGGTCAGAGAGAGGAAGTCACAGACCGAAATAGGCTTCAGGCTCTGAGCTGGCAGTCAGCACAGAGCCCGACACGGGGCTCGAACCCACGAACCGCGAGATCATGACCTGAGCGAAAGTCGGACACTTAACCGACTAAGCCACCCGGGCGCCCCTGTGTTTTATTTATTTCTGAGAGAGAGAGAGAGAGACAGAGAGAGACAGAGAGAGACAGAGAGAGACAGAGAGAGAGAGACAGCATGAGCAGGGGAGGGTCAGAGAGAGAGGGAGTCACAGACTGAAACAGGCTCCAGGCTCTGAGCTGGCAGTCAGCACAGAGCCCGACGCGGGCTCGAACCCACGAACCGCGAGATCATGACCTAAGCGAAAGTCGGACGCTTAACCGACTAAGCCACCCAGGCGCCCCTAGATCATCTTTTCTAAACTATCTTCATGACAGCTGTCCTCTGAACTGCTTCCTAATCTGTCATGTCTTTCTTAAACTGTGATGCCCTTTATTTGACACTACAGACAGAGAACTATACTTGATCATCTGTGAAAGAGCAGGATAGACTTCACACCTGCCCAGCTGAGTCTCCTTTCAATTATGCAGGAATACGTAACCTCTGTCCGGATGAACTCTGCCACAGGCACCACTTCCTCTTGACCTTGACATACAGACTCAGCCAACTTTTCATTAAGGAACATTTACTGTTGGAAAGTAGGAGACACAAGCACCTATAAAGCCTGGTGTCTGTCCTTAAGGACCTCACGGTGCTGCTCCAGGGAAAGCCCTGCACAGGCCAAGAGTCACATACGCACACAGGACAGGTGTATTGCTGCACGTGTGGATGCCAGGTGATTTCTGGAACAGACGAGGGAAGCAGCGTGCATTGTGGGTCCTAACTGCTCAGGCACATCATGCTCCTTAGAAGGGATGCTCTGCGTCTAACCTTGCCCATTTCCTGACACATATTAATGACTCTATTTTCTTAATTTTATTTATTTATTTTGAGTTAAAAACAGTGTAAGTGGGGTAGGGTCAGAGAAAGAGGGAGAGAGAGAATCTGAAGCTACATTGACAGCACAGACCCCAATGGGGGTCCTAAACCCACAAACCATGAGATCATAACCTGAGCTGAAAACCAAGAGTCAGAGGCTTAACCAACTGAGCCATCAAGGTGCCTCAAAAATTGATTCTTTGAGAAGATGACCAGTGGCTTCTCTCTTTTACAAATGCATATTTTGGCTAGATAGTCATTTGTGCCTCTTGAGTTAAAACTTTTTTCAGAACCTGGTAGAAGCTTCTTCAAAATTTAATGGAACAAAATATTAAAGGCACACCTTTTTTTTCTTTCTTTCTTTTTTTTTTTTTGGTAGCACCAAAATAACCTCCACTGATATTTAGTTGGGGAGATTCACAGCTAACATCAAATACAAATGAGTTGCCAATACCTAAGCGTGTTACTTGTAGCAACCTCACAATCACCCCATGATGTAAAGCAGTTTTCACAATCACCTCTGATGTAAGGAGGACAGGTATCATATGCCCCTTTTATCAAAGGATAAAACTGAAGCTCAGAGACAGTAAGTGACTTCTTTAGATCACCTAGCTGGGAAGTAGCAGAGCCCTGACAATGAAATCCCCAATGTTCTCAGCACCTCTTACACTTTTAAACAATAAGTGACTCCTTAAAGAGTCACCTCAGTCCTACAATTAAAGCAGTTGTGTGGCTACAAATATTCACTTTGTCCATTAAATGCAAGTTTGTGAAGAAAAGTTCCTGTTGTTATTCTATCATCCCCTTAAGTACTTTTCCTTTTCACTCTTGGCACCAATGTTTTTATAGGTTTCTTCTATTGCCCTCTGCAAACCTGCTTTCCAGATCTATATTATGTATGACTCTCAGGGACGCATAAATGAATAATAAAATTTTAAATGCCATACATCTGCACATGTACCCCAGTGTTCATAGCAGAACTTTCAACAATAGCCAAAACATGGAAAGAGCCTAAGTGCCCATCAACGGATGAATGGATCAAGAAGATGTGGTTTATCTATACAATGGAATACTACATGGCAATGAGAAAGAATGAAATCTGGCCACTTGTAGCAATATGGAATGAACTTAAGTCAGGCAGAGGAGGACAGATACCATATGTTTGCACGTATAGGAGGATTAGGAAGAACTTAATGGAGGAGCATGGGGGAGGAGAAGGGGAAAAATAGTTGGGGAGAGGAAGGGAGGCAAACCATGAGAGACTCTTGAATGCTGAAAACAAACTGACGGCTGATGGGGGTGGGAGAGAGGGGAAGAGGGGTGATGGGCATGGAGGAGGGCACTTGTTGGGATGAGCACTGGGTGTTATATGGAAACAAACTTGACAATAAACTATAAAAGAAAAATAAGTCTGTTGTACGTTCTATGGGTTTGAATATGTATGATGACATGTGTCCTCCAGTGTAGTGTCGTACAGAGTAGTTTCTCTGCCCTAAAATCCTCTGTGCTCTGCCTATTCATCCCATCTTACCCCCTTATCCCTGGCAACCATTGATCTTTTTTCTGTCTTCAGAGTTGTTTCTTTTCCAGAATGTCATATAGTATGATCATACAGTGTGTGGTCTTTTCAGATTGGCTTCTTCCACTTAGTAATATGCATTTAAGGATCCTCTATGTTTTTTCAGGACTTAATGGCTCATGCCTTTTTAGCGTTGGATAATGTCCATTGTCTGGATTAACCAGAGTTGATCTGTCCATTCACCTATTGAAGGACATCTTGGCTGCTTCCCAGTTTTGGCAAGTATGAATAAAGCTCTTATAAACTTTTTTTAGACCACTTTATTGAGACTTAATCCACATAACCTAAAAGTACCCATGAAAAGTGTACAATTCAGTGGCTTTTAGTGTAATCACAATGTTGCGCATTCAGTCACCACAGTCAACTTTAGAACATTTTCATTATTCAAAAAAGCTTTCACCAGTTGGCTTCATGCATCCTTCTGTCTTCTCATTCCTCCTGCCCCCACGCTAGGTTACCACTAACCTACTCTGTCTATGGATTTGTCAATTCTGGACATTTCATATGCATGGAATCCTGCAACAGTGGCCTTTTGTATCTGGTTTCTTTCATAATGTGTCAAGCTTCATTCATGTGGTTACATGTATCACCCATGTGGTAACATGTAAAATGTGTCCATGATGGAACATATAATATGCCTTTTTTATGGCAAATCATATTCCATTGTAGACATACACCATGTTTTGTTTACACATTGATCTGTTAAATCTTTGGATTGTTTCTGCTTTTTGGCTGTACTGAATAAATCTGCTATGAACCTTTCTCTACATGTTTTGGTATGGATGTACATTTCCATTTCTTGCTTCTTCATTTTTATAGGAACTTAAAGTCAGACTTTGTCTGAGCATGTCTCTTTTTGAGATTTGGGGAGTAAAACCCTATTATATTCCCTATGAAAGAGATCTCTAGGGTCTCAATGCAACTTTTATCAAATATCTGGGTGCATCAATTTGACCTCCTGCAAAATTAGCCCTTGAACCAGCAGGAATGGTGGTGATGCATAATGTTTGATATTTAAGGATAATGAACACCTTATGTTCTCAAGGTCTATTCTTAGAAAGTCAGAAAAGGGTGTGGGAAGAGTAAATGCAATCCAGCCAGAGGGAACAAGAGCAAACCTATATAACATATATAAAAATACATGTCTGGTCACGCTAAAGCATGGTATGTGCCCGAGGATGAGAGTAGCAAAAAATTAGGCTGAAAAAGCAGGAGGGGAATTGCTGTGAGTGCCTTTGAATGACAGTTTAAGGAACCTGAACTTTGTGCTGAGCACAATGAGAAGCTAAGGCAGTGGGAAGCTTCATAACCAGAAGAATGGCATCCCCAGGTATCTCTGTTTTGGAAAGAGGACTGGCAACAGAGAAGCTGTTGAGAATTCTTGAAGAAATATGCAAATTAATCACTGTATCACAGAAGGCTCCTTTGCGGATGGTAGAAAATCAGATGAATTCGACATGCTTAATTTTAATTTATTGACTTATACTGCCCTGCAATATAGGAGTAGATCCAGCTTCGGACTCACTGTCCCTTGGTTCTGCTTTCTCAGTGTGGACTCATTCTCAAGCCACTTCTCTTGGGGTCCCAAGATGGCATCCATCCAGGAAAAACAGAATCGTCCCAGTGTCTCAATTAAGTCCCAGCATTCAGGTGAATGGCACTAGTTCAGGTCATAAGAACACCCCTGAAATAATTACTGGGAACCAGAAAAAAACTGTTGGCCTGCTCTTATTCAGAGTCTCTGGTAAGAATTTACACTGAGTAAGCTCTGGATATGGCCATTTAAAATTTAAAAAAAAAATGTTTTATTTGTTTCTGACAGAGAGAGAGACAGCGTGAGCAGGGGAGGGTCAGAGAGAGAGAGAGAAGGAGATACAGAATCTGAAACAGGCTCCAGGCTCTGAGCTAGCTGTCAGCACAGAGCCTGATGTGGGGCTTGAACCCATGAACCAAGATATCATGACCTGATTTAACCAACTGAGCCACCCAGGCACCCCTGGATATGGCCACTTTAATAGGCTAAACATTACATGCACCTTCACCTAACCTCCCCATCAGAAATTTTTTAAATTTTATTTTTGAGAGAGAGAGACATTGTGCAAGTGGCAGGATGGGGGAACAGAGAGAGGGGGACACAGAATCTGAAGCAGGCTCCTGCCCTGCCTGAGCTGTCAACATAGACCCCAACATGGAGGCTCGAACTCAAAGGCTGTGAGATCATGACCTGAGCTGAATTCAGACACTTAACTGACTGAGCCATACAGGCAACCCTCCCCATTCCAACTTTTATTACTAGAATCAAAATCTCTGAATGGCTCTCCTAACCCATTAAGAGAAAAAGAACTTTGAGTGAGACTAACACGAGGTAATTACTAAATCGAGTTGAATTCCTTTGCCATGCTCTTGGCAATGAGGTATGGAAACTCCAGAGCCCCAAAAGAGGTCTAAAGGGGAAAAATATGTTCAAGACAAATTGCAGGGATCTCCGTTTCTCATTGAAAATACATTTTAGAAAACCGTTTTATGCTGACTTGCTAGGGCAGTTGTATGGCAAGGAAACGGGTGCAGCACTTCAGCAAATTGCAGCTTTCATTTCTCTCAAAATAAAATGGAAACAATAAAAACACAATTAAAAATGAAAGAAAAGAAAACATAATCTGAAAGAGTATTTTGATTCTTTTTCTAATTAAAGCTCTGCAATTAAAGTTTTGCTGGAGAGCCACCTGTGTTTTTAATCTCCCTGTCCACAAAGGGCTAATACAGGACAGGATTAGGGATGGTCTCCTTCACTCAGAGCTGGTAATGACCTTGGAGAACCTTCTAGTCTGGCTTTCTCATTTTACAAATTAGAAACTGATGCCAAGCAGGTTGACTTTTTCTATCTATAATCCTCTCTTTCGTGTGTGTGTGTGTGTGTGTGTGTGTGTGTGTGTGTTCTCTCAGAAGGCTTGGAAACTTGGAGCCTGTACAGTTTTAACATAATTTACATACTCCATGTGAGACTTTCTTTCCAGGGCCCTAACTCACCTTCTAGTATGAAGGGAGGGGTTCAATAAGCACTGAATTTTACCCAGTATACCTCAAAATGTGCGATTTGGTGGTACCTGGGGGGCTCAGTGAGTTAAGCATCTGAACTTTGGTTTGGGCTGAGGTCATGATCTTGCAGTTCATGGGATCAAACTCCACACTGGGCTTCACACTGACAGAGTGAAGCCTGCTTGGGCTTCTCTCTCCCTCTCCTTGCCCGTCTCCCCTCTTGTGTGCTTTCTCCTTCTCTCTCTCAAAATAAACTTAAAAAAATGTGCTTTTTTGTTGGCCTAAGTGAACTTACAAACAATTGAGATAGTAATGTTTTTTTTTTTTTTTTTGTGAAAATGTAAATGAAATACAGTGTGTATCTTCACACCTCCGGCACTAAAATAAACTGAATGTAATGTTCCTTAATGAGCCAAGCTTAGTCTCATAAACCAGAGTGGACGGTGCAGAGTCCCGCCATGTAGACACAAATGTACACTGGCCCCAAAGCCTGCCAGCACAAAAAATCCACCACTTAGAATTTAGTGGATTACTGGGGCACCTGGGTGGCTTAGTCGGTTAAGCGTCCGACTTTCGCTTAGGTCATGATCTCACAGTTTGTGGGTTCGAGCCCTGCGTCGGGCTCTGTGCTGACTGCCAGCTCGAGCCTGGAGCCTGTTTCAGTCTGTGACTCCCTCTCTCTCTGACCCTCCCCTGCTCATGCTGTCTCTCTCTCTCTCTCTCTAGAAATAAATAAAACATTAAAAAAAAAAGGCTTAAAAAAAAGAATTTAGTGGATTACTTCTTTTTCGATATCAACCCAGTGATTGTTTATAAAATATGCAGTTCAAAATTGACCTAAGAAAGAGCAGCCTTTCCCAGGTCACAGGACTGCCCTTGAGAGTTAATGTAGATTAGGTCACCTGGGGGTTGGGGGGAGTGAGGGAGGGAACCACAAGGAGGAAGTGGAACAGAACTCATGTTTGGTCAGTACTTATTATGTGCCCAAACTTTCACTCATTTCATTTAACTATACTGTGAGGAAGGAAATATGTTTCTCATTTTACAGATAACAAAACTGAGGCCCAAAAGATTAAATCACTTGCCCCAGGCCACAGAACATAAAGGAAAAAAGCAAGGTTATGATCCAATCTTGCTATGGTCCCAGGGCTGTACCTTCACGCTGCAGGACGCCATCCCAGAGAGCAGAGTCCCTGGGCCATGATCCTTGATGCTTCTCTCCCACCATACCAGCAACTCTTTTGTGTGATAGGACAAACCACTCCAAAACTTCATGGTTTAAAACAATGGGCATTTCATGTGCACACAATTCTGTGATTCTGGGCTGGGCTCAGCTGGGTAACTCTGTTGATCTGGCCAATGGTCACCATGGATTAAGTCAGCAGGGGCCTGGGCTTGGCTGGCCCTGAATGGTGGGCTCTTCTCTCAGGGCCTCTCCCTCTTACATGGCATCTCCCATGGCCTCTCCATGTAGCCCCAGCAGAGTAAGAGAGTCCTTATAAAGGAGATCAGGGCTAAGAACTTCTTAAGGCCTAGACCAGGAAGCTGTAGAGCATCCCTCTGCCACCTCCAGTCTGTTACAATAAGTCACAGTCTCTATTCCAGTCCAAGGAGAGAGGATGACACAAGGGCAAATACAGGGAGATGTGGATCATTCGGAGCCAGCAATGTAACAGTGGTCGCCATAAACTTCTTCAACATTGTCCCCACCAACTCTCAAGTTTGCTGTATCTTCAGTCCTTTATGCTTTCCTTATATCTAATTTTCGTCTCTTCTGTAACTTTCTCTACTTTCCCTTACCAGTTCTCAGCTTTCCTGCAGAGAAACTGGCCTTCCTTAGCGAGCTGCAAACTGAGGATTCCTTTCCTTCATGTCAGTGAACTGACCAATCACAATCATGTCAACTGTTCTCCATCTTTGCAGCTCTGGTGTTCTACTGACAGAGATTCCTTTGGGTTTTGATCATTGTTTTGCCTCTTGCCTTTGCTTTTGCATCTGGCTCCAAAGCTGGAAGTTTAAAAGAAAAGAAGATATCTGTGAATCAAGCAACTGAAGTAAATAAATTTATATGCTTTGCCCTTATACATACAATCTAGAACTTGAGATCTTCGGTTTTACCTGCAAGAAGGCAAGATATCTAGATCAATGGCCAAGTCAACAAATCAATGTTTACCATGCTCTGCATGCTTTAAATTTTCTTAGGCACTATTCACCATGGCAAGGAAAGAAGAGGGGGCTGCAGGAATCAGATAATTCCAGGCATTACAATTCTGGTTCACAGGAGGCTACTTCTTACATGTGGCTAAGATGAGATCCAATTACATTTCCTTTGAATCCTTCAGTCTGCCTGATCACTGCTTTGGGCTGTCAGGAGAGAGTCAGGAATACTGAGAATTAGCCAGGGCCAGGAGATACCACCAGTGTGAGAAGGGCAAAGGGAATGAGAAAAAGAAATCCTAAAACACCCCAGGTGAAGATCCCTGCAGAAGGGATCATACATAGGCTTTCATTTAAAGTCCTAGGGAATTAAAATGAAAATGAAAGGGTACCTATGTGGCTCAGTCGGTGGAGCATCTGACTCAGTCTCAGAGTTGAGTTCAATCCCCATGTTGGTATGTGGAGCCTACCAAAGAATAAAAATATAAGTTAAAATAAAAGTTGAAATGTGAATTACCCTTCAAGAGTTTCTACATTCATTCACTGATAATGTTTTTTTTTAATTATTTTTTAATGTTTTTTATTCTAGAGAGGGAGACATTCCGTGAGCAGAGAGGGGCAGAGAGAGAGGGAGACACAGAATCCCAAGCAGGCTCCAGGCTCTGAGCTGTCAACACATCGTTCATGTCAAAATCATGAACAATGAGATCATATCCTGGCCAAAGTCAGGCTCTTAACCCCGTAAGTCAACCAGGTGGCCCCATTCACTAATAATGTTTGTCACTCTTTGTTTCATTCTGCTCCCTGAGGCCAGTCATTGGATCCCTGATTGTTGAATTATATCTAAACTAGTCATTTAAAGGCAAAAATGAAGGGAATTCATTCAGTTTGGCTACTAATACATTTAAATTGCTCAAGTGAAGGAGGCACCTAAGATAAAATGTCTTCATTATTATTTTAGATTAATTCATTGACTCTAATCTTATCTGTGCTCTATAGTCACAAACATCAAAAGTTGATTGAAAATGTGCATAAATTCATACATAAATGAATTATACATAAATTCATTATAACCCTCATAATGATTTACACAAAATCTAATTAACATTCTATGAAACTTCAGGACAATCTGACGAAATTCTGATGTTCACAGGAAGAAAAATAGATAAGTTGATCACAGAAAATTTTAAAGAAAGAGTATGAGATAGAACTTGCCGGGGCGCCTGGGTGGCTTAGTCGGTTGAGCGTCCGGCTTTCGCTTGGGTCATGATCTCGCGGTTTGTGGGTTCGAGCCCCGTGTCGGGCTCTGTGCTGATTGCCAGCTCAGAGCCTGGAGCCTGTTTCAGAGTCTGTCACTCCCCCTCTCTCTGGCCCTCCCCTGCTCGCGCTGTCTCTCTCTCTCTCTGTCTCTCTCCTAGAAATAAAAACATAAAAAAAAAAAAATTAAAAAAAAAAAAGAGATAGAACTTGCCACACTAGATATTTAAATATAAGACCATATAATTAAAATAATCTACTGATGAAATAAGAAAAAAATGTATAGTTACAGAACACAGACAAGCTAGTCCAGAAATTGATTTTGTTCCAGATAAGAATTTGTCAGAAAATAAAAATGACACCACCAGAAAGGAAGAACTGTTTCATGAACTTGCAAAGGAATAACTCAGTACGAATTTAAGGAAAATAAAATTAGTTTAGACCTGTCCCTCATAGTGTATAGCAAAATAATTCTCAGATACATGAAAAAATTAGTATTTTTAAAATGCCTTTTCCAAATGCCCACTCAAACAAGGTGTTACATCTGCAAACTTAAAATGCAGGATGACTTCCTAAGCTTCAAATCCTTTTAAATAATCACACAACAAAAGACCCAGCTGTTCAGATTACATAAAATTAAAACTTCTATTTATTAAGGAGAAATAAGCATACACAACTTCTAAAAAAGCAGATTTGGAAAATTACACTCAGGAAATCTGGGGAAAATTTAGCATCTTTAGAAAAGGCATTTATTTTACTACTGTAACAAGAAAGAACATTTTCATATTCATTATTTGTTGATACATATATTTGTCTGTGGCCTTTGTTCAGGGCAGCAGAATTAATTTCGTTAAAACCCCATTTCCTTGTGACATTTCCTTGTTACAAGAGTACAGGGATTTTGTCACTCACCATTCTCTGATATCAGCCATTTTAGTACATATATAACTGACATATCCCTATACCATCTGCACCTGATATTTATTTAATAATTTTCCTCAAATCAATTCTGTTTCACTTAAATAATCTTCTTTGCCATAACCTATAATTACTGTGAAATTGTTGTTAGATGTGATTAAAGTTTAAAGCAGTAAACTCTGGGCAAAGTGAATGACCATCCACAATGTGGGTGAGCCTCATCCAATCAGGTGAAGGACTTGAGAGGAACAACTGAGGTCCTCTGAAGAAGGAATTCTGCCTCCAGACTGCCTTAAGATTCAAGACTGTGACATCATCTCCTGCTGGAATTTCCAGCCTGCTGGCCTGCACTGCAGATATTGAACTTGCCAATTACCACACACAAAAGAGCCAACTCCTTTTTTTTTTTTTTTTAATTAATGCAGAGAGATGCCCTTAGGAGAATGGACCATCTAGAGAGTAACCTTTATTTTATTTTATTTTTTTTTACAAATAGTTTATTGTCAAGTTGGTTTCCATATAACACCCAGTGCTCATCCCCACAAGTGCCCTCCTCCATGCCCATCTCCCCCCTAGCCCCCCACACCCATCAGTCCTCAGTTTGTTCTCAGCATTCAAGAGTCTCTCATGGTTTGCCTCTCTCCCTCTCGCCCACTATTTCCCCCCTTATTCTCCCCCGCGGTCCTCCGTTAAGTTCCTCCTAATCCTCCTATATGTGCAAACATATGGTATTTGTTTTTCTCTGCCTGATTTATTTCACTCAGCATAACACCCTCAAGGTCCATCCATGTTGCTACACATGGCCAGATTTCATTCTTTCTCATTGCCATGTGGTATTCCATCGTAATAGATAAACCACATCTTCTTGATCCATTCGTCTGTTGATGGACACTTAGGAAAAGAGCCAACTCCTTAAAACAAATCCCCAACCTCACGCCTCTGTCTGCCTCTCTGTCTCTTTCTGTTCTCTGTCACTGTATATGTGTGTGCACATAGGATACATATCCTATCCTATTGGCTCTGTTTCTCTGGAGAACCCTGAGTAATACCCTTACCAGCCTTCAGGAACACTGACTTTCCAAATCACATTCAAATGTCTTGGCCTGGATGCCAATGCTTACCTTAATCTAGCTCCTCCTTCCTATTCCACGTTCACTTCGTGTGACTTTCCAATGCACACTCTGCTTTCGTCTAGCTGGTCACCTCACATCTTTGAGCTCAGCATTCTGCTGAGGGGAGCGTGATTTGCCAGGCCTCCTCCAGGCCCTGCCGTCAAGGCCCGGATCAGTTTCCACATGAGGAGGTAAGGAAGAAATAAAAAGTGGAATAATATTCTCACACCCAGAAATCTGAAAAACCAGTTTTGTCAGGTAAGATTTCATCTCATGTAGCAATTCTGACTAACTAGTGGCAGGTACTGGATTTTAAGAAGGATTCGGGGGCTCTCTCTCTCTGAAAAAATGCATGCATCTATTAGGGACATAAGACAGTGGAAGGGTGAGAAGGGCCAGAGTGGTAATGAACTTGGTACATAATTGCCACCTCTGGCTTTCTTACTAAGGAAACTGGCAAGAGTGTTTTCCTGAGCCCTTTCCAATCCTTTAAATCTTGGAACAACAAGGCATTAGATCTATAAAGTTTTTACAAAAATTAATCTACATTCTAGTCATTTTCCATATCTACATATGTAAGGAAAGTCAACAAGAGCATTGAAACAAAGGAAGGAGTACACAGAACAGGCTGCATTTGCCTCCCAAGCATCTCCTTTTTCACACAGTACCAATGTTCAGAGAGAATTTGCCTGCTGGGATGAGTGAGTTTGGGAATACAAACAACCCGGATGCCAGGGCAGCTATTCCTTGACTATTGCTGCCCAGCACCCAGACACCGGCACATCCTCATAAAATACCTTGGGGAGATCATTAGGTATGAAAATTCTCCTGGGGCAGCAATAGTTGCATTGGTCGCTCCCCCACATCCCTGTCTTCCCATCCCTGAACTGCAGAAACAAGAACAGAAGCAACACTTTGCAGCACACCAAGATCAGAGTAATTGATACAGATCTTCCTGAAAATCAACCCAAACTGTCCTAGTAGAAAGCCACCCACGGCCTGGTTTTCAGTGGTTCTTTCCCACAGTCTTTAAGGTTGAGGAGGGGGAAGGCATGATTATCCATACAGGTGAGTTTGGTTGCTTTCTTTCATTGTGGACTTGAGCACTGGAGATATTAAGAAAAAGTGTATTAGGTCTCTACTTTCAAGGAGCTGTTGGTTGGCTTAACTGATAGTCAAAGAATATACAGAAACCTATCTTAGACCAAGGTCAGCAAACTTTTTCTGTAAGATAGTAAATGTTTTCACACTGTAGGCTACGTGTTCTCCATTGCAGCTGCTCAACTACTATGGCTGTGGAAACAGTCACAGACAGCACTTAAATAGATCGGCATGCCTATGTTCCAATAAAAATTTGTCTAAAGAGAAAGGCTGCTCACCAGCATTGGCCTGTAGTTTGCTCATCCCTGCCTTAGATTTATTAGACAAATTAGGACCCAAGGAGAGCATCTCTCAGAGAAGAAGGTTAAAAAAAAAATGGTGGATCCATCTTTGATCTGAATGGTTGCTTGTGTAATTAGAACCTCATTCCTTGGTGGTGACTTTTAAAATAATTTATTAAAACTTCATATAAGATCTGTGGCCTTTCTCTTGAATGTGTGAGGAATTAAAGTTGTTACACTTAATAACGGAATGGCTTTATTATTTAAAAATATTTTTAATTCAACACTTGCCATAGTTGTAATGCATTTAATGAGGAACACTGCCAAATATGAAAGTAACATTGTAGAAATCCACAGGGCACAGTGGAGAAAGCCTGGAGGGAAATAAGAATAGTCTCACTGAACATGTGTAGTGTAAATGTGCCCCTGTCGTAGACAGAGTTCTTAATTTTCCAAATCATTGTGGAATATTATGGAAAAGCCATCATTGTTCTGAAGCCTCAGTCAAGATTCCTGTTCTCATTCATGTCCCCTCCAGCAACTAGAAAGTCATTGAGCAGTGAGGCAGATAAAGAAGTCTGGAAAAATTTGATGGAAGAAGGGAAAGTGCACCTAAGATTAGGTGCATGGATGTTCTGATGAAATCTTGGCCTTACAAAGAGAACTTGTGTCTGAGAAGCTGACGTGAGAACGCCACTGAATCTCAAAGGCTTTGCATAGATGGTGCCACCAGCTCAGCTTGTATGACAGAGCAACTTATATCTCCCCAAGTCCACTATACATTTCCTCATTGAAATCATTAAACTTCACAGTGTCCTAGAGTTTAAGAAGAAAAGTACTCTGTTTTAGTGTTAAACCAACATCCAGACAGATTCAGCTTTGGTTAGTAGCACAATACCGCATTCACAAAGTGATTCTCATTTCACGAGGTGACACGAGAAGCAAAAGTGAGGAAGTGGCCGCCTGGGTGACCTCACTTCCACATCTCTGATGTTCCTGCTCTATCCCTAATACAAAATTTCCTTTATAGTTAAGTCCCTATCAAAATATCCCAAAGATGTCAGTTGATAAATACTAATATGTCTTTACTCCCATTAGGTATTTACCTATATTTTCTTTTTTTAAATTTTTTAAGTTTTATTTATTTCGAGAGAGGAAGATATAGAGAGAGAGTGGGAGAGGGGCAGAGAGATTGGGAGAGAGAGAATCCCAAGCAGGATCCACACTGTCAGTGCCAAGACTGATGCTGGGCTCCAACTCATGAACCATGAGATCATGACCAGAGCTGAAATCAAGAGTCAGATACTTAGCTGACTGAGCCACCCAGGTGCCCCTTATCTGCATTTTCAAGAAGGACTCTTAAGTCCAAAGCATTATTACAGCTCTAGTATTGACTATTAATGGCAAAGTTGCAAGCATCATGAGTATAAAATAACTTTATTGGGCAAGGGAAGCCATTAAGAATCCGTTCCAGAAAATGGAATGTGAAAAAAGTCAAAAGATTTGAAGAGGTTGGTAGAGGCATGGAAAAGCAAATCATTTGGTACCACTATAACTGAGGTGTGTGGAATAGGAATGACTTAAAATGGGGTGGAAACTATAGACTGAAGTACAGTGATGAGGAGATGAGTATCTGAGGTAAGTACAACCTGCTCTCATGGGGCTGAATGGCAGCTGGCGGGAGATACAGGACAGAGGCTGGGAAAGAACTAAGAAAGAGAAAAATACCTGCATGGGAATGATGGAGAATATTTGGGAATCAGGGATGACCCCTGACTCTAATCATGTTTTCAAAGTCATACATGCTGGGGCAGGTGTTTCCCACATTACCCAAATGATAACAATCATGTGGCTATAAAAATAGCCCATATCCTTCTGAATCAGCATCTCCAAACGAAACGACTGGAAATCTGAATATTGAGTCAACACCTCAGGTAAATCTTATTATCAGGGAAGCTTGAGGAATGTTTTCAAAGTGAACTTCTAATCCACCTTCAAGTAAAACTCACCATTCTTTTCCATAGCACTGTCCCTTGGCCTGCCAGGCATGTGGCTGTCCAAGAAATATCAACTTCATTTAACAACATAATGATCCATATTTCCAATTTTACAATAAAATGTAACTGAGTTAGCACATGGAAAATACAAGTATAGTCAACACATCATTGGGAGAGTTGCACAGGCTCCTGGAGAAAACTATTAGCTAATTATTTGTAAAAGACAGATACTAAATTGTGCAGAAGGAGGAAAGCCCATGAACTTCTTCCATGAGTACAATGTCTGTGGGTGATTTCTTGGGTCTCCAAATCCATTTGCTTTTTCCCAAGTGATTATCAATTAAACCACCAGTTCAGACCCTAAGAGCCGTATGACCAACTGCAGAACAACTTTAGTGCTTTCAACACTTGCCTGTTGGGTTTTTCACGGACAAAGAATGGAGACAGGATACTTAACTACATGATGTAGCCTAGCCTGAGTTCATCACACCCCTCCACTGGGGGAGAAGAAAAAGCAGCTTTCTGTGCTATTGAGGTGTCAGTGTTGAGAATTTGAGGTGGCCATACTGTAATCATTTGGGTGGCAACCCTTCCTTTAGTCCACACACTTCCTGTGGCCAGCCAGGTCACTGCTTGACTATCTATGGCTGCAAATGTAAATGGAAACTTGAACCATGTCTAATGGAAAGCTTTTGCCCTTCTTGGGAATCCAGCAGGGTAACTGCCTCCCACCCCAGAACTCATTGAGAAAGGCAAGGCAGTGGAATCTCTGATGTTTATACAATTTCCTTCATTTTACTTAAATAATTTCACATCGCTATGCCCCATTTTCCCCACCCACAATTCACTGCAATGCTTTTTAACTGCATTATATAATACTGTAAAAATAAAAGATGTTTTTAAGAGTTTGTTTGACAGTATGTCAAAATCATTTGTTGGCATCAAGCCATATTTTTAAAAATATTTTATTTTTAAGTAATCTCTACACCTAACATGGGACTTGAACTCACAACCCCGAGATCAAGAGTCACATGCTCCACTGACTGAGGCATCCAGGCACCCTGAAATCAAACCAGACTGAAATGGAGGCCTTTTGTTCCAGTGGGCAAATATGTATAATCTGCTGTTTTTTTTTTTCATTTTTAAGTTGGATTCAGTGAAGTTGAATTTACAATAGGCACCCCATTTGAGACAAGAGCAAATTGCAAGGAGGGGAAAGGTTTGTTCAAAAGCAGACCTGAGAGGTAAATACTGCCAAGTCTGTATTTCATCTTTCTTCCCTAATGATATTTGAATAGGATACTGGTAATAAAAGATGACTTGCTTTCCAAAATGCTGTACTGCCGATTTGGTAAAAGAGGTTTTGGATAAGGAAGCAATGACAGTGGGAGGTGAAAAGAGTAATTCCTGGGTGTCACTGAGCTATAGACCAATTTTTACAAATACCAGAAACTACTCTGTAGGCCAAATAGTGTATTTATTTATTTTTAAATTTGTATTATTTTTAAAAAAATATTTTTAATGTTTATTTTTGAAAGAGAGAGGGAGTGTGTATGGACTCACACAAGCAGAGGAAGGGCAGAGAGAGAAGGAGACACAGAATACCAAGCAGGCTCCAGGCTCTGAGCTGTTAGCACAGAGCCGATGTGGAGCTCGAACTCACAAACCATGAGATCATGACCCGAGCAGATGTTGGACGCTTAAGCCTCTAAACCACCCAGGTGCCCCCAGATGGTACATTTAAATGATGATCCCAGAAAACAACTGGGTATTGATTTATCTATGGCCATCTCTAAATTTTAAGGATATAATGTCCAGTTAAAAAAATGACCCATGGAAATTTCTTGCCCTTTGGCCAAGAGTGGAAATTTCTCAAAGTATGTTTATAATGGACAATGATCAGAATTATATTGAAAAAATAAAATTGGAGGGTCATCTTTGGAACCCATGTGTATATGGACACTTGATTCATGACAAAATTGAAACTACAGGAAGTGGGGAAAGAATGGTTGGTCATAATGAATGGTGCTGGAACACCTGGGCATCCAGAGGGAGAAATGATATTGCATCGATGACATATAAAAAAATAAATTACACGGTGTATTTGACATCTTCTCCAAGAGTGGTCTACGGGCCACTTGCATTCAAGTCATTTAGGTGAATAAATATATAGATTCCCTAGACTACTTTAGACTTGCTGGAATCTGCATTTTTTAAAAATCAAACTCCCCTAGATGATTTTTAGCACACTAAAGCCTGAGATTCACCAGCAGAGGGTTTGGCAGTTAGGAAAACAACCATCTGAATGCAGGGCAGATGAATTAATCTGTCTAAAAGCAGTTTTCTTATCAGTAAAGTGGTGATAACACCAACCTCAGAGGTAGGTTGTGATGATGATTACATGAGATGCTGTATATACAGTGCTTAGCAGTTTCAGTTCACAGGCAACACTCAGTAAATATTGCAATTACTCCCCACATCCAATAAACCTACTAGAAATGAAGTGTTTTCAGTCACTAACAAAAACTTTCAATTATATAATTAAAATTATAGTTTAGTACTGGTAATATGTATATAAAGGATATTTATCAAGTGTATTAACAGGTAAGTAGTGAGTATTTACTCTTGAGAACTTATTTGGAGGTAGTACTTAGAGAACATAGCTATACATTCATATGCCTCCAACTAAGCAGGCCCATGCCCCCTGTAAATGCCCTGGGAACAATCTGTTGTGTGTGCCTCGCTCCTAGGTTCTGGGGGTACCTGGCAATTCTTGGTGTTCCTTGATTGTGGCTATATCTCTCCAGTCTCTGCCTCCGTCATCACATAACTTTTTTCCCTCTGTGTTAGCTCTTCTTACAAGGACACCAGTCCCCAGATTAAGGGCTCACTTGAATCCAGGGTATTCCTCCAAATTTTACTAATTACAAAGACCCTATTTCTCCATAATCACATTCTGAAGTGGATATGAATTTGGGAGTGTCACTATTCAACCCCAGCCCTGACCCAGTAGAGCATGGTTTTGGGAGGAGAAGATGATATAAGGCAAGAGATGGGAGCAAAGACAGAAATGGCTGCACACTTAGCATCCAATAACACTCAAGTGCTTGGTGTCACCTTCCCACACATTCCTACGCCCACCAACAGGGCCCACGGACCCACAAGTACAGGAGGCACAGGCCAAAGGTACTCTTAGGAAGCCAAGAAAATGTTTCAATCTCTTAAAATCTAAAAAAATAAATACGTATAATCCAACCCGGATTACATGTATATTTATATCAACATATTCATAAAATAGATTTTGATATTTTAATGTTTAACATTTTAGGGAAAGATGCCTAGGGCACACACAAAATTCACAATGCAGCTCTGTTCACTGATGTCCATACTCATAGCCTCCACCTGAAATTTCCCTCCTTTTCGCCAGGAAGAGGACTCACCTTACCCTTCAGGACTCCATTTATGAGTCAGTGCCTTAGGTAGCATTCCTTGATAACCCCCCCCCACTCCCTCCTCCCTCCCCCCACAGCCACACCTAGCTTGGTCATGTGCTCCTCATGTTTCATTCCACATCCACACTGTACAATTATCTGTTGTGTGGAGTCGCTCAGAGATTACATATCACCTGTCACTGTGCAGCAGATGCTACTCCTCCTCTACCCACATCCCCTTAGGTCATCACAGCGCACTCATCCCCCCCACCCCGATGTCATGGGTATTGGCTACTAATGCTCACACCTCAATGCTCCCAGAGGAAATCCACTTGCCTCACGGAAGTGTCTGGAGGCACTTGGGAGTTTACACTAGCCTCCACTCCCACTCACCCCCACAGTGGTCCATAGCCAATCAGTGACAGACAGCAGGGGTGGAACAGCCCTGCTTCTTCCCACCGGTACCTTTCCAGCATTCCCTCAGTTTACCGCTTGCAGAAGAGTTCCCGCCTCAATCTCTGCTTCCAGGGAGCATGACCTAAGACACTTTGTTTCTTTCCGATGGGCATTAATATCTGACAAAAATTCCCTAATAAACACATTGAACAAATGATGAATGAACAACTGAAGTAGTGAAATGTTAGAGAGACAATGGAAGCAAGATCAAAGACTTACCCAGGCCTCCATGAGGCCTGAAATGATAATAAAAGAACTGCAGTTCAAGATAAACCGAGCACAGGAAGACAAGATAGGGTGTAGGCTCCAGACAGCAGCACAAGAAGGTTCCTGGAGAAGGGTCTAACATTTAGACCTGAAGAATAGTGCCTACTGTGTGCCAGAGAATCTCCCACAGACACCAACAGACTGAGATGATATTAAGCCATCAAAACCGGCACAAGTTTCCTTAAATTCTCTTGGACTTGATTGGCCCCAGAGCTGGGGACAAGATGAGTTTGCAAGCATGGACTCTGAGGCTGGCTCACATGAATTTTTGTGAACAACGAGCCGTTTCTAAACGAGCTGCCTTTGAAGACCTGATACCTCACGACAGTGCCCTGGCCAGCCTAAAAGTTTGATGTTCCAGAGCCAGAGTTCAACAAGCTGGAAAAATGAGAGAGGGTCCCATGGCATGGAATTTCCATCATAGATGAGGTTCTTTGTAATTTAAGTGGCTCCTCTCAACCTTTACAGCAGTTTGGGAGTTGAGCAGATGGCAAGGGAGGGCTTGACTAAGTGGTGAAGTTTCAGCTGCAAAAGGCAAGTCCTAAAATGACAATTCGGAAGCGCATTTCCCCTAACACTTATCATATTGGCAGAGGGTTCGTGAATCTTTTTAGGAAAATGAGAAGGAGTGGTGCATCAGAATAAGGCATCCTGTGTTTGGTTAGGTTATGTGGAAGCAAACACCACCGAATCCAATTCTTCCCTTGTGTTTGCTATTCCCAAGGAAGAGGGCCAGACTTGTTTGTAAATTAAATAATACCGAAAAGGCTAAAGCTCAGGGTCTGCCATACAACAAACCTCCAGCACACGAAGCGACTGCTAAATGCATTCTGAAGCCCAGTGTATGATTGTTTCAGCTGAGTTGTTTCAACCCTTGCTGGCATTACAGAACCCTGTAGCTTCTAGTTTTATCTTATAAAAAAACCCAGGAAGGTTGTAGAAAGAGCATAATCTGGAGTCAAAATCCTGCCTCTGATACTAAATAGCTATATGATCTTGAACAAATTACTTTTCCTTGCTGAGCCTGTTCCCAAAAATGTAAAACTGGGGTGGAGGTTGGAGACGGTATAATAGCAACCTCAAAGGATTGTTGTAAGAATTTGGCATGATGATGTGTATGCAAGTCACTGGCAGAGAGTAGACCTTAGAGTGGTATCACTTGTTTTTTGCTTGTTTTTGTTTTATTTCTATTCTGCCTAGCTAGTCAGAAGTTTCCGTCAAAATAACTGTCATGCTTTCAAATTATTTCAATTCTGGCTCAACTATAATTTTTCCTTTATCTTCAAGCAGCTGTAATATTAAAATATTTAAGGGGCAATTGGGAGGCCCTGTCCATTAAGTGTCCAACTTTGGCTCAGGCCATAATTTTGTGGTTTGTGAGTTCGAGCCCTACATCAGGCTTTATGCTGACAGCTCAAGCCTCGAGCCTGCTTCTGATTCTGTGTCACTTCAGCATCCTTCAGCTGCCTTCAGCATCCAAGGCAATGTTAGAGTCTAGTAATACAAGGCAAGTCATTAGCAAGAATTTCAGGACATCTAGGTCAGGGTCGTTTCTTGTTTTTTTTCTCTCCCTCTATTTTCTCACTAAATTTTTCTTTTTCTCACTTTCTTCCTTCCATCTGTATTCCTCTTTTTCTTAATATGCCTTTTAATATACGTAAACATAACAAGATGTGAGATTAGACATCCCACAAAGGTAAATCCCTCAAAGGTACATTTATATGCAGAGATGAGAGAGATGTTCTCACCCATCGGGAGCCACTGGAAGGCTTTTCAGGTGAATCACTGAGAAGGCCAGCACCTGCCTGAGAGATCGGGTAAATATCCCAAGTTGGATATTTACAAAAATCCACAGTTAGGAGTTTGAAGGGACAGGGGAACAAGGAAATAGTGGAAAAACAGATATTGTCCATCTTTCTCACTGCCAAACCCTAACCTTCCAGTCGGAACTGAGCCAAGGAGAGGGTAAAGAGCTTGAGGGAAGTTTTTAAACTGGGTTTCTGTTTGTTTCTTTTAGGTCGAACCAGGTTTTCTAATATCTAAAAATATAACTCTTCAATAACAGCCGAGTGCCTCTGCCTGGAGGAAGAAAAAGCCCTAAAGAACATCGTTAGTTTTCAGTATCTTTTAAAACTGTTTTACATTGCAACGTTAAGGGGCGCCCGGGTGGCTTAGTCGGTTAAGCGACCGACTTTCGCTTAGGTCATGATCTCGCGGTTCGTGGGTTCAAGCCCCGCGTCGGGCTCTGTGCTGACTGCCAGCTCAGAGCCTGGAGCCTGTTTCAGTCTGTGACTCCCTCTCTCTTGACCCTCCCCTGCTCACGCTGTCTCTCTCTCTCTCTCCTAGAAATAAATAAAAATATTAAAAAAAAAAACAACGTTAAGAAAAAAAGCTGTTTCTAATTGTACCCCACTGAATGCAGTCTGTTTAATAAACTTACTATATGAATGCAAAGCACCGTAGATGTATCTTCAATGTGCTTTCTGTAGAACATGTCTAAATAACCCATCAGTGGGATCCTGCAGGAAACAGAAACTTCTGAGAGCAAGTGAGGAATTAACAAAGATACAGGGATTAAGGGATAGCAACGGACCAAAGATAGCCCGTGGGAGCTTCCAACAATAGGGAGCACCCCAAGGCCTGCAGGGAGAAAGGGAGGGGGTGATTGCCTGAGCCCAGAAAGGGGTGGAGTGAGCTGGTGCCTTGGACATCAACAGGCAAGGACGCCCTTTTCACCCAGACAGGAGAAAACCTTGCTGAGATTGGCAAAGGGCAAATACTCAGCACATGCACTATATTTCCATTGTGTAATGCTGGCAAATATAATTGTAACTGATATACAGAATACTCAAATTACTTCAAGCTGATGATAAAGTAGAATTTCCCCATTGAGTCTCTTGGCAAAAATGGAATTCTGTTCCTCAAGGAGAAAAAATTAACCTCAGGCCAATGAAATTGGCCTTAAGAGTATAGAAAATGTATTTAAACACAAATGTTATTCATCTAAAATGAATATAGATAATCATATGATAAAAATTAATCACCAAAAGAAATCTGGAAATCATCTGAAAATGAGCACTGAAAAAAAACAGTGATGCTATGGGAGATCATAAATGGAGGCCCCAGCCTCCGAGCCACTTTACCCACACTGACATGTCGGCACAGATCATTAAAGCACTATCTCTGTTAACATCTTTGCTAAGACAGGCCATCAGTGGTATATTTTCTGACATCTGCCATATAAAATCATGATAATCATCTGTACTCCTAGGAAAACAGAAAGCTTTGTCCTTCTTGGCCTTTTCCCCCATTGCAGCCTTTTGCCATGATTCTCTGCCTTCTTATTTTGGTGAATTTATTCAAAAAAAAATTTTTAATGTTTATTTTGAGAGAGAGAGACAGAGCAAAAGCAGGGAGGAGCAGAGAGAGAGGGAGAGGGAGACACAGAATCCAAAACAGTCTCCAGGCTCTGAGCTGTCAACACAGAGCCCGATGTGGGGTTCAAACCCACGAGCAGAGAGATCATGACCTGAGCCAAAGTCACACATTTAACTGATGAAGCCAACCAGATTCCCCTTACCTTGGTTAATTTAAAGTGGGTCAACTATGCGGCGCCTGGGTGGCTCAGTCAGTTGAGTGTCCGGCTTCGGCTCAGGTCGTGATCTCACGGTTCATGGCTTCGAGCCCCGTGTCAGGCTCTGTGCTGACGGCTCAGAGCCTGGAGCCTGTTTTGGATTCTGTGTCTCCCTCTCTCTCAGACCCTCCCCTGCTTATGCTATCTCTCTCCCTCTCCCTCAGAAATAAATAAAATATTAAAAAAATAAAGTGGGTCAACTAAACTTTCCACATCTTAGTTCTTTCTCACTGATGAAACAGGGAAGCAAGATCTGTTCAATTATCTCTTTCCCTGGACCTACCCCTCTAGTTGGTTCCCACATTCCAATCATGCAGATCTCTTTCTAAATACAAACAAAACGAGCTCTGTGTTCTTCCATTGCTCTAGAAAACTCTCTTCCTTGTCCCCAACACACACACACACACACACACACACACACCCTCCCACACCCTTTGCATTTGAGGTAATAAAGGTCCGGTTTAACTGCCATCTCTTCTTCCAGCACCAGACTAATCTCACCCCATACCACAGTCTGGCCAACAGAATTAAATAACCTTTCTCCTCTGCGTACCTGGTACTTAGTCCCCCAGCTTTAGAATGGTCCTTATCACCTATGCTACAAATAGATCTCTTTTGTTGACCATCTTCCCATTAGAATGTTATCTCTATATCTCCAGTGGCAGATGGAGGAGGTTTGTAATGTGTGCTGAAAGAAAGAGAAAAATATCTGAAGTTTTTCAAGACATCTTTAAGGTTTTATATGCAATAAAAGTAACCCCCGCATCCTCCCCTCTGCTCCATAGGTAGGGCTACAAGGAGATAAGATGACAGACATCTGGGCTTTCCACTTGGATATTGGCTTCCCACTCGACCCAAAAATCAGATCAAGAAGATCTCAAAATCCCTTTATTTTTTTAATAAAATTTATTTACTTATGTTTGAGAGAGAGCACAAGCATGAGCAGGGGAGGGTCAGAGAGAGAGGGAAAAAGAGAGAATCCCAAGCAGGCTCTGCACTGTCAGCATGGAGCCCAATGTGGGGCTCAAACTCAAGAACCATGTGAGTCATGACATAAGGCGAAACCCAGAGTTGGATGCTCAGCTGACTGAACCACCCAGGGGCCCCTCAAAATCCCTTTAAAACAAATACAAGAACAACATGTAATAAATTAAAACCCCCTTTTGCTAGTTAATTTTTAGCCAAGTTCTGCACGTCAAGTTGCGTTTAAATGAGAGGTGGATGTTTATTAGTATCTTCCTGTTTATTTAGGAGCAATGAGGTGGCTGTGTGTACAAAATGGGTTGTTGCTACAGTACATTTACACAGTTACAAATAAAGCAAACTGCAAAGAGATTAGCAATGGAAGATCTGAGATTTTATTTGCTTTCACAAGGACCCTTCCAGTCACTTCACGCTTAATGGCAAAGTCATGACTGTACCCTAAGGTCTATTTACACTAGACTAAGCAGCCATCACCAGCCCCATTAATGCTACCACAAGCTCAGTGGAGCTGCTCACAGACCGGGGAGGACAATGATGTCACCTTGCTTTTAATAGACACAATTCTGAAGTCTTTGACTTTTCTTTGCAGTCAGTAAAGACAGACCCCAAATGCAGGAAGAGAAGTTTCTGACTGTGAACTTTCAAGAGTCCACTTCCGGCCCGCCCCTCCCTTTGAGGCATGTTCACTAAGCACATTACACGGGTTACTCAGGTACAGTAAGTTCCTATTATTTGCAACCCATTGTTCTCTGAAACTGCTTGGTAAACTATAAAAGACTTTAAAATTTTATTTGTTTTCCTGCCTGAGGTGGGAACATTCCTCCTCCAACTGCAGTTATCAGCACGCAGATCACAACTACCCACTGGTGAGGAGAAACTTTCCCTGATTTCTAAAGCAACATGCTGGAGCGGAAAGAACGCTTTATTTAGAGAACCAAAGGCTTGGGTCCACATTCTGGCTACAGGGCAGGTCCACATCCAGGGCAAGGACTACAGTCAGGTGAGCACTCACTCACAGGGGCTCCCTGGTCCCACCATCCATTACAACCTCTGTGACTTTTTTTTTTTTTAGGGTAAATTCATATACCATAAAATTAACCATTTTGAATTGTACCATTCAGTGGCATTTAGTATGTCACAATGTGGTCCAACTACCACCTCTATCTAGTTCCCAAAGTTTTTATCATCCTGAAAGGAAACCTTATTCCCATTAAGCAGTCACACCCCAATCCTCCTCCCACAGCCCCTGTCAACCAAGAGTTTTTCCATCTCTAGGATTTAGCTATTCTGATTACAACCAGTGTGCTTTTGAGTAGCAGTCCTAATACCTCATTTACCTTGTGCCAAGACATGATTTGAAGAGTTTTATGTGTATTAATTAATTCTCACAAAAACCCAAGGAAGTGGACACAAATAGCCCCAGGTGAATGGCTTATTATTTAATTCTCTAATTATTATTTCTTCATCTGTAAAATAAAGAAAATAGCAATACTCTAACAATAATTTGCTAAGCATATTTATGTGAGAAGCATTGTTCTAGGCCAGCAGATAAGATTAATCTCTAACCAAATGGGAGTGACTTCCTGTAGAACAGGGGGAGAGAGATTGTTAAGAAGCCTCATGAGATAGAGTACCATCATTGACTCGTGATGTCTGTCATGGACAGAGGACTGGGTGAAGTATCACACGGAACAGAGATCTGCCTTCCCTCCTGGGTGAGTGAGGAAATAAAGTGCAGATTTTGTCTCAGTTGGGGTGGGAAGGATGCATCATCCATATGAGCACAGTGAGAATGTGAAGACCATTTGCAGGATATTAAAAGCAGAGGCGTTGGAGGGGCACTTGGGTGGCTCAGTCAGTTAAGTGTCTGACTTCAGCTAAGGTCATGATCTCACAGTCCTGGGTTTGAGCCCCGCATTAGGCTCTGTGCTGACAGCTCAGAGCCTGGAGCCTGCTTCAGATCCTGTGTCTCCCTCTCTCTGTCCTTCCCCTGCTCGTGCTTTGTCTCTCTCTGTCTCCCAAAAAATAAATAAATGTTAAAAAAATCAGAAGTGTTAGAATTCAAAACAAACAATATGGAGCATGTTCAAATCTCAATTCTGCAACTCTTGAAAAGGGTAATGTTTTGAAAACTATTTAACTTTTCTTGTTCCCATTTCCTCTTTTGTAAAATGGATAAATAAATTAAACTCCTAGAGTTTTGGTGGTAACTGCATGGGATAATGCAAGCATCTAACTGCTAAGCCCAGTATCTAAGAGCTTAATAACTGGTAAGTAAATAAAGTATATATCTCATATACTAAATTATATACAGAAATATTATCAATATATTTTGTATATGTAATATATATATAAGAGAAGAAAATGTATATCTGTATATGTATGCATTGTACCAAAAATACATATATGTATACATACACATTCTCTCCTCTTTATGGGACATACAATGGACTGAAAGGAAGAATCAAGTCTACTTGCAAGAGGGGGAAGAGGTCAGAAAAGCCTCATAAAAGAGGAGGCCCTTAAGATGATACTTGAGAGAACAGACCCACATGCCTGCCTCACCCTGTTGCTTTGAGGATTTGATGACATCATTTATTTAAAGCATTTAGCACAATGCCTGCAGTCCACAAACGTAAACTGAATATAAATGTTTTGGTTCATTGCTTTATTATTCCATTGTGACCCTCTGAATCAGTGAGGGTTCTTGATGGCAAACAGCAGAAACCACCTCCGGCTAACCTAAGCAGAAGAGAAATTTCTTAGGCGGGTCTCAGGGAGCTCAATGAATCAACAGGAAGCAGGCTCAGAGCAGAGGTGGGAACCAAGCAAGAGAGGCCAGGCAGCTGAGGACACAGCCAGGACCAGTTCCCCAGAGCAGCCTGATTAGACTGATGCCACGCACCCCACGGCTCTGGACACTCAGCTCTGCCGCCATCAGCAAGAGTGACTCTCAGTGTCCCTGAGATTTAATAGCACTCCTCCAGGATGTATAACACCCGTGGTGAGAGAGCCCATTGGCTGACTGGGTCTGTTGTCTACACCTTAGCTGCCAGTGTCATCAAGAGAAGCTAGCTGGCCCCCTCAACTTCCAGTGAGAAGCAAGGTCCTTTATCCTACTGCGAGTCACACAGCAGGCCTGTTTTAGTAATAGAAGGGGAACAGGATGCAGGGTGTCACAAGACTTTCAGCTATACCTTAAGGAACACTGTTTTGACATAGCAGACAACGCTGTACTGAAAACGTAGTAGAAAAACACCATAAACCCTAGAAATTTCTCTTCAAAGCATAAAATATTTAAACATCAAGATATTCAGGTCATGTTTAGGTGTTCCATGCCAAAGACCTGCTATATAGTAGGCAATCAATAAAAAATAATGAAGTAAATGCAAAGAGCATCAGTAACTGTGTGATTAATATTCATCATAAAACATGATTTCTTCAAATCTTTCAAAATTGCTCTAAAATGTTAATTTCTCAGTTTGAACTCATATGCAGGCCAATATGAGATGTGGGAAGATTAGTTCTGCTCTCTTTACCCCCATTAACAAATGTGAGAAATGTTTTTGCCTAAGTTGAGTGTGAGCATCTGGAAAGTACTCAGAGGGGAATGTAGGCATATGAGTCAGTAACAAAAGCTGGTTGTTAAAAGTTAGTTGATAATGGATTAGCAAGAGATCATTCTGATGCTCCTAAAAGATCTGCTCTGCGATTTCCAGGAAGTACACAGACCTTTAGACAGAAGGCAGGAGCCAGAGAAAGATAACAATCACTTCAGTGGAAAAATTGGCCTCTCACCACGGGTACAGAACGAACCATGTCCAACTCTCTCCCATAACAGATTAACCCTCCCTCTACATCTTCCCCTGAAGTGCCTGCCCTACTTCCCTCCCCTCCACTGTCCTAAACTTCTTCATAGTTGCTTAGATTTGTTTTTCTACTTCCTCACCTCCCATTCACTCCTCAGCCCACTGTAGTCTGGCTTCTGGCTACATCACTCCACTGAACCGTCACTTGCCAAAGGATACCAATAATTGCCTTATAGCTAAACCTAACGGACACCTTTCCATCTTTGTCTTCTTTGGTCTCACATTGGCTATGGATGATGCTAATTTCCTTTCAGAAACACTCTACTAAACTTTCTCAATCTAATAGTCTCATGGTTTGCTTCCTGTGTATATTTAATTGTAATACATTGTCTTGGATTTTACAAAGGCACCCCAAACTCCCAGGCTGAATTCACAATCTTCCTCTGCAGATAACATTTCCCCTATGTCCTCCTTCAAAACGAATGCCTACCGTTGGCATGAGTGCTACAGAAAAGACTCTGCACCACCTTGGAATCTTCCTTTTCTGTGAGTACTCAGTCTTTCAGCCCACCACGAATCAGTCAGGCAGCGCTGATATTACAGTTCCTAAATAGTTCTCAAATACTTCTACTTTTCTGCATCTTGTCTGAAACTATCCTCCTCCAAGAAACCAACTAACTGGATGAGCTTAATGACCTCATGCCTCTGAGCCTCAATTTCCTGGTTTATAAAATGAGACACTTAGAATGAACACCAAGCTTATTCCTTTTCTATATTCTTTGATTATAAGAATTAAATACCAGGGAGAGCCACAGGGCAAAATCAATTCCAGTCAGTGCTCTGGGAGACCATCTCCCTTTCCCCATTTATCTTAAATACTGGGATAGCCAAGATTGTATTTCATATCCCCCCACAGCACTACCCTTACAGACAATCTCAGGGTCTTGAAGACAACTTACATAATAAGGCCGTTCTTCTCAAGTAGGGATCTGCCTTATGCCACATTTTGAGCTGTAGAAGATAGTTTCAAATGAGATTCTAATGTTGGTGACAATTTACCTACTTTGCTTTACTAACGGGTCTGAAAACTCCTTGAAAAGAATAAGATAAACCTTCTATTTCTTGAAAATGACTATATGGCTGGGCGGGGGCGTCCCAGGTAAAGCTTGAGTCCACCTTTGTTGACCAGCTCTTGAGTGTATGTTTTAAAACTTGGTTATCAAGGTTGAAGGGAGATTTGAGGGGTGGGGTATGATGAAGTTTGGTTGATATTCAGAAGTAATAAGGTCAAAATGAAAGCTTTAAAAAAGAGTAAAGGATTTATTTAGGCCAATGCTTTCTATGAAGAAGAAATTAAAAACCACAGAAGATAGAAAAAGTTAAGCAACACAATATGGCAGATTCCACTAATGAGTTGAATGGGCAGCCATTTTAATGGGAGAGAAAGTAGACTGCAAACATTTTTCTAAAATTACAGGTTTCAGCTATTCTAGCCAGTAGTCTGGTATCCAGAGTTTTAAAAGGCTCATTAAAATGTATCATCAAAAAGCAGTATTTGCTGGAAGGATCTCAGTCTCATAAAAAGCATTGTCTTGGGGATTCTTACCATAACTCACCAAAGGAGCAACCAGCCTGCCCTTTGCAGAGGTGAGATGTGAGTGGGACATCAAGTAAAAATGACCTGGAATCAGAACAGTGTTGGAAATGGAGGGCCATCACCAAAGTGCAATGTGCACTTCCCGGTCTCACTGGAAAACACAAAGCAGCACGGAGTGAGATGAGGAGAACCAAGCATGAAAAAAAATAAAAAAATTAATGGAGAAAAGATCAAGCTTGCAACTTCATTCTCAGGCTTCACAAATTCCACTTGTCCTTTCCAACCCATGAGACAGAATCATACTCAGGATGACTCCACTAATCATGTGGCCTTGAGTGTCTCAGCAGACATCATTTAAGTCATTTAAAAGGATAACTGCAAATTAAATTAGTTCATCCTAATTATGCAAAAATGATAAATCTAAATAAGCAAGGTAATTCACTTCCAAATTAAAAAATTTTTTCAATCACTTGGCATCTCAAATCAAAGCAAATGGGTAATGTTACCAATTATATCAATTTGACTCTTAAATTTAAATACATAAACATATGATGAACTGAATTAAAATTCTGATTTGATATGCACTTAACTTATTAACATTTGTACAAGGGTAGAGAACCACATTCAGGATGTGAAACAGGGTCATGTCCTTGAGAAACAAAGAAGGAGGTCACAGAAGTACTTTTGTGAGAATCTAGCAACAGAATGAGTCCCCCAAATCTACTAAACAAGTTATCCTACAGGAAAAGTAGAGTAGATCACACTAGTCAAGGTAACACTATAGAAGCTTGGGAAATATTGGTCAAGGGAAATATTTGACAACTAAAACCATTCAGTTTTAGGAAGCAATATGGTAAACATGTTAAATTTCAACACGGTTGCACTTATGAGCACAGGACTTTCATAGCAATGGAAAGAAAGAGACATTTATGAAATACGTGTTACTAGGCATTAATAAATACTTTCAAATACAGTATACCATTGGAAACTAGGAATCAGAGATATTAGATAACTTGCCCTGGATCACACAGTGATAAATGACAGAGCTAGGACCTGAACTTCATCTTCTGATTACATGCCACATCTGTATCACTTTATCCTGAATCAGTACTCAAAATGTGATACTGTTTAAAATATTTACTTCAATATTTCCTAAGATTTCTGATCAAGGTCTATTCAGATTCCAATTTTAAGGCTAATGAGTTTTTAGAAGAAAAAATGCCTTAAAAATATACATGCATTCTGGGTGGCTTTATGAATCTTTCAAACATTTGATAAAGCATTCTTTACATCTCATATAAGGATGAAAGAATTATCTAGTGCTACATAACAAATCATACCAAAGTGTAGTGTCTTAAAACAGTTATTTAATCCTGTCTCTTGTTATTCTGTGGATTGACAGGGATTGACTGGGAAGTACTTACTTAGAGTCTCCCAGGGAGTAGTGTCAAATGTCAGCTGGGGCTGCAATTCTCTGTAGCTCAGTTGGGCTAGACGTCAAGATGGTTCATTCATATGATTGGCGAGGGATGCCAATCCCTTATTTGGAGCTGGTAACTGGAGCTATCACCTTATTTGGGGCTGGTAACTGGAGCGTCTCCAGATGGCTTAGTCTTCTCACAAAGTGGTGACTGGGTTCCAAAACAGAGCTTCCCACAGGTAAATGTTCCAAGAGGCCCAGGCTTCTTACAACTTAGCCTCAGAAGTTCCAAAAAGTCACTCCCAGAGCATCCTATTGGTTGAGCCAGTCATTAAGGCCTGGAGGTAGGGATTTAGACTTCACCTTGTGATATGAAGAACAGCATGACCTAAAGGAATGGAAGAAGACTGCCCATCACACCTTCTTCTTCTGCCTCCTGGCATCTCTACTTTACCAACTGACTTAGAAGGGGGAATGTATAATAAAATCACAATAACAGAAGTCATTTTGTTGTATTTTCTCTCTTTGGCTCTGGCTCTTTGAAAACAGCACTTCTTAAACATAACTGAAAGTTTTTCTCTCTCTTTTTTCCATTCTATTCTTTTTTCCTTATCACTTTTCTTGTCTTTTCCCCCTTCTTTCTAACTGAAGATAAAAAGTATTAAAAAAGTTTAAGCAGCAACATAGTCTAATTAGTTAATCAATCTTATGGTTCATGTCTACTCATATGTCCCATTTGATATCTGCATGACTGACTCAGTTATTATCTGTTTTGGAAGGTAAAAGGAAGGTAAAAAAAACAAAACTAACGCAGGCAAAGGAAAGAACAGAGAAAAAATGGGAAAAAAAGTAGATTGTCAAGGGAAGAAGGAAAATATAAATGGTAAGGAAAATAAATCAAGAAGACTGAACAATATTAAGCCCAAGTAGCTTGAAAAGACAAAGAAGCTAGGGCACCTGGGTGGCTCAGCCAGTTAAGCGTCTGACTTTGGCTAAGGTCATGATCTCACAGTTCTGGGTTCAACCCCTCATTCGGCTCTGTGCAGACAGCTCAGAGCCTGGAACCTGCTTCAGATTCTGTGTCTCCCTCTCTCTCTCTCTCCCTCTGTCCCTTCCCTGCTCATGCTCTGTCTCTCAAACATAAATGTTAAAAAATAAATAAAAATTAAAAAAAGGAAAAGACAAAGAAGCCAAATTCTCCCCTAAATGCTCCACCCCTTTCTTTCTGATCCATTGCCAGCTTTACCCAACCTTATTTCTTAGGGCCTGAATTACTGCTGTTATCATCTTACCTAATCTCTTTGCCTACAGTCTTCATCCCCTTAGCTTTTCCTCATGATGCTCCCGATTCAAAAGCAAACAAACAAGAAAGCAAAAAAGCTGAACTAAAAAAAAAAAAAAAATACAACAACAACAAAACAAAACAAAACAAAACAAAACAAAAATCACTAAATGACTTCTATGGATAAAGTCTAATATAAGCATTTTAAGGATTTTCAGAATCTGACCCAAACTCCCTCACCAACCTTACTTCTCCTGAAACTATTCATTCAGCCAGAGCACTCTAGTCACTGTATCCAAATACATAGAAACATGAGACTAGATCTCACTATATACATCATCATAAAAAATATGAAATATGAATCAGAAAATTAATAAATAACAAAACCATTATGTTTCACAAAGCAGTGGCAATGTCCTAAGCTTATAATTATCACACTTGGGGTCCAGATTGCTTCCTGCAAATACAGCCTTCTCATTTTGCCTTCTGTCCTTTACTACAGCTGTTCCCATCCCTGGGAGCTTTCCCTGCTGCTCTTTGCCTTCCCAAATCCTATCTCACCAGGATTCATGGCGACCTCTTCTTCATGCAAAAGGACATTTGCTGATTGATTGGGAAAGAATAGTGACTAGCTGGATTATTCTGGACCCAAGTCCTTTGTTAACATGACAGCATCTGATTTGATTCTCTGTGGAGACCCAATTGGCCAAGTTCTATTTCAGTTTTTACTATGTGGATTTGTTCAGTACACGGTAGTTTAAAGAACCACTTCATCCCAGTTTGATAGATAATTCAACTGGTATCCCATCATTTGATTTGTAAGAATTGCAAATAGCAATTACAGAAACAGAAAAAAAAAAACAAACCACTGCTAATATTATAACTCTTTGGGAAACTGATATAAATGGGATTTAAAAAATAGGATATTTGAAGATAATGATGGGTGGAGTGCATGATCAAACACATTTTGTGGTGACAGGCTATTGTCAGGTATAAATAAAGCTGCAGATACCATTTTGAATTTTTAAAAAAATATTTATTTATTTTTGAGAGAGACAGAGCATGAACCAGAGAGGGGCAGAGAGAGAAGGATACACAGAATGTGAAGCAGGCTCCAGACTCTGAGCTGTCAGCACAGAGCCCAAAGCAGGGCTCAAACTCACAAACTGTGAGAATATGACCTGAAGTCGGACACCCAATCAACTGAGCCACCCAGGCGCCCCTGTAGATACTATTTTGAAAGTACAGACTTTAGGGAGGAGGGGAAGAGACTTTTGAGGCAAAGTACAAATTAGGAATAAGTACAGTGATGATCATGGAATAGTAACATCCATTCTATGATAAGCTCAATATCCTTTAAAGTCCCATTGAGTCCAGGAAAGCATTTGTATAAGACCAAAGGCAGCTTTGGGAAGAATACCTTTGAAATATGAATGGGTAGAGTGACTGGTGGTCAGCAAAGATAAAAGTGCATGAAGTAAACGTCTTCATCACCAATAGAAATTGTACACTGCAAAATACTTTATTAAAACAAACTAGTTTTCTTTTTCACATCCAATACTGAATGTGCATACACATGCTGCTTTTCTTGGAGCTTATAAAGGTGATAAAATTATAAAGAAAAGTAAAGAAAAAAATTATTGTATCAGATAGGAGAGTGGAGGCTTCTGGGGTGACACCAACGTTGTATTACCTCTAGTTCTACAGGTGCTCACTTCATTCTATTCATTTATGTTTTATGCAGTCTGTTGTTTATGAATATGTTCCATAGAAAACCATGGATAGTAATAAAATGTTCAGCTTCTACAGCTCATAGGTTACTGTTGTAACCAGTGCTTTGCTCTCATTCCCTTTTGCCCAAATGAAGCTGGTTGCACATTAAGAGATGACTTCTTGTTTTCCAGAAGAAATAGTGAACCTGGTCTTGCCCTTCATGATATTTCAAAACAGTCTTTTTGTGCATGGGCATAAGAAGATAATCCTTCTTAAGCCAAAGATGAGGTTTTATACTTTGTATTATTTAAAGTAATGGATATAATGTTATGCAACTAGTACATACTCATTCATTCACTTGACAGATATTTATTGATTCACCTACAACTGACTCCCTGGAAAGCCAGAGAAGTTTGCCAGAAATATGGTTAAATGGCATTTGATAAGTGTTATAAACAATAGAGATTCAGCAACTCTTCCTGGCTATCAAATTTATTTTTGGTAATGGATATCACTCTCATTCCCACTGAAATCTTACAAAGGGATACTAGAAGAGTGACTAGTTAGAAGGTGGACAAAATAAAAATTAAAATAGAGTCAGAGACAGGAGAGAATGAAAATGTAAAGGAAGGGGTGCCTGGGTTAGCTCAGTTAGCAGAGCATGCAACTCTTGATCTCAGGGTAGTGAGTTCAAGCCCCATGTTGGGTATAGAGTTTACTTATAAAATTAAATAAATAAAAACATATAAATAAATAGGTCAAGAAAAAAGAAGGAAAGAGAAAGAAAGAAAGAAAGAAAGAAAGAGAAAAGAAGGAAATAAAGGAAGGAAGGAAGAAAGGAAGGAAGGAAGGAAAGAAGGAAGAAATGGAGAGATGGAGGGAGGGAGAAAGAGAGAAAGAAGAAAAGGAATAAGGAGGCAGAGACTGTACAACCAGCAAGCCCTTGTTGCCCTACACAGTTTAGTCGAACCAGATATTCTTCATGTTTCCCTGCTTGATTTTAATTTGATCCTTCCTCTCGTGCATACCCCATCTAGAGGAGTCAAGCCCAGCATGGATGCCACTGAGATAGGCCAAAGCCAGGAAAAGGTCCTGGGATCAAAACTTGGCTACGTAAGGTCAAAACTTCTGAGCAGCTAGAAGTAGAAAGACCCAGAAGATAAACATAACCCCTTTTCAAAGGAGTGCCAAAGGTAAAAAGTGAGAAAGCCAAAATTACTCATCAAGTCCAAAATGGGTAAACACAGAGCCAGAAGCTAAGCTGAAAAGGTGAGTCAAGAAAGTCAAGCACCAGATAAAAAGAAAGAAACAAAAACATGAAAAGAAAAAAAAAGACAAAGTGAAATAAAGGTTCCAAGACCATAACTGGGAACCATTCCTTCGGGTTTGATACTGGATTTTGTTGATTATGGGTTAGCTTAATTTAAGGGCACAGGATCTGAGCAGTCACCTCCCACCTACTGACAGTTATTATCAACAAGATGTAAAAAAAAAAAGTCTCTTTAGTTTAGGGGCGCCTAGGTTAAGAACCAGACTTCAATTCAGTCATGATCTCATAGTCCATGTGTTCAAGCCCCCACATTGGGCTCTGTGGTGACAGCTCAGAGCCTGGAGCCTGCTTCGGATTCTGTGTCTCCCTCTCTTTCTGCCCCTCCCCCACTCATACTCTGTTTCTCTCCATCTCTCAAAAATAAATGTTAAAAATTAAAAAAAAAATCTCCACTTAGTCAAAATCAGTTAGGTTTTTTGAAGGTCTTGATCCTGTCTCCCCCTGATTTAAACCATAATTTCCTCAAGAGTAGGATCTTCTTGCCATGTTCTTTTTAACCTCTCTAATGTCTAGTTAAGCCTCAAAAAGTGAAGCAAGTACTGTGGGCTCTTGGCACTTTGGACGAGGTCTCCTCCATTCTACCTGTCCTGTGGTGGGAAAGTGACTTGCTCAGTCAAATGGAACAAAGCGTTTAGTATCAGCCTTAAAATAAGTGTTTTTTAAATTGTCTTCTCTTCCTGCTTTTCAGAGAAGAAAACAATAATGTAAACTTTTCTGCTATGTGGACTACACCACAGGTACTCTACAATAGCTGAGCCAGAGCTCTAACAAAGGATGTGTGTGTGTGTGTGTGTGTGCGCGCGTGCGCGAGCGCACGCATGCATGTGCTTTAGCTGTGTATGTGTGTGTCACACAGTGTGATTATCTCACATGAGGTATGAGACAGGAAAGAATGTTCAGGGAAATGCATGTTTATATCAAAGAGACAGTAGGAACCTCCCAAAAAATAATTCATTTTTTGTAGTGTTAATGTTATATTTTGGAGAGAGATTTGGGGGGAAGCTGGAAGAGGAGTTAAAGAAGGGGTTCATATCTCTAATTGTGTAAGGAGGACCGGGTATGAAGCCAACCAAAGTCTTCTCCGGAATTGGGATATTTCATTCTAAAAGGGGAAAATGCCATGCTCATTCCCCTCTTCCCTCCCGCCTTACTTCCTTGGTGCCCTTCCAAGGCAGGGCCCCTTGGTGCTGGCTTCTAAGTCCTCCCCCCGGGGAAGGCTTGCCAAGGCCAAGAGGGCCAGATGGGGCTGCTGGCAGAGAGGCTGCTGATCTGGCTCTTTCTCCTCCCACTTTTCGTCTGCCAGGTACTTTGGGTGGCGGCAGCGCCTAGTCCTGAGGAGGCAGGAACTCCCGCCCCGTAGCAGGCAGCGCATGGCCCAGCAAGCATCCAGGTGCATTCACTGGCTCCCCTAGACCTGCTCTGGGCTGTCATGTGCCATTATCTTGCTACTCCCATTTTACACCTCACATACCAGCTTTCTCTCAAGGCAGTTATTTGATCACTAACACTTTGAATATCATGATCATCGGCTCATTTATTTTTTCTATTTTAAAGGATAGTGTTGGTGTGTGCAGGGAGCAGCCGTATCGATTTCCACATTTGCCAAGGCATCCGAGTGTGAGCTGCCCATCACGCTGCTGACTTTAATAAAAGGTTATTACTGTGATCATTATTTAGCATTTATATAGCTCCTCACAACTGTTTACCCATTATTCCTCAGAGCATCCCTGTCAAGGTGATCAGTATTAGCAACCCCCATTGTAGAGGCAATAAATCAGGGGTCCTGGAGAGGTTTTAGTAATATCCACAAAAAGATACAAAACGAATAATCACAGAACCGGGACGGGCCCAGACTCCTCGCTCTAGCATATGTGGTGAGTTCATTCATTCCATCATTCTGGTTAGCAGACCCACACAGCTCCTCTTCCAGGGTGCAACTCAAATACATACTGTGGGGCCTTCCCTGGATACCCTGTCTAAAATAGCATCGCCTCCCCGAGGTACCGTCCTATGTTTATGGACTTTGCAGGGCTTAGTGCTACCTGAAGTTAGCTTGTTTGAGTATTTATGCTCCTGTTTATCATCTGTCTTCGCCATCCAAGAAGGTCATCTCTATGACAACAGCAGTCTTGCCTAAGTTGCTCTTTGCTGTATCCATATTCTTTGTTGAAAGCACCTAGCACATAGTCGGTGCTTCATAATGCTTGTTGACTGAATAACAGTAAGAAGAGCCTGGTAAATGCTGTTGCTCACGCACCATTTCCTATGCCTTTTCATCTTTTTCTGGACTTTCTGGATATAGTCACACATATGGTCAATTATTCTTAATGACCCTGGAGCTAATGATTTAGTTTGTACATGTCCTGGGTCCTTGGCTTCCTATCCTCTTTGGCTTCTTTTCCTCTAGAGATTCCTCCAGATCTTTCAGTCATTTCTCACCTTTAGTTGAGATGGGTCAAGGAGAGAGTAGGGCAATGAAAGCCCTGTTAGACAATTTCACTAGTTCTAATACCTTTGGAAAGGTAGAAATTTGAAATTACTAATTCCGAGATTTCTTTTTTACCTTATTAGTGGATTTCAAAAAAAAATCCATCTATTTTATATATGCAATACAGTGAAATGTGCTTTGAAGAAGTTAAAAGCACTGTATAAATGTAGCATATAATTATGTATGCATGTAGTCCCATTAACCTTGGCAATTGAGAGTTGGTTACACATTTAAGGTTTAATTAGTTTTGATAGAACAGGAGCTCACACTTTTCTAATGGGTAGGGCTGGACAAGGGCTCAGAAAACATGCCTTTGGTTGACTTTTTTTTTTCAACCGTCAAATCAAGATTAAGCTTGAAAACTCCCTTCAAAGTCTGAAAGGTAGCTGATTTCTCATCAACAAGTAAGAATAGGCAAATGGCACTAACGTTTGAATTTTCTTGCTTCAAAATTTAGACAATAAGAATTCAATTTCCCTAAAAAAAAATCTTAGGCTGATCTTGGTAGAAAGACACCCTGGATAACCTAAAAATGAAGTTTTCTATTTAAATGTTGTTTTTAAATGTACTTTATAGCCCTATATACAACCAGAAAATGGGCTGCCTTCTTGTTTTAAATGCAAGGAGTCAACGTAGTATCTTATTTTGACAACATGTGCTCACTACAACTCTGTCCATAGATATTACTGGTGCCACTTTACATAGATGAAAAAATGAAAGGAAGGACATTAAGTGTCATATCCAAGGTCTTAGAGGAAGTCACCAAGAAGCCTGGTCTGGCTCATGTCTCTTGACTCCAGTCTAATATTCTCCACAATAACATGAGAAAACCACACTGGAAAGGGAAGACCCGTTCTTAGTACTTTTTTTACAGTACAAGCTTCAAAGCTCAGGCAAATACTGTGCTTTATTGTTCAATTGGCCACACTTACTCAATGTCTGCTATATCCCAGGCCGTGTGCTTTGCCTGAGAGGATGTAGAGAAAGTAAAAGACAGGTTAGATTTCCCCCGGCTCTTACACTCTATTTAGGATGGGAGACACACACTTACAAATGCTGCTGTCACTCAAGGAAGTGGGGACGTGTGCTAAGCTAGATGAACTTGGCACGGAATCAAGATTTAACTGAGGCTATATTGAGAAGAAGGAAAAGGGGAATGGGATGTCTACTAAATTTTATCTACCTAAAATCTTATCTTTCATGACAAGAAGGTGGTAGATAATATTTTTAGGGGAGGTGGGTGGGGTGGAGGTGACTTAAATGGGGAATGGGTATTAAGGAGGGCACCCGTAGTGATGAGCGCTGGATGTCACATGTAAGTGATGAATCACTAAATTCAACACCTGAAGCTAACATTACACTGTATGTTAACTGGAATTTAAATTAAAAACTTGCAAAAAAAATAGAATGAGGAAGGTTTCTACAAAGAGGGAGGAGAGAAGGCACTGCTAGCAGAGGAACCATCATTACCAGAGAGAGGCGGCAGATGGACAGATGGAGAAGCAAGTAGTCCTTTGGATTCCAGTGTGGAACATGCCTGCATGGAGAGAAACACAAGCTGGTGCCCTGTTGCAGAAGGCCTTGAATACATGAATGTACGAATACATGCTTACATGGTTGTCGGCAAGGAAGCCAATAAAGGGTGTTGAACAAAGAGGTGACATGCTCAGAACCAAGCTCTACATACAGCAGCAGTGCTTCGCACTTTTGAGATGACCAGCTTGTTCACTGCGGGGCCCACGGTCCAAGTGCCTTCCTGAGCAGCTCCAGGGTGAGGCCCCAGAATTTTCATTTCTTTTTTTTTTTTAATTAATTAACTTATTTTGAGGAGGGAGGGGCAGAGAAAGGGGGAGAGAGAGAGAGAGAGAGAGAGAGAGAATCCCAAGCAGGCCCCGCACTATCAGTGCACAGCCCAATGCAGGGCTCGAACTCACGAATCTTGAGATCATGACCTGAGCCGAAATTAAGAGTGGGCTGCTTAGGGGCACCTGGGTGGCTCAGTCAGTTAAGCCTCTGACTTCGGTTCAGGTCATGATCTCACTTTTCGTGGGTTCGAGCCCCATGTTGGGCTCTCTGCTGTCAGCTAGCTCAGAGCCTGGAGCCTGTTTCGGATTCTGTGTCTCCCTCTCTCTCTGATCCTCCCCTGTTCACACTGTCTCTCTCTCTCAGAAATAATTAAAAAAAAAAAAAAAAAAAAGAGTGGGCTGCTTAGCCAACCAAGCCACACAGGTGCCCCCAGAATTTTCATTTCTAATGAAAATTAGAATTAGGTGATGCTAATGCTGCTTATCTGGGAACCACAATTTGAGAACTAGTAACAGAGTAACTAGCAATAAGGAGAGGTCAAGACCAGAGTAGTAAATGGACAGAAGTTAAGGTACTGGTCCAAACAGCACAGACCAGAGGGAATAGGACCCCGACCAGGCAGCTGATGGTGGGAAGGTATGGAAGAGCAACCAGGAGAACAGATTAACTGCTTTAAAGGACAGGGGACCATGGGACAATGTTCTGGGTCATTTCAAATCACCAATCCTCGGTAAATCTCCAGTGCCCGCGCCAGGTACACAAGACAGCAGTTGAAATTCATTTTTTATAGTAGCAATCCTGTCTAGAAATTAAGCTCTGAGTTTTATCTTACTCTCCCTCCCACATCAATAACCTCATTCTAGTGCAATTTAGGTTGCTAAAGAGTGTTTCAGGGAGAACATCCGTATCTGCACCTAGCCAGCAAATATATCTATCTGTAAATATAAAATTGTATTAAAATGGATTTCCTTATTATTTCATGTTAGAACACCCATGCAGCTAAACAGTGTTGGAAATAAATACGGAGTACAGGAAGCAACTATCTCTGCATATTGGGGCAAAAAATGATTAACTCACCATGCCATGTAAATACCCCATGAACACTTAAGTGAATCCTTTAACCAACCATCATTCACTGAGTACCTACTACGTGACAAGCCCCATGGATGTGTTTGGATACAAAGATGAATAAAACATGTGCTATCTTAATGGCAACTTGAAATCTAGCATTCTTTTTCTGTGCTCTTAAATCCACCTGAGGATTGTGTTTTGCTTATAATAAAAATTATTATAAACCAGAGACAGAAGATAGTTAGCTTTTCATACCTGACCTTTTGTCTATTAATAATTAGACCTGTTGTCTAATAATTCAGCCTAAGAGAACACTTGGGTCCTCCTGGGTTATTTCTCCAGGCCCTGACACATAGGGTCTGGGGACCATCCAGCACCCATTTACCTGCTCTGTGACTGACTATTTTATCACTTACACCTTTCAATATCCAGAGAGAGTGCCACTTGGGTTTTCTAAATATCATTTCCTTGACTACCTCTCAAAATCACAGGGTCACTTCAGGACCGGAGAGTGGTTGGCACTGTGACGTGCTTCCCGCAAGTACTAACAGTTCTAGAGAGGAGCAAGTATTTTCACAGCTGCAGGTCGGAGTGCTGAACTTTCTACTGTCAGTGAGAATCATGTCCCAGGGAAAATATAGAAGGGGAACTGACCGTCAAAGGGATAAGGTGACAGGAATGTTGTTTACTGGAGTCAGAGAGCAACTGAAAATGATTTCTGCAGCTGGAACAAAACAAAGACAAGGGTCGAAGGTCAACTTCCTCTTTTATCTTGGCTAATCAGCACGCCTAAGCGGCCTTTTTCAAATGTTCCCAGTCTGCTGACCGCCTCTACTCTATAAAAGACCCCCCATGTGGTACTGACCTGTACCTCTTGGGCACTGGAGGGAAACAAAAGGAAAAATGTTCAATCTCACCAGAATTAATGAAGTTGTCCATGGTGTCCGGCTCTCTCTGTCCCATCCCCATTCTCAACTCTTTCCAAGTGTTATGGATTTTATTTGTTTAAATGCCCTCCCATCCATTACACCCCCACCTAGGCCACTACAAGCACCGGCCTCCATGCTGATGTCATCTCTGTCATAAACGGCTGCCACAGCCTTCTACTACATTCTGCTTAGCCAGCCTCCAGGCCATTTTTCACATTAATTAACAATAATTCATTTACAGTAATCTTTTAGAAACTCAAATACTACTACTAAAATCAGAATACCCCACACATACACATCAAACCTAACTTAGAAATTTTCTCTGGCTACAAACTGGTGATTGCCAGAGAGGAGGTGGGTGGAGGGATGGGTGAAATAGGGGAAGGGTATTAAAAGTACACTTACCAGAGCACCTGGCTGGCAGAATCGGTTAAGCGTCTGACTCTTGACCTCTGCTTGGGTAATGGTCTCGCTGTGAGTTCAAGCCCCACATCGGGCTATGCACTGATGTTGCAGACCCTGCTTGGTGCTCCGCCTCCCTCATCCTCTACCCCTCCCACACTCGTGTTCTCTCTCTTTCTCTCAAAATACATAAACTTTAAGAAAAAAATTTTTTAAAAACTTAAAAAAAAAGTACACTTATCATCATGAGCACTGAGCATTGTAGAGAATTATTGAATCACTATATTGGACACCTGAAACTGATATAACACTGAATGTTAATTACACTGGAATTTCAAAAAAAAAATAAATAAATAAAAATTCTTTTTTTTTTTTTCTGTGGCTCCCCATTGCTCCAAAGACTTACTCAATGTGACTATATCCCAAGTGTGGCCCAGAGAGCTCCTTGTGTGTGATCTGTGCCTGCAGGAAGCTCCATTCCCTCATTCTGTGGCACCATGTTTCTCCTTCTTTGCTGGCTCTCCTCTCATCACCCAGATCCCCCTGCCTGGAGCTCTCCCCCCTGCTTTGCCACATTGTTTCCTACACACCTTTCAGCTTGTGATCCACATCAGCGCCTGAGGGATGCTTGAGGAAGACACCTCCCCCTCCTGGGTTGGGCCAGATCCCCATGTTTAAACTCCCTCAGCACCATCCACCAGCTCATGAGCCCTTCATGGGACATATCACAGGACATTTACACAATCTTGTACGATTGTTTCATTTCTGCCTGTCTTCCACTAGACTGTAAGATCCATGAAGGTAGCAACTCTGTCTCATTTTGCTTACTACTGTGCTCCAGAGCCCAGAACGGTTTCTGGTACATTTTAGGTACTAAATAAATATATTCACTCAATATGAAGGATGGATGTAAAGTAGGCAAAGTGATACTACTAAGATAAGAAAGAGGAGGTCTAGCATTTTCAGGGAATGATAATAATAAGTAACAACATAAACTTCCAATGTTAGATAAAGTTCTAAGGTATATTATAATTCATAACAGCACTATGAGGTAGTTATTTTTATTACCCTCCTTCATAGATAAGGAAACTGAGGCACACAGAGATCAACTGCTCAAAATCACACAGCTAGCAATGTAGTGTACCTCATCACTGGAACGATGCTACAATCATATATAACCACAAGGAGCCAGACTGCTCTGGGCACTTCTTTTGTCCAACCACTTTAAAGGGATTTAGCAACTACTGATTTTGAGGGCCAAGGATTTATCTTATTTGGAACTGGACACTGAAAGCAAAAAAAGCCTCTATGCCTTCTTTACAGATGTGTTCACCTCCTCAATAGATGAAGATCAGAAAGAAAAAAAAAAAACCTCTTACTTGGATTTCAGCTGCTTCTGTGTCACTTTTCTGGATAAAATTTTCCTACATGAACGTAAGGATGGGCCAATTCGAACGAGCACAGTGTAAAGCCATAGCTCTCTCCGACCTCAGTTCTGACTGTATTGTTTTAAAGTGGGCAGCACAGAAATCAGAGACACTAAATGGGCAAAAGAAAGGGAAAAAGAGAGAGAATTCAGAGTATGGGAAGAAGGGAAGAGCAGTTCCCTAGGAAGAAAGATTGAAATAGAGATATATTTGTTTAGAAAAGAAGATGAAAAGGAATGTGCTGCCTTCCAAATATCTCCAGGAAGCCACCGGCTGTGCACGCCACCATAGATCAGTTTATTTTGGGCTCAACCTGGAATAGAAAGCCTAATGTTTAGACAAGGCAAAGGCTTCTGGGGAGGAGGGGAAGGGAGGACCGCAGGAAGGCACTATGTGGAACAAATAACAAATAACTTACTTGCAAAATGAAACTCTAGATGGAGCAGTTCCCTCTATTTGAATTTTCTGTGGAGACTGATAGTGGTTTCGCTGGATTAAGAACTATTGAAAAGATGCCGGGTAGGAATACCTTAGCTCTGTGACAGGAAATAGAATTGGATGAGCCACCACTTACAAATCGGAGTCTGACGTTGGGGGCAGGGATGCATGGAAAGAGGGGAAGGCAGAAGGTTAGGAGGAGGAAGAAGGGAAGAGAGAGAGGAAAGAGAAGAGTTATAATGGGAGGAGCTTTGGAATGGAGTCTGAAAACCTGGGGTGTGCTATGGAATATGATACAGGGTGCAAGGCTCTGGGGTCCCACTGCTGGGATTTGAGTCCCACTTCCATCGTCTACTAGTTGCAACCTCCCTAAACCTCACATGTCCCATCTTTATAATTGGGGTTATAATCATATGTAGCTCATAAGATTTTCTTTAAGGATTAAAGAAACTAATCCTTGTTAACTTCATGGTGTATAGTAACTGCTCAATAAACATTAGGGCCACTGCAGCCAGTGAAGATGATTTATCACCTGGTAGCATGAACCTACCAGCACTGGCTATGTTGGATAACATTGGAATCCATCAGAAATAACCAGGAATAATGTTGTGTTAGACTCTTTTCCAAGGGAAGGTCATCACCTAACAGTGAGTTTTATCCCTTCGATGCAGGAACCCAAGGTAACACCATCTTCCAGAAACCAATTTCATAGACAAGCCTATAATGAACGTTTCAACTTCTCTCCTATTTGCCTGCATTCTCCACCTTTTTTCTTCTCGCTTACTCTTCCACTTTGTACTCTATTTTCCAGGCTGTGGAACCCTCTTCTTGTCTCCCCATGTAAGGATCCTGTCGAGACAGACTAAGCAGATCTGTTTCCTCTATGCTTTAAACACTAGGGGCCAAGAGAGAAAAATGTTTCCTTTGGGCGGGTGCCAAGTAAGTACAGGGAGTTGGGGGAGAGAGTTTGTAATGACATAGTAAGAAAGAAAATATTTACGTTTCATTTTAATTGAACTTTTCTTAAGCTCACTACATTTTAGTAGGTGAAAAAAATCAACATATGAGAACACTGGGAACAAAAATACACATAGCTCTGGCTTGTGGAGAAAGGAAAACCAGTGGAGGCATCTCTGGGAAGAGCTGCTCTATCAAAACCCCGCGCTTAGTAGCTCTGCCCTTATCACTTCATTTCCATGGTTAGTGTAGATCCTGGTTCACTGGCCCATAAAATGGCAAGATAATGAACAAGTTCATTACTTTAAATACATTTCATCTACTGGGTCCACTGCAGTAGCTTGAGTGGAGGTTGATAGAGTGTCACACCCCAGTGTGTGTAACGTGAAACGTGCTGTAAAAGGAGGTGGCTTCCCCTGTTACTGTCACTGTTTCCTGGCCATTTACTATGTGCTAGGTCCTGTGCTAACTACTTTATGCCCACGATCTCATTTAAACCTCCCAGAAGCTGTGTGAAGCAGGTGTTATTAAGCCTACTTTACTTATAGTTGACATCAGGCAATTCACTTGGGTCACATGGCTGATAAGTAGTGGAGATGGGATTTGAACCCAGGTCTGTAGGACACAAAACCCTGGGCTTAGGCTGCACTGTCAGGTGCGGCCCCACCCATCCAGCCACCGGCCTCTAACAGCACCTGGGAAAACTCATTATCTTAGGGTTTATGAAGACAACAAATAGTAGCTGAGGGTGAGAACTGTGTGTGTGTGTGTGTGTGTGTGTGTGTGTGTGAGAGAGAGAGATAATTAAATGACACACAGCATCATTCTTCTATTAAATGAATCATAGTGGGGATGAGGATAGAAATGTATAGCTCCTCCCTCTAACCCCAAGTTATGGAAAGCTTCTGTTCCTTATTAAGTTTCTCTTCTCCCTGGGTTATCTAGCTTTTCCTAATCCATTTCTGTGTGGACCGCCCACCTGCACATCCCAGCTGTGCCTCAGTTTTGTCACTTGGATAAGCCATACTGAACTCAGAGAGTCGTCCGCATGAAGACAATGAATGCATTTAAAATATCTGAAAGAGTACCTGGCATGTTCTCGGTGTTTTAAAAATGTTACCTGTTAGCATTGCACCACTTCCTTGAATGGGGTTCATACTCCCACTTGAAGAATCCAACTTCAGTTCTTGGGGACTTCCTCGAAAATACATACGTTATCATGGTATTTCCAGGGAGGCTTCACTCCTCTCCAACGCATCTGTAAAATGCTCTCGCCTGACTGACTTGTTATCTGCCCAGAAAAGGCTCCGTCTCTGCCCATACCCCACTCTGAGGACGGTGAGGGTATGTGTTCTATGCCCTTTGCCACATTGAGATGTGGGAAAATGTTTTCGGATGTTCTGATGGTAGCAAGCATCACCTCCTGTTTGAGGTCAAAGCTACAAATGGATGTGATTTTGTTTTGTTTTGTTTTTTTGGTTTTTGGTTTTTGGGTTTTTTTGGACAATGGCCATTTTAAAATCTGTATGTCTGAAATCCCCTGGAATGTAGCAACTCAGGAATGCTTCTGTTTCATGTGAAGCTTCTGAATATGACTCGGAAACATATATAAAGATACCAATTCCAAACTGACCTGCCTAATCCATACATGTTCAAAGAGGGTTTTCTATCTACTGCGCAGCAACTCGACTCACAGAGTTGGTTTCCAAACCCCACACCTATTTAAAGTGTCTACTGAAAGTTTCAGACTCTTCACACTGAATTCTCCAGCACAGTGTTGCCATTCCACAGATGAGAAAACTGAGGCTCATTCAGATGGGTTAAGTCAGTGTCCCTGATGATATGTTTCTTCCAATATTTTGTCTTATCAAACTTATCTTTCCTGAATTATAAAGATTTCCCACCCCTCTCCACTAAAGCTATTACTAAATTTTCAAGTTAAAATCCCTCAGTTTATCACTTGTCTGGATAACACATGGAAGGTGGGAAAGGGCTTCCATTTTGGAATCTTTTCTTTTCTCACCTAATTTTAACTCCATTGTTCTGCAAGGGACATTCTGTTTTTATAGGTCAAAAATATTGGCAATCTTCTGTGCTTCTACTGCTACCTAAAAGTCAAGTATGATCTCTATGTTTAAGTTTATGTAGTCATCAATACTGCAAAATTTGTTTCTTGCTTCTTTAGTTTCTTGGCATGCAGTATACTTTAAAGTAAATCTTACAGTCAAAAGACTTACTGTGCAAATAGCAGTAAACCATGCACAGATGTGGGCTCATGGTGCATTAATAGACTCCTGAATTTCAGTCTCTCACAACACATCGAGGGTACCTATTTTGGACTCCCTAAGACTGGCCTGATCTTGCCTGACATAAACACAGTAAGGCACCAGGGGAAGAAATCAATCTACTGAAGAAGTCCAAACCTGTTGTGTAACTGACAGAGGACAGCGAATTAAATTTGCAGCAACGTGAGGTTGAGCGTTGTGCCTGGCATTGACCCTGACAGCAACCCAGGCCTGGGCGGAGGTCAGAGGCTGGAGGTCATTGTGGACCCAGCTGTATATTTATTCAGTTTCTCCTGGTCTGGACCAGCTGGGCCTTCATATGTAAACACTGAGTAGAGAGCTCCAAGTGTCTGCTGTCAGTGTGTTAGTGACGGTGCGACAGAAGGTGTGAGAAGAGTCAGGGAAAGTGACTGCGCGTCTCCTTTTGTACCCTCTGAGGGAAGCTCATGAGTGACTCGGGCCATTTATCAGTCACTCGCCTGAGCAGAAAATGACAAGCAAGTCGCAGGTCCCATCAGACATTTCTTGTGCTGATGTCTCCACAAGACACTATGGGGAGGACTCCCCCAGGGCAGAAGTTTCTGAGTGATGCGATTAAAAGCGGTTTCAAATCCAGCCTTTCAACGTGGGAACAAAGCAGTAACTCAGGAGCAGGTTCCCCAGGACCCCGCCCCAGCTGTTTCAGTTCAGTGCTGGCACCTGTAGGGGCCACGTCCATCTGTCTTCCGTGGGACAGTGGGCGGCAGAGCCACCCAGCCGGGGGCTCAGGCCCACAGAGAGAGCCTCCCTGTGGCCCTCCCTGCTTGTGTCACCTTGAGCAAATGACCCCACGGACACTCAGTTTCCTTGCCTGCAAAGTGGTAGATACCTAAGTCATAGTGTTGTTGCAAGAAATAGCGTTACCTAGTCGTTAGTGTTCTCAAAAGCTTACAGAACAGTGCCAACATGTAGCAGGAGACCAGTTAAGAAGAAGAAAGTGCAGCAGCTGCTTAAAGAATTGTAAGTGTATCTATCATGCAGTGAATCGTCCCCCAACAACACTAACACAAGCACCAATATGATCTGCATTTTGGAAGTGAGGAGACAGGCACGGCGGCAAGTCCCCACATCCAGCAAGGGAAGGAGTCAGGCCTCCAACCCCAAAGCCCATGCTCCTCACCAATAAATGGTGACCACTGTCTGTCCTGAGAATGACTCACAGAAGACAAGACCATAGCAACAAACTGGCCGTGGCCTTCCTTTCTCCTCTCTCCCCCACGCCAAGGAATACCTCCCTGCACTCAGAGAGAAAGCAGGCTTCTAGGAGTTCCTAAGCCCTGCAGGGGTGGCTGAGGCCACGCTAAACGGTTCTAGGCCAAGGGGAGATCATTCCAGAGTCTTTTCAAGCTTTGCTCTGGGCGCTGAACCTAACCTTTATTTTGTAACTGATTTACTCTACCCAGAAGTCAGCTTCGGCTACCTTCTGTGAGAACGCAGTAGACTTGGGAGATACTCGGCTGGCCAACCAGAAAATTAAGTAAGAAAGTCATCAGGCCCTGAAGCCTAATTCTCAAATGCCAAACGATTCAGAACAATGAGTCACTCTTTCAAAACAGGAACAGTTGTCCTCTAGTGTTTAAGTTCTTGCAGCATAAAATACTGTAACGGTTCTAAACACAGCATGAAAGCCTGAGTTCCAGTCTTGGCTCTAGCTGTGTGACCCTGAGAAAGTTTCTTAACTTCTCTGTGCTATAGTTGCCTCTTTTATCACATGGGAATAGTAAGAGGCTCTAGCTGAGAAGTTGCTGTCAGGTTTAATAAATTAATATATGTAAGGATTTTAGAACATGCCTGGCACCTCACCAAAGCTACATAAATATTAGCTTTTCTTATTATTATTCTGTTTCAGTACATGTATACAGGCTTTGCAGCAATGTCTTTAAAGAATAGCTTTGCTGATGTTTTATTCCTTTTGAAAATGGTTTCCCTGTTTTTACCATCTCACTACCAGCCACCACCCCTTCCCTAACAATCCCCCTCCCCACCATCTCATCTTTTTCTTAAAAGCAAAGGAAATTACATCTAAAAGCCTCATGGAATTACAACACTCAACATGCTCATAAAAGTCAGGAAATGCAAAAGTTAGAATTCTCTGAAGACATTGACTCAGAATCAGGCTCTGAGATAGATTTCAGAGGGCTCACTGGCCCCTCCTCAGCAGCTGCCATGTGGACCTCCGCGGGGGCCTCTGGACTTGCCGTTTTTACCTTGCTCAGAACTCAGACTCAGAACTACCGCAAAGAGCAGGGGCTCTCAGACTTGAGGGAGAATCAGAGCGCCCTATGGGGTGTTGTGAAAACACCCCACGCTGGGCCCTGTTTCAACCCCATAGGTCTGGGGTGGAGCCTCATAATTTGTATTTCTCACAAGAGCCCCAGGGAGGCTGATGCTTCCGGGGCATACTTTGAGAACCAGTGCTATGGCCAATTCCCTGCACCCCCGAATACGCCCCCCTCAAACGCCACAGACCCCTACCAGCTGTACCACAAACAATGAAAAAGTCTGTTCATGTATATTACTCCTCCATGTTTTGAGGAATGGAAAACAAATTCTATTCAAAGCCCAACACAGCCTCTCGACAAAACGCGACTCACCTCATTTCAGCTGCTTGCCTCATTCCACCCACCTTTATCCTCCCAGCCAGTTTCTGCCTCTATCTTTGCACAGATGGTCAGGATTGTGTGTGTTTATACATCTCCAGCCCCGCTTGTTTACATGTACACATTTGTGTTTCTCCTTCTCCCCCATTAAACTATAAAGTCCTTGAATGTCTTTCTCTCTAAGGCTCCATAGTACCTGATGCTGAACACACAGTGGGTGTTTAATACACGCAGCTGACTGATAAATGTTGACTTTTTTATTGTACCTGGTAAGCAAAGTGAAGAAACAAATATTGCCATGAGAACTTTAAACTTTGCATCAGAGACCAAAGCATGTTTATTTTTGCAGCATTAATGTAGCCAAAAGATGACTTTCCACTCACATGTAAATATGTGGTATGTTGCCAATGAGCATTTTAAATGCTTTGATGCCATTCTCAGAAATACCATCTGTGCATCTTCTTCTCACATAGTTATCAGAATGAGTAATTTAACATAGGGGAGTCTGTTGCATCCTTATTGGGAGTTATAAGAGAGATACAAGTTCTAGAAATATTAGCGTTAATTGTCATCAACTTTTCTTTTATGGGACATTCATGTACGTGCACAAGTACATCTCCAGCTCATCTTCCCAGGATTAATAAAGGGATGGTACTACCCCTGAGTACTTTCTGAGAGTCAATTATTAACCCAGAAGTTATTACTATTACCATGTACTGATTTACAAGTCACATAAACTTAAATCGTCAATGGATGAGATCATTATTGTTTTAGCTATTGAACAGCTAGGAATTAAACTGCACCAAGTTAAGGACAAGGTATATTATCAGTCTTTCCCAAGCAAGCACAGGCTAGGAGAGAGCCAACCAGAAAGCAGAACTTCCATCTCCGTGTCCTCTGAGGTCCAGAACATACATTAACTGTAATGACATAGGAGGTCAAATATTTACCCAATTCTGTTGAAAGAAGTCAGTGTTATACCTACTCCCGGTTGATGTGATGATGTGTGGCCTTTTAAGGTTTTTTTTTTTTTTTTTTAAGGATTTGATGCTACATCTAACCTTCTTCTGATCCTATTCTTTTCTGATCATTAAATTAAGGAGAATGCTGCTGGTGCATTCTGAACACTTGGTTTCTTTCAGCTTAAATCTTTCTAAAGTTCAACCAGGGACCAATAATGAGTTGTAACTGAGAATAAGTGTAGGTTGTTTCTGAATTTTTTAAAAAGTGATTTCATGCTATTATTACTTTCATAATAAAATGTAGAGACATCTGGGTTGATTTCTTTCCCTGATCTGATTCCCAGTGTTACTTTTATTCACCCAAGTCAGGTCTTGTTTTATAAAAGAAGCTGTGTTCATGCACTTGACCTAGCCTTTTCTTACACATACTGCATAATTACAGGCAGCACACTTCTTCCCCCTTGCAATTAATTAATCTTTATTCCCCAAAGACATTAGGACAGTGGAGGATAAAGGGTATTCTTCTGTCATTAAAGGTTAAAATCACATTTTGCCATATCACATATAGGCTTCAAGCCAGGCAGACTCTTTTTAAAATTTATGTTATTTTTTAATTGTGATATAATTAACATATAACTTCGTATGTGTTTACGATGCACAACGTGTTGACTTGATACATTTATATACTGCAATATGATTACCACTGTAGCACTAGCTAACACCTCTATCCCATCACTTAATTATTTCTTTTTTGTACCAGGAACAATTAAGATCTAGTCTCTTAGCAACTTTAAAGTTTAAAATGCAGCCTTGTTGAGTATAATCATTATGCTGTGCATTAGACCTCCATATCATATTTCTCTACTACTTGCAAGTTTGTACCCTTAGACATCTCCCCAATTCCCCTGCCCTCCAAGTCCCTGATAACCACCATTCTACTCTGTTTTACAAGCTCAGCTTTTTTAGATTCCACATATAAGTGAGATATATACTTAGCATTTCTCCTTCTCTGTTCAAGCCAGACTCCTGGCTCATTGGTATGGCTTTATAACCAAAAAGGCAGGTGGTGCACATTAAAATATGCCAAGAACAGCTATGGTTAAGAAAATTGGGAAGTAATCCTGATCCTCCTCTGCTATTTCAGAAGCAAAGTTAAAACTGACTTCAAAGGAAACCGATATTCAGATCAATTCCAAGTAGATGAGAATTTAAACCAGTTCAACCACTGCTAGAAACTGTGGATAATATGAAAGTAATAGTCAACACAAACCCAGTCTTCAAGAAAGTCAGAGAACACGAAAAGGGATGATAAGAAGTCAAAAGCATTCATGGCAAAGTTCTTTTATTCTTTCCGGATTTTGTTGCAGTTTACTTCCTAAATTGTGTAGTTTCCAGTTACGAGGAGCCTCTAAAACTTTGGAATTAATAAAAGATTATAATCAGTAATGTAACTAACAGTGTGTTTTCATTAATAGACACAGATTTTTAAAAAAATCTAATTAACAGTGTGTCAGTGAAGAAATTCTCCCTAAGAAAAAAATTGTAATCTTTTTGTGTGTTTACAAAGTTTAACTTTGTGGGGCAACAAAGAAAAGAACTAGATCTTTACTGAAACTCAGCCTATTTCCTACATTTCACTTATGGGGAGAATGTTCGCAACTTATGGTTTCTGCAATTGGGCGTCAGGTTCTTTGCCACAAGGTAACAGTCATAGAGTGTTTGAATTCTTCACATATAAGTTAATTGGAGTCATTTTAGGCTGAATCTATCACAATTTCTATTTGCATGCCTCACATTTGTACCTGTAAGGTTTTTTTTTTTACTCAGTTGTTGCCTGCTGCAAAATTAATTTCATCCCTGCAAAAGTCTTCTCAAGTACCCAAGTATATAATCTCATTCGCCAGCAAACTTAAAGAATCTCTCCAGCTATAACAGTTCCATGTGTTTCTAAAGATGTGTTCCTTTGAAGTACAATGCTTCCACAAAACATGCCTGGGAGACTTCAAATCCTGTGGTGGTGTTCTCCACTGCTCTGAGGGTACTATTCAGGGTGACACACATTACTTGGCTTTGTGGTGGCATGAAGTCACCCGAGCACTGGAATCAGCCCTGAGTTCAAGTCCCAGCTCTACTCCTCAGCATCTGTGTGATCTGTGAGATTTTATAAATCTTCTCACCTTCCTCATGTGATAGCCACCTAATGGGATTACAGTGAGCATTTGAGAAGCCGATGTAGGTAAGCCACTCTGAAGAGTGTCAACACATAGTATACTCTCAATAAATGGCACCTGCTGTTGTTATGATTGCTTGGTTGGTGTTCAGTAACTCCTCTTTTCACATCGGTTTTAAAACACGTGGACATCCCCCCACCCCCAGAAAAGGCTCATCCACTTTACTCTGCTACAACACACTGCCTCCCACTTGTTCACCAACCAACTGACCTTCATTCGTCCAGTGTACTTATGGCAATATCCAGTCCACAAGCATTTATCAAGTGCTCGCTTTGCACCTGGGAAAGAAGGTAACTCTTCCCAGTAATGCCATCCCTGTTATTCGAGAGCTCACAATTTCATGGAAAATGACAGATTAAAAAAAAATACAACCCAGTGAAAAAGAATTAGGGAAATGGCAGACAAAGGAATCACCTCCATTTTAAAAGAGGGCATCTTGAAGGATAAGTAGGCATCTGTCAGGTAGAAAGGATGGAGGCCAGGGGAAAATGAGGCTTCAAGCAAAAGTATTGGGTAAAGCAAATTATTAATCAGAAGTTGATTAAGGATGACAAAATCAGAACACAAGAAAGGAAACCAAGCGTGATGAGTACTCTTGCACCTAAGGATTGAGGGGGACACCAAGCGCTCTCTAGCTGACCACAAAAATAGCTCTTGGAGACCAGATTGTGTCTGTTACTCAGACCTTATATTTCTCTGCTTGCAAACCAATAGGCTTCGCTTCTATGAAATCCATTTTCTATACTGGCCACCTATATTTGCATGAGATATTGCTTCTTTTCTTCCAAATTTATATTCTTTAAAACATTTTTTAATGTTTATTTATTTTTGAGAGAGAGACAGTGAGAGCCAGGGAGGGGCAGAGAGAGAGAAGGAGACACAGAATCCAAAACAGGCTCCAGGCTCCAAGCTCTCAGCACAGAGCCTGATGTGGGGCTCAAACTCATGAGCCATGAGATCATGACCTGAGCTGAAGTCAGATGCTTAACCAACTGAGCCATCCAGGCACCCCCCAAATTTATATTCTTTTAAAAAAAATTTTTTTTTAAATGTTTTATTTATTTCTAGGAGAGAGAGAGAGAGAGACAGCGTGAGCAGGGGAGAGTTAGAGAGAGAGGGAGTCACAGACTCTGAAACAGGCTCCAGGCTCTGAGCTGGCAGTCAGCACAGAGCCCGACGCGGGGCTTGAACCCACGAACCGCGAGATCATGACCGAAGTGAAAGTCAGACGCTTAACCGACTAAGCCACCCAGGCGCCCCCCAAATTTATATTCTTTATCTACTAAGTCGTTTACTTATAAATACACATGATAAGGGGGCACCTGGATGACTCAGTAGGTTAAGCATCTGACGTCAGCTTAGGTCATGATCTTGTGGTTTCTGAGTTCGAGCCCCGCATCAGGCTTTGTGCGGACAACTCAGAGCCTGGAGCCTGCTTTGGATTCTGTGTCTCCCTTTCTCTCTGCTCCTCCTCTGTTCACACTCTGTCTACCTCAAAAATAAAAATAATAAAAACATTGAAAAAATAAAAAAAATTAAAAAAATAAATACACATGATAAAACCAAGGTGACTTTAGCAAAGAAACAGAAAACAAACAAAAAAACCATGCTCCTCTACTGTCAGCCCTTTTTAAAAAATGTTTATTTTTGAGAGAGAGACAGAGTACAAGCGGGGGAGGGGCAGAGAGAAAGGGAGACACAGAATGTGAAGCAGGTTCCAGGCTTTGAGCTGTCAGCACAGAGCCAGATGCAGGGCTCAAACTCATAAGCCACGAGATCGTGACCTGAGCCAAAGTCGAACACTTAACCGACTGAGCCACCCAGGTGTCCCTAATGTCAACCTTTTTGACATTTCTGCCTTAAGTCTATAGTCTGTCCTTGGAATGGTCCAGAGGAGTATGTCAGTCCTCTGATAAGAGCTGCCAAGTTCTGTACACTCATTATGCACCAATTCCTTTCCCTCACCTCATGTAATCTTCCCAACAGCCTTATGAAGAGTGGTAACTCTCCTATCCGCTCTGTCTATAAGCAGAGATGAAACTTGAGAAATTACTTGCCAAGACCACACACTCAGTCTTGACAAAGCATAGACCTGACCACAGGTCATCTGACTTCACAGCCGACACACCATCAGGCGTGGAGCAGCAGTTCCCTCTAACGGGTCTTGAACTGTGGCCAGACAGTAAGGGACAAGTTCACGGTCTGCTGTGAAATGAAAAAACAAAACCCACAAAGCCCACTATAATGACATCTTACCCAGAGACAAGTTTATTAAAGAATGACTCCCTGTGTTTATGTCTTACTTTTTTTTTTTATATATCACACTGTCTGTCCTTTATTTTATGGGATGATGAAATTGAAGATGGTAGTTGCTTTCTTTATGATGTCCTACTTAGGAAACAAAAACCCCAAAAGCTTGCATCTGCTGTCAGTTTTTAATTTTAAAAATTTGTTTTCATTCCCAGAAACCCAAAATCTAAAATTTACTACTGGGTGAGAAAATATCTTCCTCCATGTAAGGCACATGTTTATCTTCTGTTGTCCACATGACTAGCCATTGTCATCTTGAACTTGCAATTTCTCATTGCCTGATTTTTAAGCGCTGCCACTTCCCTTCCCCAAACTTGGAACCATTTCTTAAATGCACTTATATTTACAGGAGGAGAGTAAGTGAACAGATAATATAATAGCTTGCTTCTACTGTGGTTTCCACAAGAGTGAAAATTCCAGGCTTTTCTTATCATAACCGGCTGGAAACATTCCACGTTGGAGATGTCAAGTCATAACAATGTGGTGGGGGGAGTTCTGCTCTCAGAACTACACAGTTCTTCTACAGAAAAGACATTCTTAAAAGCTGTTTGCAATATCCTACATTAATTTCCTCTGGTAAGGCATCTCATACAAAGGGGTCTTATAAATGGATTAAATGTGGTTGGGCACAAAAGTACAGTAAGCCCTCTGTCAGATGCTCTTGAGGGTGGATGCCACAAACAGGGGCTTCCTTCATATGGGTTCCTTGCAAATAGCTGACTTGAAGTTTTGTGACCAGTAATAACCTCCTTAAAAATAAACCACTTATACCATCTGCTTAACAGTGCTCTATAAATTATACCGGGAATGTGTGGCTTTTCTACCCTGGCAAATGTCTTCCAAGTTGACAAAAGGAGAGACAGAGGGAGGAGGCAGAGGCTGGGCAGCACTGGCTCTTTGAATGCCATCACTGCACACCAACATTGTTATGGCCTCTGCCCACGCTCAGTGTCTTCCTCAGCAGGAATGCGTTTCAGATGGGGAAGAGCAGAACCCATCTCAGCATTTCCGAGACCAGATGAATCGTAGTTGGACACGGTTAGGTTAGAACAGGCAGGTGGAGGGGCTAGAATGAGCCCTCAGACCTGGGGTGGCCAAAGAGGGTGTGGCTTGTAGCCTAGCTTTGATGCCTAAGCCAGTTGAGACAGTGATGGAAGAGTGGAAGAGGGATCAAGATATTATTTTAATATTTATTTTATTTTTGAGAGAGAGACAGACAGAGTGCGAATGTGGGAGGGCCAAAGAGAGAGGGAGACACAGGATCTGAAGCAGGCTGCAGGCTCCAAGCTGACAGCACAGAGCCCTGATGTGGGGCTCAAATCCATGAACCACGAGATCCTGACCTGAGCTGAAGTCAGGTGCTTAACTGACTGAGCCACCCAGACGTCCCTATTTTTTTATTTGAGAGAGGGACAGAGAGAGAGAGAGACGGAGAGAGAGAAAACAGAGCATGGGGCAGAGGGAAAGAGAGAGAATCTTAAACTCCATGCTCAGTGAGGAGTCTGAAGCAGGGCTCAATCCCACAACCCTGGGATCATGACTTGAGCTGAAATCAAGGGTCAGATGCTCAACGAACTGAACACCCAGATGCCCTAAGATATTATTTTTCATATCTGACAAGTTAGAAACTACTTGGACCAGAGACCAATGTGGTTTTTCTATCTTCCCTCAAAATGTACATTCAGGTAAATCCACAGGGTAGAGTGAGATCTGCAGAATAGTTACTGAATCGAACTTAAATCCGTTGGGCGATGGCATAACTCAGATTCCACTGAGAATTTAAGAGAAACTGGCCACATGTGAGCAATTTTCCCAACAAACTTATCACTGAGCAATGTGGGGCCCTCATCATCTCACATTTCTCTTCCCAGGAGAGACAGGAGACGGCCATTTCTCTCCTGAAGCCCCCTCAGAAGGAAAACTGGTTGGAAACGGGTGAGGAAGACATGTGGAGAAAGGAACAAACAAGAAAGTGCAGCAAATAGCATCCAGAGGATCTCTCCAACAAGATGACAGCTTCTGTAAAGTGACAACTTCAAAATCCCTCCAAACCCAAAAAAGCTGGCTGAGGCTACCTCTCAGATGGTAAGAGAAACAATTTTGTCCGACACTTATTCTAAAGTGCTGTGCCTTGAATCGCAGAATTATATAGTTTTACTTGGCTTTTCCTTAGTTAAGTAACACAAGCAGTCGCCAAGCTAATATATAAAACTTAATTGAGTCTTTCTCTTAAAGTTTTTTTTTTTTTTATTCTTTAAAATGAAGCCAAACATGACAACAAGAGGTATGAAACACTCCTCAGAAAGAAAGCCCTGTGTTCAGGAAATTAGGAAATTAAAAGGAAAAGAAAAATACTTGTACTTACACCAAATAAACCGTATTATATTAGGTGTCATCCAAGCCAAGATTTTTCTCTAGCAAAGGGCAGGCTCATTTGAAATTCAAGTCGCCATTCTTTGCCCAGTCAGTAATCTCTTCGGTCAGTCATTATGTCCTGAAGTACCAGAAGGATGTCCCACCACTGGTGGCAGCTGGCTGCACTCTCTCTGTGATTTCAGTCTTCAGAGGAGTGTGTTACATGTGTGTGTGCTTGTGCGTGCATGGAAGGGGCCAGCAGTAGCATTCAGGAGCACCCAGGGAGCATTTCAGGTGCTGCGCCTGAATGTTAGAATGAGATGCGTGTCATCACGCTGTGAACAAGCTTTGGGTCCTGTGAGCAGGAGGGCTGCTAGCAGCCTTTCGACACCCTCTCTCCTCTCTGGGGCACTGTCAGCCCTCCTGCACGCGAGGAAGGGGAAAGAAACCAGAGGTGCATTGAGCCAGAGGGAGACACCGTGCACACAAGGGAGACTGAATTCCAGCTACTCCCAAATCCCGCATGATTTGTTGTTCTTCTTTTCAGAAGATGATTCAAGGGAAAATTGGGAGCTGAAGATTAGAACATATGAATGTCAGAAACAAACAAAAAAAAGAACATCTGAATGTCAGGATATTGAGCCAAAGGTAGGTCATTGGGAGAAAAGAATAGATGTGACCCAGAGTCACTCGGATACTTGTCTTGGCTGAATTCAAACTCAGACTCTCCAATGTTGCACCTGGTCTTCAAAGGGCAGCCTCTGGCTGACATCTGCACACTTCTGGGCTTTCACTATCATCTTGCAGATATTTATTTGGATACTCGGGCCTCAATCTTCTTCAAATGGTTTTTTAAAAATCTCTTATTTCATCAAATTTGAGAACCACAACTGCAGGAGAACTCAGTCCAAAAGCCTACTTTAGTTTCCCTCAAACTTATCACACATTTCCCCCTTCTTCCTTTTATTCTAGGATTCCCTAAGCCTCATCTCCCTTATTCCTTTCCTGTACCTTATTCAACATATGTTCCCTGGGACTTGCAGTGAATTCATCCCTTTTAAACCTAGAAATTTGCCATTCTTGAAAAATTCTCAAAGCAACATTCCTCTGATTCCAACAATCATATAATAAACTCCACTTATAAGCAGAGCACCCCATTCTGCTTTGGAGACCAGGAGAGCATGCCACTCCTATGTATTTAGTTTATCTATTGCTGCACAGCAAATTAGTCTAATACCTAACAACTTACACAATAAACATTTATCATCTTATTGTTTCTGCGGCTCAGGAACAGAGAAGCAGCTTAACTTGGTGGATCTAACCCACAAGGCTGCCCATCAAAGTGTGGGCAGGGGCTGGAGTCACTTCAAGGTTCAACTCAGAGGAGGATCCATTTGCACACTCACTAACAGGTACCTTTCTGCAAGGCTACCTCCAACCTTCACCATGTGGTCTTTCACCCTCTAGGGCCTCCCCAGCAGGATAGCCTGGGCTAATTTACATGGTGGCTGGTCTGGTGGATGCGAGCTGGGGGGGTGGGGGGGGGAAAGGAGAGAGAAAGAAGAGAGAGCGAACAAGCAAGAGAACATGACCAAGATGGATGTCAGTCTTTTTATAACCTTATCTTGGCACTGGCACCCTATCATTTCTGCCACAGAAGTAAGTCGACCCACACTTAAAAGGAGGGGAATACACAAGTCATGACTACCAACAGATGGGGATCACTAGGGGTCATTTTAGAGGCTGCCTACCACACCCTGCCAGGCTCCGTATCTCGTACAAAGATGAGCACATACAGATACAGCATTTCAGGAAGCTCTAAGAAGCTCTTCAACAATGCTAAAAGGGAAATGCTGTGAAATGGTAGAAGAAGAGAACTTAATTTCATTCAGGAGATGTCAGAAAGGCTTCTGAAAGAAAGGCAGATGTGAGCTAAGTATGAAATAGACCTCAAGAAAGGCATTCCAGGAAGCCAGGATAGCGTGAGCAAGTGGTCTGGAGTTTGAACAAGCACCAAAATCACCTGGAGGGCCATTTTATGGGTTTTTAAAATGTTTTTATTTATTTTTGAGAGACAGAGAGACAGCATGATCAGGGGAGGGTCAGAGGCAGAAGGAGACACAGAATCCGAAGACAGGCTCCAGGCCCTGAGCTAGCTATCAGCACAGAGCCTGATGCAGGGCTCGGACCCACAAACCGTGAAATCATGACCTGGGCAGAAGTCGGATGCTTAACCGACTGAGCCACCCAGGTGCCCCACCTGGAGGGTCATTTAAATGCAGATGGCAGGGGCCCACCTCCAGAATTGCTATTAAGCAAGTAAGTGGTTCACGTTGGCCCTGCTGACGCCCTTGGTCCAGGGACCACAATTTGAGAATTGCAGAGCATATTTGGAAAAGTGACAAATAGATCTTTTTATTTGTCAATTTGGACTGATTCAATTAGTTTCAAGATCCTCTTAGAATCAGTGGAAATGAAAGGCATTAGTCTGTAGCTAATGAATGCCAACACTATCCACTTTTAATGCTGGGAGGGATTCAGAGAATCTAAAGCCATCATTTTACAAATGAGGAAAGTGAGGGTAGGGGCTGAGACGGGGAGAGTTTTCTTTAAAATCTGATGGATTTTTCTGTGGCTCCCTCACTCAAGGGCTCCTGAAAGTAATATACTAGAGTCCTTTCCTTTCAAGTCTGAGTGCTTTCTATTTGAAATGAGCTAATAAGGAGTTTGTGATCGACTCTCCCAATAGAATACTCATTCTCTATAAAATGCATATGCTCGTACTTTGGTATGGAAAGGAGGCTGAAAGACCTCTCAGAACACCTCTGGGTCCATTACACAAGTTTCCTTGTGTAGAAGGATATGTGTAGTTCCTGCCAGGCTGCCCGCCATGAGCCTTCCCTGTAACTCTGCCGTCTGTGAGCCTCACTTGTCCTTTCTCTTCCACAAAGCCTCAAGCGTACGAAGTTGGATGCCTAAACTTCTCAGCATCTGGGATGCTGTTTCTTTTAAAGTCTAAATAATTAGTAAACTCTAAGTGTAAACCAGGATGCATCCATCTTGACTCCCAAAACCTGCTTTCTTTGGCAACAGGGTACTGAAACCCTGTAGTTTATTCCTTGCAATGTGTGCACAAAATTAGCTTGGTGCCTTTGTTATGTTCTCTGAGCTTTTGTTGCCTTTTATTTGGCCGTGCTTAGGGAAACAGGACGAAGATATTTAAAAGGAGCACAAGGGAATGTCGCTTGCACGTGTATTTGTGTCATTACTCCCCTCTCCCTGACTTCCTGTCACTCTTCCCCCAGTTTATCCCTCCATCCCACTCTGACATAGATTCTTGCTCCAAAAGCAGAACCAAAAAGTCAAAAGGCAACTGAACTATAACCCTCTTTCCACTTGTGGTTTCTGCGTCGCTTTGCAGAATCACAGGTGTCAGTTCAATTGTGACATTCTGAGAAGTCCTCGAGCTCGCCACCCACACTTCCTCCCAAGGGCAGGACCTGTCCCGAGCTTCAACCTTGAATGAGAAGGTAAACTGCAGACGGACTGAGGTTACCCAAAACCTCACTGCAGCTTCTCTCACGCTCAAACCTGGTTTCAGAGCGTGCATTTGCTAACTGGTACGAAAGCATGCCATGCAGCTAATGTCTGTTTGAAAAGCTGAGAGGTGAGAATGGCAAACTGTAAATCCATTTTATTCACTGCCTTTACCAATTCAACCACAAATTGTTTCCTCTTCTCCCACTGAGCACCATTTAATGAGCTGTATCAGGCGTACAATGGAAGCAGTGAACCACAGATGGGAAGGGAACATATCTTGTGAGCAAGCACACGGGTCAGACCGTGCCTTCCCCACTTCCCAGCTCTTTGGGTTTGGCCAAGTTACTTAACATCTCCAGACCTCAGGCTCCTCACGTGGGCCTTGGCTGCCTCACCTAAAACGGAGGTGGTAAAGCGGGAACGTTGTGAAGATCACAGACTCCGTGTGAATACAGCAAGTGTTCAGTAAGTGGTAGTCATGAAGGACCAGGCAATAAATTCAACACTGTGATTTTTCGCCCAAAGAAGGTTGCAATCTTTGTATACATTGCTACCAGCTTCATTTTGTTCCTTTAGGGTTCAGAACCACTTTTGTGCATTCTCCTCTTAATTCCAGCTCAACTAGAGAAATCTAAAGGTAACTGAAACATTTGTCCTGGGTCAACCTCTGACTGAAAACCTCTGCATTGCGCTGACATGCCCAGTGTGCTTTTTCCAACCAAGATCACATTAAGCACGATGTTATTTTCTAAGCCGTTAGTAGGGAACTGTCAGAAAGGAATCATTCCCTGTATCTTCCGGGGGTTGATAGAAAAAAAAGAAGTAAAAAATGTTGGAGGCTGAAGCATCAGCCACTGACATATATTCATCTGTAACAAAGATGACTTTTTAAAAAAGGAATCTGTGGTGCACACAGACATGGAAAGAAAGACACTTTGGCTGTAAAATCCCCCCCTCCATCTTCTCTGGGGAGGCTCATGCCTCCGCCTGCTGTTCATCAGCCTTGATTTTGATGGGGCGATTTTTAGTCAGCTGCCTCGATCATTTTGGCACAGACAAAAATCCTTTAAAAAATGTTACACTTCATCAAAGTGTATCATGAGACTTCACGGTCATTATCTCAATGGCCGCTCTGATGTGCTACAATTGGCAGAGACACAAACGGTAGGGGGTGTATGAGAAGAAAGCCAGCGTTTCTTGTGGAAAGCTGGCAAGCCTCGCCAAGCTTCTGTCAACAACTCCGCGGTCTGATCCGATGCACTGAGCGTGCTGATGATGCTCTTGTTTCTGGAGGAAGTAAACAAGAAAATGAATTCCACTGCGCAACACAGCCTCTTTGTATCTTCAAAATGGTGTGACTGGACTTGAGCCAGCCGCGTTGAAAGTTCGGCCATTTATGTCATCAGGGACCCAGTACTGATGGAGGCTTTGATTGCGACTTGGACCCAGCTATAAGACCCTTCAGGGGCAGCCACGCAGCAAATAAAGGCATTGATTGGTTGTTGGGTCAATTTAGCCATAAGGGTACAGAGCATGGCTCTTTTGAAAAGCCTAATGGATTAGCTACACAACCAGTCCCACTGTAGGCCTTATTTTTCAAGTAACTTCATGACGGTTTTCCAGCTTGGCAGGGAGCTAACTCTTCCTCCAGAGCGAGCTTCAGAGCAGTTCTTGTTATCAATAGTGGTGCTCAAAGGATTAGACACAGCGGGCTTTACAATTTAATGAAAACAGCTGTTGAAACAACAATTAAGGCAAACAATAGTTTGCATGGAAAACTATTAATTATGTAAAGTTATGCAGAAAGTGGAATACTCTTTTATTCAGGGCCTTCTAAAGCGACTGAGCTGCCTTCCCTTCTACGGCTCTCAAGTGTCAGGAAGTGGGGTACTTGTAGGAAGCGACTCCATCGCATGTGCGTTGAATGTGAGCAGAGCTCCCAGCTACCAGTTTGCCGCAAAGCGAGTCATGGGCAGAATATTCAGGAGAAGAAGATCAGTTAAACTTACATTACCTTGGGTGCCTCAGGTTTTTCTGACTAAGTCAGAGCTGTGTTTTCATAAGTCTCTGAAATCCAATGTATGCCTTGTGGTTGGGATCTCCGTTTTTGCTTTAAAACAAAACAAAACAAAACAAAACAAAACATCGCTATACTATGCCCCCTTTCTGGCCCTGAAAAGTTATTCACAACAACATGATTTTCTAAGTCATTAGTAAGGATCAGTCAGAAAGGAATCCTTCTGGGGGAATGCTGGGGTCCCTTGCTCTTCAGGCTAAGAAAGTCTTCATTACATGAGGATGGTCTGTCTTGGACTCAGACGTTTCTCTTCCACCTCCTCACCTCAAGCCTCTCCTCTCTCCTTCCCCTCTCTGCTTGCTGGGGCTTTTAAATTCATTGCTTCTCTCCTTGCAGTTTCCATCCTTGACTAACGGTGCTGGGAATTGACTTATGGCCCTTTGCCTATGCTGTGTTCCACATCTCACTTTGCTCCCAGTACGGGAATCACCAAACCAAGCAGTCCCATTAAGAAGGTTATTAACTGTATACATAAACATCGCCTCCTGCCTACAGTTAGATTTATTTCTCGTCACTTCCAAGTAACTGGTTTTAACACTCTTTCCAGCACACGCAACACCTTTTATTTGACTATATTGTTTTAGAAAGGCCTTTGGGAATTTAGTTAATTTCATGCTGGAACTTATTAAGTGGGATTTGACACTCTTTGATAATTCCAATAAACCATTAGTCAAGTCTCACTCCCTTCAGGGAAGGAATGAAAGCTTTATTAGTCATAGGGTCTCTATTCTAAACATGTCACTGGAATTTAGTAGTGCATCTGTGTTGAAATGCAATTGACTTTATGAATAAATAGAACTTTCCCTGAAACTACAAGAAAGCTGTCATTGGCTATCAACGGTAAGAGCGCATGTGCCTTTTTCAGAATATTCTCCTTAGATTCACCTATGCAGTTTGAAATACCTTGATGAACTTGATTTACTGACCTGGTGAATGTTAATGAAATGAAATGAACAGCACACGTGGGTGCAGGCATACATGCACACACATGTTCACAAATTCTCTCTAAAGTACTTGGTTTAGTCATTTCTTTCACCCAGGATATAAGAATAAAGAACAATCTCCTTCCCTTCCATGGATAGTTTAAAAATCTTGAGAGATCATATCTCTAGAAGGCCCCAGAACATAATTGAGTGTGCAAATGAAATTCATTACTAGGGTCGCAAACAATAATCCAATTAACATGTATTTGCGTGATGTCTTTAAAATCACTCTAAACTCAAAATCCCATTCGTCTTTGAAGTATAACACGAAGTGCCATGTCCCAGCACACTCCAGTCCACACTTCACACTGGAGAGTACAAAACAGCATCGAGATTGCAAAAGCAATTATTCCAGTTATCCAGATGTGGTTTTTCAATCATTCTAAGAATTTTTTTTTTTTTAGCAGTTCATATTCCGTGGCACCACTCACAGCTCTCATGCTGGCACGGTACTTACATCTCTTCATTATTAATTCAGCTCATGGAGCTTAATTGGACAAGGCTAGAGCGAATTTGACAAACATCACAGCAGCAGAAAAAGCAATCACTCTTTCAAGATGAAAATTTGTTTGATGTCTTACTGTGTAACTCATTTACTCTCCTCGGGAGTCATGTGACCTGAATGTTAATCAGCCATTGATTGGTTTCTCTCCTTGGACAGTCACGTGACTCGAATATTAATGGGCTGGCACTCGGTAGCTGTACTGTTAGGCAACCTTGTGATTGGCTGCCAGGTTAAGATACGGAGATAAGTGGGTGCTTGATGAGCACTTGACAGAACTTCACAGAAAATTAAGGCCCTAAAATAGCATGAGAAAGTCTTGTCAAATCAAGCATGATTATCATTGAATGCTTAAGGAATTCATCATCTGCATGAAATTGATACACTTCAGCGCCAGCAGGCCCTGTAGTCAGCAGGGACTCATCAGATTTTTATTTATATGTGTTCACCAAATCACATTAATTCTGAGAGCTAAAACATGCTAAGGATGAAGGTTATTTTCTGTTCAATCTAATTTATCTATGACAATAATCATCACTAATAATGTGTCAAATTGGATTGCAGTCATTTTATGCATGCATGCTGATTTGGAAAATAGTGTTAAACCATCCTGTGGTAATTAACAACCGGTAAAGGTATGCTGGGGCCTGAAGTAATCAGCATATCTAGATGGAAAATTAAGTTTTATAGAATGGATTTATAGATACATATCCTTATTTAATTCGGAATATAAATTATTCCTGGTAAAAGCCGACATCATTTTTATAACACCATTAAAGCCAATAACCATTGAGGGACTCGCATCCTTAATTTGCTCCATCCTTCATTTTTTCTCTCATTTTCTGTGGTTAACTTTCTAATGGGTGTCACTTCCTTTTTGACGAGTCCTCATTTTCGTGGAGTTTGGTAGGGCTAAGAGATGAATGAACATGCGCTGGTTTAAGTGTTAATCATGGATGAAGGACGTGCATCATACCTCTTAACACACAATGCCTTCTAATTATTGGCGGGGGTTGGAAGGTGGGCATGGGGAGAATACAAAGAAGGAGGTGGGGCCAGACTTTGGCCTTTTAGTATTTCTCTATTATTTCTCCTCACAAAGGAACAATAGGAAATTTTGCAGATTAACTCATAAGGGATTAATGTTTCTTGGGGAATCATTTAAGCCTAAATTGCTTTCATTGAAATACTTTTTATGGAACAGAAGTTGTTTTTGGTCTGTTTTTTTTTTTTTAAGTAAACTCCTGCGTTATAGGGCATTATTGGAGTAATGGAGTCCAGGAGTAATGAGATCTTACAGAAATGTTTATACCCTTTGGTGAGCATGGCTGAAATGTTCGTGGCTGAAATGTTTCAGAGGAGAATTATGTCTCAAAAAGAAGGGGAGAAATAAATGCGTATAAATGTTGTTTCTTCCCACCACCACCCCTCCCCCCCCATCTTAATCTCCTGAGCCACCAGGACGGCCCCTATTCTCTGCCCCTCTCTCAGGAGGTCTCTTTATTGATTAAATGAATCTGCTCCAAAGGCTGGCTCCCAGGCTCTTTGATCTAATCCGATCTGATTTTATCCTATCGCTTCAGCAGGACATCAGGGAATTAACAATAAGCAGCTTTACCACAAGTGTTTAATAACTCAACACAATCTCCTTATGGCTCCGAGCTGCTCATGTTCCCATCCAGTCCATGGCAAACAGTGTAACAGATTGGCCATCCCCCCCTGAACCTGAGGAATTTTCATGCACTGTGAAACTAATCGCTTCAAGTTCCTTCATAAATCACACAAAGCAGATTTTAGCATCTTAACAAATTGAAAAAAAAACATACACACAAACCCAAACAGGCAGAGTAGGGGGTGGGGGGTGGGGAAGGCAGAGAGCATTGACCCTCCAGCTAAAAAGGGGGTGATTTGGGGGTGGCTGGGGTCTAGTATTCCCGAGTGGGGAAGGGGCTGATGTAAAATAACTTCTGTCTTCTCATGCAATATGTTTCTCCTCTCCTTACATTTTAACATGAATGAAATAATTTGGGCCAGCTCAAACCTAACAATGCTCCAAGCTTACAATGACCTTATTATTTTTTTTTTCACTGTGATGGAAACGATGTGGTTTCAACAACAGGCCCCTTATTGTTCCTCTGACAGCCCTTGAAGTATGCAAGAAGCACACAATTAAACAAGGATTGTGCCTCCTGCATGGTGCGGAAAGCTGAGATGTTAGGCTGAGATGGTATATGTCCCTTGGACTTCAAACTGGCACACATGCATAAAAGGACGTCTAAAATGATCACTCAATTACAAAACACCATTCTTGAAATGTCCTCTTTTACATGGAGCTGCCCCTGTCTATACACCCCTATCTCTAAATGACAAAGGCAGAATCCACTTATCTTCCTCATCACCACCACCAAAAAAAAAAAAAAAAAAAGTGCAAGGATATGCCTGTTTTATATATATATAAAATCATGAGCACATGGGTAAAGGTGAATCTCTCTGTTTCTGAGGCAGAGATGTGGACACCATGGCACACCCTTATGCCAGAACTCATGGAGCAGGGAGCCTGTGAGAAAGTGGGCGGGGAAACTGCCAGATTATGAGTGCCATGGGGAGAATATCACTCCAGCACTAATCTCAAATAAAACATCTTTTAGTTGCTCTATTTAATACCTACTGTACATCAGAATCACCTATAAAAACAGGTTTCATTGCAGAGAAACAGCCCCATCTCCTCACCCCTCTGTCACTGCTCTCTCCATTACCTTGGCAGTTCTGCGATTTCTCGCTACATCAACAGAGTAACCAAGTACCCTCTAACCGAACATCTGGGGGCAGAGGGAATTTTATGACTTTGGTTTAGACCAGATTACTATTACTAGGGTGAGATCTTTTTCCATATCCCTGGGGCCCAGAGTACTTACAAATTCACTCAGATACAGCTGGATGCTTCATTATTGCTTTTCTAAGTAAAAACATTTATTTTTATATCCTTATATCCTTCTCCACCCATATTCATTCATCAGGATTTATCCAGATTTTTCCCACACTATATGAGTCCAACATTTTGAAACATCTCCTTCTCCACACTCCCTCCCTCCAAAATGTCTACTCTGATTTTGTGATCTACTCAATATGGAATGGCATGCTAACATGAATAGTGTTATTATTTCCTCTTTGGAAATGCCTTTTGCCTTATTCCCTGCCCCCTCTCCCCCTGATAAACTATGTCATAACAGAAAAATCCCTGTGAAGTTTTCCAAAGAACTCTAGGCTGCTTCCAGACCCTGGAACTATAATTATGCCTTGTGAAATTAAAACAGAAAGAGCATCCCTGCCAACTGTGAGTGCCCCTGTTTCTATCACAAAGAGATAGCAAAATTGTACTCAGTAAGGTTCCAGCCAAAGTAATCGACGGAGGAGCCTGAACTCAGCTCTGCTTTCTAAACATCGTCCCCGGGTCAGAACTGAGAGCCCGGGAAAGGAAAACAGGGGAGGGGATCCCGAGCCATAGACCTGTTGACTTTTCCTGCCTGGGCATGATGTCATGGAGGCTCAGTGATTTCGGGGTTGGTGTTGACTGAAATCTTGTTGCACACTGAGATCCAGTGCTTCTACGGGGGAGCTTCAGACCTGTCACTGCACTGCGCGGTAGCCTTCAGATGTTTTGAACCCCTGCACTCGCACACAAAAGTCCAGAGCAAGAGCACGGGGCCAGGGTGTAAACACATTCCTGACATCAAGTAGTACAAAGAGGGTTCTTCTGCTTGCAGTTCAGCCACCTCACAAGCTTGTCTTTCTTTGGAGCTTTCTTTACAGGCTGTGCAACTAGCACATAACACAGAAAGACAGACAGAGACAGAGAGGCACAGAGAGAGAGAAAAGAAAGGGCACTGAGGAAGAAGGGAGGGGGGATGCCAAACCAAAGCCACAAGCTGAAAAAAAAATCCCTATAAAATTAAAGTGCATTATGTTTTTGTATATTTTCGAAATGTAGCCAAACTAAGCCATTAAATGAGGATTTTGTTTCACAAAGTCTGCAAACTATTCAACCGCTAACCCACTATACCAGGAATGTGGTGCCAACCAAAATATGTCAAGATTAGTAGTACTCAATAAAATCTCAAAACCAAATGACATGCAAGCTGTATTTCATGATTAGAGCGCTTCCTTATGTCAAGGAACATACATATTAACTTGTTTAAACACAGCGATGGGCTGTCACTCTGTTTGTCAAAAGCAGAGGAAGGAGAATCTAGTGCTTACCAAACCCGTCCAGATGATACTTCATGCTTTCTATCTCCCTGGCAGACAGCATGGACACCATCCAATTAATCTTTACATCATCTGAGAGAAGATGAGCTGGGGGAAGGAGGGAAGGAAGAAGGAAAGGAAGGAGGGAGACAGGGAGACACCACTTCCCACTGCACAAAGCAGGGCGGTGATACCAGGATTTATAATTGCCTTGCCCAATGTCCTAACACAAGCATAGAATTGGGATTGGAATTGAAATGCTTACTTTTTTCTACCCAGTCACCAACACTGCAAGATGCAAACACCTTGAATCTTTTCTTCAATTTTTTTAATGTTTATTCATTTTTGAGAGAGAGGCAGAGTGTAAGCAGGGGAGGGGCAGAGAGAGAGAGGGAGACATAGAATCTGAGGCCGACTCCAGGCACAGAGCCTGATGCGGGGCTTGAACCTGTGAATGGTGAGATCGTGACCTGAGCTGAAGTCGGTCACTTAACCAACTGAGCCACCCAGGTGCCCCTCTTTTCTTTTCTTTTCTTTTCTTTCTCTCTTTCTTTTTTCTCTCTCTCTCTCTCCCTCCCTCTTTCCTTTCCTTTCCCTCTCTTTTTTCATTCCAATCTTAGGAACCAATATTTGCATAATGCTTCAACTACTACAAAGGGCTTTACATTTTCTCACTGAATCCTCATCACTGTCCTAGTCATGTATGTTATTATCCCCTTTTTATAAAAGAGAAGCTCAACTCTCCCAGGGAGGAAGTGACATGTGCTCAAGCTGCTACGACCACACAAGTAAAACCAGGGCAAGACACCTGTCTCCAGTCTCTGAACCAAATGGGACCCACACAAAATGATGCCTCTCTCCCAACACGGCACCTCTTTTTTTTTTCTTTTGCACTGAAGTGCTTGAGTTTGAGCTGGATTCTAAAAATGGAGAGGGGTAATTATCTCATTCTCTGACTGTCAACAGCACCAAGCTGCTGTGTGCTTCTACCAGGCAGGGGAAGGAAAGGGAGGCTGTTCTCTCATTTACAAAATAGGGTAGTAAGAGACATGATTATGTTAGGAACACCTGAGGGGCCTTTGGGGGTGGGGAGGCAAACCCGGAGCCTGCTTCATCTGTACACTTGTGGGAGCTTCGTCTCTTGTGGGAGCCTGACAAGCCGGGCCCCGATGCTGCCACAGTAGTCGCAGCAAGCTTCCAGCCATAGCTGTCTCCCTCCTCCCGGCCCACCTGACCCCCACACCCACACACATCCTTGTTCTCACAGACCCTGTTCGTGCTAGGGAATCACTGCCGGCCTTCAGCCACCACAGCTGTGATGGAACAGAACTGGAATTCAAACCAGCTTCTCATCTGACACCTGAGAGTGCGGTTCCTTCCAGTGGTCCCCAGGGTCCTCACCCTGAGGGCGGCCAGCAGAGCCTCAGCGAGATGGTGGTGTCTATTCCCATGCAGCGACACCCTCCTCTGCCTGACGAGAAGCCAGGCCGTTCAAGATCTGGGTGCTTCTTGGCATCGTGATTTCATCCCCCGACACTCATCCTCATGAGCCTGACTCCAGTCATACCTAACAGGTGACTTCTGTGATGGGCTGGGCTGACATAAGTCCTCCACCCAAACTCAAATGTGCAAGCCTCAACCCCCTGTACCTTGAGAATGTGACTATATTTAGAGAGATGCCCTTTAAAGAGGTAAATAAGGTGAAATGTGGTCATATGGGTGGGAATTTATGCAACACGACTAGTGACCTTATAAGAAGAGGAGATGAGGATAGAGAGGAAAGGCCGGGTAAAGACACAGTTAGAAAGGAAGCTGCCCGAGAGCTAAGGAAAGAAGTCTCAGAACAAACCAAACCAGGCTCTTGGACTTGATCTTGGACTTACAGCCTCTAGAACTGTAAGAAAATTAGTTCTAAGCCACCCCATCTGTGGTAATTTGTTATGGAAGCTCTCCTAACTAATAAACCTTATTCCAGATCCCCACCGCGGTCTCTCAAACACTCATGGCTTCCTGCATGAGGGCCCCTGTGCCTAGGACACTGGTGTGTTGGCCTCGGGGACACCACTTCATCTCATGTTTGACTCAAATGCCAGGTTTCGTTCACAAGAGGGCTTCTCAGCTAACCACCAAAAAGTTGATCAGTGATAGCCCGGAGGCCCTCACACACCTCTACTACGTGGTCATCTCCTGCACCTGTCTGATGACCTGTCTCCTCATAGACAAGGAATCTTCTGAAAAAGGGAGCCACAATGTCCATCACAGAGATGGCAGTCAATTAATGTGTGAGGAGGGCACAAAGCAGGACATGGAGGGAAGGAAACAGCAATAATAATAGCAAGAACTCAAGCTCACTGGATGTCTGCTGCCTGCCAGACACTGCTCTAAGGGAAAAACTTGGTACAAACCGACTGTATCTTCCCAATAACTGTACGAGTAACTAATAAATAGTGTTATCTTCACTTGCCTGCTGAAGGCCAAAGCGTTCCAAGATCAGTAACCTGCCCAAGGCCACGCAGAGCCTGGGATCTCTAATCAGGTATCTGGCTTTAGAATCTATCTTCTGATGAAAATGTCTTCTGAGGAGAAAGAAAAGGAGGAAAGAAAGATGGGAAAGGAGCAAAAGAAGACACTGAAATTCCTTGAAACTCAGTTTGCTCATCTGCTTATCTCAGAGGAGGCCCAAGGGAGAGAACACAGAACTCCAGAACACACAGCCTCTGAATGCAGCCACTTGAGTTTCAGGGGGAGACATTCTGCACACTGGATAATCCGGAGAAGAGACATTTCAAGGAAGAGAAGAATTCAAAGATGAGAGCTGGAAAGCAACGCTTGTCTCCTCCCAGCAGGGGGCCCTTCCTATAGCACTTTAGGGGGTACCACCCCTTCTGGACTCCTGCATGCCAGCTGCTGGACCAGGTTTCTCTGGGGACATCCTAAGGGGGTGTTGCCTCTTGAGAGTCCTACAAATCAAGGTTACATTAACATTTCAGTTTAGGGCACTTGGGTGTATTGGTCAGTTTTCAGCTCAGGTCACGATCTCACGGTTCGTGAGTTCAACCCCCGCATCAGGCACTCTGCTGACAGCACAGAGCCAGCTTTGGATCCTTTGTCTCTCTCTGCCCCTCCTTCGCTTGTTGTCTCTCATATACAAATGAACAAACAAAATAAACTTAATTAGTAAAATTTCAGTTTATTAATCCAGTTTACTGGACTTAAAACTAAGAGCTGGGATCCTGAGGTCACCTGTGGAATAGAAGGGTCTCCTCCTGTTTCAAACTGGATTTTTTTCTGCATTGTGTTTGTTTTAAACACTGACTTCAATGAAACACCTTCATATCTCCCCCCCACCTTGGATTAATAAATGCACTGCGCATCAAACAATGATTTAATGAGGCCTGATAAAGAGACATGTCTAGTTGATCTACACCTGCAGACTCTTCTTTGAAGGTTTTCAGATGACCTACTTACCGAGGCTGGGAGCTGAACAGTTAAAGCCCTCGGAGGAAATCAACTGTAAATAGAAAGGCTATGTTTAACATAATCCCCACAGAAGACTCTCTCTCCTGCGGTCACTGTAATCAACCTGGTAGTATCAGGTGAAGGTTCTTCATTATCTCTCTGTGGCATTATGTCTCACCACATAGCTGATAATAAACTGATGGATTATCAAACAAGATTACAGCTTTAGCAAATAAAATCATGTTTTGTGTTAAGAGAGAAAATGCTTACTATCCCTATCTGCCTGGCTAAATATTTACATATCACAGGCTTTCTAGGGTCCCTGTTCTTTCAAATCTGATTTTTAAAAAACAACACAGAGGTTAAGTTAACAAAAAGGGAACATACCGTGCTTTTGACACTAAGCTAAATGCACCTCTGGGAGAAAACAGGGACTGCCTAACAGGTAGAACTAAGTAAACCCAAGGCCTCAGGTGTTGGTGAGATCAATGGGTACATGAGACAAAAGCAAAGCCGAAAGTGTTAAAAGGGATTCAAATACCTACTTTAAAGGGAACATAAATGAAACAGAATAGAAATCCAAAGCATGCATGCAGCTGTGTGTGTGTGTGTGTGTGTAAGAAGAGGAGCAATGGGCTTGCATAAAGTCTCACGCTGGTCTGTGCTTTTTATACCTTCAAAGCCCTTTCTCCTTCATTGTCTATATCCTTTCTCTATCCCCATTTCCCCCAATCTCTCCATTTTCCTGCTCACATAAAGTGAAGTCCAGGAGAAATGAAGTGACTTGCAAAAGATCCCGGAAGTCAGGCCTCAAACAGTTTTCTGGAGTCCTAGTGCAACCTAGGAAAGTTGGACTTTTTCTGCTCTAACACGGGATGCTCTCTTAAGGCAAAGGAAGGGCACAGGGTTTTTTAATTTTACTTTAAGCTTTTTGTATTTATACTGACAAATACGAAGTTTAATTCCTATTTGGTTTCAGACTCGTGGACAGAAATGGATGTGACTTATAAAAAGGAAAACATACATTTAAAAATGCCTGTCTTTTGAGAGACAGAAGAAAAGAGAGAAAGAGAGAAATTGGTTTGGGAATTGTATTATATTGGTCAGTCTAAACGTGTTACCATCCCAGAGCAGAGTACAAAGCACTGACAACAGCCACCGTGGCTAGTTGCACAGCAAGTTATTGCAGACAACCTAACTTCCTTCCATGAATGACAGATCCTGCAAACATAGAAGGGCAAAGAGGCCTGAGTCTCTGCATGTGAGATTCACAGAAGCTCTTCATTCCAGTGTCTTTTTCACCTACACACAAAAGAGCACTGGGCTGACCTTCAGTGCAAAGAATTTCTGTGCAGTGGACTAGAGAGGTCCATAAAAGCACCAGGGCAAGATGCTCAATGCTTCTGGCTTCACTTTGTCAGGTGCCAGATGGCCTTCCAGGCGAACCACCAAGAGGGATCCTGGAGTGAGACCACGCTGCCCTCCAGGACTATACCCATTGGTCCAGTGTTCTATGCACACACTGGCCACCCAATGAACAGCACTGAGTGAAAAAATAATGAGCATGACACATAATAAAAATATAATTCTGTATTTCCCTTTTGTAATGGTTTGTCATCCATAAAATGATCAAAATATAATCTAGTGAAATCATGACTTTCCCTTCTGATAATTAGAAGTTTGAATGTTTATTTTTGACAGAGAGAAAGAGAGAGCGAGAGAGCGAGCGAGCGAGGATGCAAGCAGGGGAGGGGCAGAGAGAGGGGGGTATAGAGATCCAAAGCAGGCCTCCCTGATAGTAGAGAGCCCAACGCGGGGCTTGAACTTACAAACTATGAGATCATGACCTGAGCAGAAGTCGGACACTTAACTAACTGAGCCACCCAGGTGGCCCTTAATAATTAGAAGTTTGAAAGGAAATAGTTTTTTTTAAATACAAGAAATACAGTACCAATTAATACATTTCAAATTATCTATAAATTTATATAAATATCAGCAACAAACATACAACTTTCCTCTCCCACATCTTTTTCCCCATCTCCACAACAATTGTCTCTTTATAGTTTGGTGGTGTGTATCCTTTCAGTTATTTTTCTATTTTACATATGTATTTTCCTTTATATATATTTTATACACAATCATACACATACAGATATGTACTACAAATATCAGGTTGAGCTTTTTAAATACATTATATAGATGAGATTATACTTTATACATGGTTTTGTCTTTTTACTTTACTTTACTTAAAAAAAAATAGGATGTGTCAAAGATCTTCTCAGGTTAATAGTACCTCATTTTCTTTCTAACTGCCACTTAACTTTCAAGAGAATGGATGTTCTAGGAGTGTCTGGGTGGCTCAGTCAATTAAGTGTCCGACTCTTGATTTCAGCTCAGGTTGTGATCTCATGGTTCGTGGGAATGATCCCCAAGACAAGCATGGAGCCGGCTTGGGATTCTCTCTCTTCCCTCTCTCCTCCTTCCCCACTTATGCTCTCTTTCTTTCAAAATAAATAAATAAACATTTTTTTAAAAAAAGAATATGGACATTCCATAAACTATTATGGATTCTCCTACTTAGGTTATTTCCAATTTGAGGCTATTATAATTGATAATGCCATAAACATTCATGTGTGTGTATTTTGTGTGCATGGTGGAAATCCTGAGTTAAAAGAAATGCTGGGTTTTAATAGGCACTATCATAATAAATATCAATTTACACTTCCCCCCCTACAGTAAATGTTAGTATCTGTTTTCTTACCTCCTCACCAACACTGGGTATTATCAAATTTTGAAATTTGTGTCAATATGAAAGGCAAAAACTACTTTGTGTTATTCCTTTTTCTGTGTCTTGCTCATTTTCTATGTATTTTAAGGAGTATTTTTAACCAGTTTTAGGAACTCTATATTATCGGTCATAATCCATTTTGAATTAAAAAAAGCTGCAAATACAGCATTATATTTATATGACATAAACTTCTGGTCCTAGTTTTTTTTTTTTTTTAATTGTCTTTTATCCTATAGAAGCTCTAATTTTACGTTATGATCTGAATGTGGAGCCTGCTTGAGATTCTTCTTTCTCCCTCTCTCAGTCCCTCCCCTGCTTGTACTCTCTCTCTCAAAAAAAAAAATCTGTTTATCTTTTTGTTTTAAATGGCTCTGAGTTTTATGCTTCATTTTAAAAAGGGCTCGTCTACTAAGTTTTTACACTTAGCTCCTTGATGTAGCTGAAATTCATTTTTCTAAGAGACAGGGCTCCCACTTTATTTTCTTTCCAAATCAAAAAATAATGTTCCCAGCACCATTTATGAAATAGTCCACACTTTGCTATGCAATCTGAAATGCAAGCTTTTCCATATAATAAGTGCTCACACTTGTTTAGGATTCTCTAATACCTACTGCAATTATCTATCTTTTTTCCAGCCATTTCAACACCATTTCAATTGCTCTGGCTGAATGCCATGCTTCGATATCTGGTACAATAGTCCTCCTTCATTGTACTACTTTTTTTTTTTTAATTCTTTATAGCTAATATTGCACATTTCCTCTCACTTTTAAAGCTTTTACTATACATCAAAGAGATAAATAGGGATTTTAAAATATGTGATATAAAAAACAGTAAAATGAATACATACAAAACCCTCATCCTACATTTTGTCCTCAAGAAAAATTGTGAAATCAGTGTATCTAATTACATAAGCAATCCTGCGGGAATTATTATTGGGACTGTATTAAATGTATAGATTAACCAAAGAGAAATGAAATAACATCTTTCATTTTTTATTTTTAAAATTTCTTTTATTTTTAATTATTTTTTTAGAGAGAGAGAGTACAAGCTGGGGAGGGGCAGAGAGAGGGAGACACAGAATTTGAAGCGGGCTCTAGGCTCTAAGCTGTCAGCACAGAGCCCGACGTGGGGCTGGAACTCACAAACCCCAAGGTCATCACCTGAACTGAAGTCAGATGCTCAACAAACTGAGCCACCCAGGTGCCCCTTGAACTAACATCTAAGCATTTATGGTATCTTCTCTTAATTTTTAGAGAGTTTCCAGGACTGTCGGTTAAATCTTTTATTTTTCTTCATATAGGCAAGCACATTTCCTAATTGTTTGTTTGCTTTTGTGCACAAGGCATTTTTATGATACTTTCTCATTACTTACTGAAGAGATTCAGGTAAGCTACTGGTTTTGACAAGTTGATATTGTAATTCTTACTAAATACTCTAAAGAGTACTAATGTTTCCAATGGATTCTTTTAGATTTTGTAAATAGAATATATATATATATATATATATATATGATTTATATAGAGTATTTACATAAATTTATATATATTTATATAAATAAAATATAGTGAAACATTTTGTTCTTTCTCAGTATTATATTCATTTCTTCTTTCACTATTTCTTATTCTTACCTAATATCTTCAGCTAGGACATCTATTATAATTTTGAGTAGGGCAGTGATAATAAGCTTTCCTGTCTTGTTCATGCTTTCAATGGTATACTCTATTTTACCAAATGATTTTGTATTTGCTTTAGATTTCCAGTAGATATCACCTACCAAGTTAATGAAGTTCCTTTCTCTGACTAACCTAGAAGTTGTTTTGTTTTATATTAAATCACAAATAGATGTGGACTTTATATCATGTGTTTTTTTAAGTACCATTGGAGTGAATCAATGGGTTTTCCTGTTTTTAATGTAGTAAAGTACATTAATAAGATCTCCTAGTGTTCAACCATTATTGCATTCCTGAAATTAATACTATTTGGTAATAATGAATACAATTTGATACTATTTTATTTGGAGTTCTAAATTTACATACATAAGGCAGTGCAGCTTAACGTGGTCACTTTGAGCGTGTGTGCAATCACTGTCCATTTCGGTACTTCAACTATATATAGAAAGATAGCTGAACTGGGATGATTTCATTCTATTTATTTACAGTAGGGATTAACTGGTTCTTAAGCATTTGATGATTTAAAGCCCATAAAATAGTCAAGACCTTCTATCTTTTGTGGAGCTAACTTTTTATTACTTTGTCAATTTCTTCTGATTATTGTTCTCTTTAGGTTTTCCAACACTTTTTAAAATCCTATTAGTAATTTATATTTTACTAGAAAAGTAAATAGACTTTGGAATTTGTTATTTCAAGGTCAAAGAAATTATACTTTTATAATTTAAAAAATTTCTTCTGTATCTCTAGTTAAGTCTTCACACTTGTTACTAATGTGTATTTGTATCTTTAAAAAAATTTTTTTAGATTTTTTTAAATGTTTATTTATTTCTGAGAGACAGAGAGAGACAAAGCATGAGCGGAGGAGGGGCAGAGAGAGAAGGACACAGATCTGAAGCAGGCTCTAGCCTTTGAGCCTAGAGCTGAAGTTGGATGCTTAATGAACTGAGCCACCCAGGCTCCCCTTTATTTATTATTTTTAAGTTTATTTATTTATTTTGAGAGAGTGTGTGGATGAGCAGGGGAAGGGCAGAGAGAGAGGGAGAGAGAGAATCACAAGCAGGCTCTGCTCTGTGAGCCTGGAGCCTGATGCAGAGCTCAGTCTCATGAGCAGTGAGATCATGACCTAAGCCACGATCGAGAGTCAGACACTTAACCGGCTGAGCCACCCAGGCACCCCTACACATTTTTGATATTTACAAACTTCATGATTACCAACTAGAGAATTTACACAATTATCAAGCATCCATGGGACATTTACAAATTTTGGTCATGTATTAGTCTACTGGGAAAACCTCCATAAATTCCAAAGAGCAGAAATCATAGTTCATACTAAATACAATAAAATTAAATAGTGGCAATGAAAGGAGAATTGTCTAGCCCTAATCTACCTATTTCAAAAAAAGATACATTCTTCTAAGTAACTCTTGGTTCAAAGAGGAGTAAGACAGGAACTATTAATCACTTACAAATAAACAAATGAAAGCTCCATCACTTGCTGACTGTGGCTAAACCAGTACTTAGAGAAAATGGGATAGCCTCAATTCACTTATTAGAAAATAAGAAGGGATTTAAAAACTCAGTAACTGAGACAAGAAGAAGTAAAATAAATAAGAATGTACAAGAATGAAGATAATAAATTAATGACAGAAAAAAAAACAACTGACTTTATCTATAAAACCCAAAGCTGCTTCTTTGAAGCGGTGTACGAAGTCGGCAAAACCTTTGGTGAGTCTGATCAAGAAAAAAGAGATATGATACAAATATACTTTAGGGGTGCCTGGGTGCTCAGTCGGTTAAATGTCCAACTCAGCTCAGGTCATGATCTCACAGTTTGTTAGTTCCAGCCCTGTGTTGGGCTCTGTGCTGACAGCTCAAAGCCTGGAGTCCACTTGGGATTCTGTGTCTCCCTCTCTCTCTGCCCCTCCCCCGCTCACACTCTGTCTCTCAAAAATAAATAACATTAAAAAAAATTTTTAGGGGCGTCTGGGTGGCTCAGTCGGCTGGCCAGCAGACTTTGGCTCAGGCCATGATCTCGCAGTTCGTGGGTTCCAACTACACGTCAGGCTCTCTGTTGAAAAAAAATTTTTTTAATAAAATAAAATTGTCTTCTGAGTTTATTCATTTTTGGGAAAGTTGTAGTAAATTCTCCCAGTATGATTGTGGGTTATTCACTTCTCTGTATTTTCATTTTTTTTCTTTGTTTTTCTTTGTATTTCATGACTTTGTCCACATAATTTCATGATTACTGCATATTCTTGTCAAATGCTTTTTTATTGTTTTTCTTTGGGAATGTCACAAGTTTTAACAGCATAAAGTTGGGATTTAAAAAAAAATATATCTAGTTCATAAGTCTGTGTTTTAAAGGGTTAATTTAAGTCATTCAGGTTTAGTTTGACTACTTGCATGTCTGACTTATTTCTGACCATTTATTTTCATGTTTTCTATTTATCATTCTTTTGCATCCGACTCTTTTCTTCTCTGACTTTAGTGGAATTAATACAGTTATTCCATTTTTTTTCTCATTTACGTATTTACTTATTTTTAAAGTTTATTTTTGAGAGAGAGAACGAGCATTTGAGAGCGGGGGAGAGGCAGAGAAAGATAGGAAGATAATCCCAAGCATGCTCCACACCACCAGTGTGGACCTGATGCGGAGCCTGAACCCATGAACCATGAGATCATGATGAGCCAAAAACAAGAGTCAGACACCCAACCGACTGAGCCACTCAGGCACCCACTTTTTTTAATGTTTAAAAACATATGTATTCTACTCTTTTCCTATTTTTCTTAGGGATTGCTTTAACATTTTAATATTCAGATATAAACATATATATCTTATCAATATATAGAAATAATCAAGATCTCAGGGATGCCTGGGCAGCTTAGTCAGTTAAGTGTCTGACTTTGGCTCAGGCCGTGATCTTGCAGTTCATGAGTTGGAGCACCATGTTGGGCTCTGTGCTGACAGCTCAGAGCCTGGAGCCTGCTTCAGATTCTGGGTCTCCCTCTCTTTCTGCCCCTCCCCCACTCATGCTCTCTCTCTCTCTCAAAAATAACATTAAAAAAATTAGAAATAATCAGGATCTCTATTAACTTCCTGATCAAGGCAAGAATCGTAAGACATCTTCAATTCTGGCCCCACCTTTATATCCTATTCTCTAATCCCTCTATTCCCATATCTACTACTTACAGGTTGGTATTTTAGTTCCATATTATTAACAACTGTTTATTATGTGTCAGTAGTTCTTTAGACTCAGGTACAATTTTAATAGTTTTACACCCACATTTTTCTTGATGTTGTATTCATTTTGTTTCTCTTGCTTTACAGCAATATATTTCGAAGATTACTTTCAATGTAATCTGTTGGTCATGTCCAAAAATATCTTTATTTTGTTCTTCCACTGGAACACAAATTTGGTTGAGTGTAAAATTTGAGGTGCAAAAATTGTTTGGTTTCAGTAACGGAAAATCTTTAGTATTTTTGCTGTCATTTTGTGTGTGTTTTTTTAGTGTGTGTGTGTGTGTGTGTGTGTGTGTGTGTGTGTGTGTGTATGTTTAATGAGGAGAAATATGTGTTAAATCTCCTATGTGGGTTAAAAAATTTTTTTAATGAAATGATTTATGTTTGATAAACATACAAATTGTCTTTTTTCTCTTTCAGTCTAATTTTGCATGGGGCAAAGAAGCAAAGAAGTTGAAATTAAAAATGGGATTCATTCTTAAAAACTCTTATGTAGAATGAGTTCTAAGTACCATCTGCTAAAATGAAGAGATTAACAATAGAAAAGGAACCAAAAGAGTTTCATATGCTCTGCTAATCACTTTCTAAAAGCCTTGGAACTATATTCACCCTAGAAGGGATCTGATATGGGTAGGTAAAAATTGTATTTTCCAATAGTACTGTTGTTCAAATAATTAGCTATTGAAAATAGGCAATGCTACTAACAAGGGAACCAGGGCATACCAATATATTTGCATTTCTTTAAATTTTGTTCTAATGCACTATGTTGTTAATACAATAATTTGTCACTAGAAATTGTCATGTTTAGCATTTTAACAGAAAATCTGTTTTTAGAGAAACATCTATTTATGAACAAAGAATTTTACCACAATCTTTGTTCTTAGTTATTCTAGCCAATGAAAAACTTAGTCATTGGAGTCACAAAACTCAATCCAAAATATACAATTAACCACATGAGTATTATGGGCTATTGTGAAGAAGGAGATAAATTTTCTAACGACTACTTTTAGACACTGAAATCTGTAAAATGAAAGAAAGCATTTTTTACTCTCTCTCTATTCCTTTTACCACCATCTTCTTCCCCTCAAGTTTGTCATTGGAAAAGGAGAGAATTAACTTCACAGAATCTTATTCATACCAAGAAGAACAATTCATTGTTCATATTTCGAATCTTCTGCTGAAAGCTCATGCCTTTTCGATCACCCACACCATTCCTCACCAACACTGCCTCTTGAATGACTAACAGTGTCCAAAATAGAACGCACAAATTGTAGCTGCTAAAAGGTCACGAAGAGTCAATTTTGACAAATTTTATTAGACAAATTTATCAAGGAATGTTACTGTGAGTAGTTATCTTTGGCTATAAAAGGAGATATAGGAAGGGCGGTGAAGTTAAAAGGAATCTACAACTATCATCTGTATGTCTGTGTACTATTTAAAGCCTTTACAATGACAATATAATCATATAGAATCATGTAATAGAAAAAAAGAAGGCAAGTCTCTCAAAAAAAATAAAAAGGGAATGTTAACCATTAGAGATAACCTAGCCCCCAATCCCTCAATTGAGATAAAACTGGGATTAGAGAATATAACTGACATGCTCCAGGTCACGAGTAACCCAGTTTATAACTCCAAACCTCCATCAAAAGGAGGGAGGTGGGGAACAGCAAAGAGCTGCTCTAACAACAGGCATTCTCCCGCGAGAAAATGAGAGATGCTAGGGCTTATAAGATCACATAACCCAGAAATCATATAGGAAAACTTTGGCTCATGTACTGGAGGAAGTGAAGAAATATGCCAAAATCAGTGGATATGAGTTGAGGAAAGTAAGGATTCAAGTCATTCCAAAGATCTAGAATCTAGGCTATGGGAACCAGACAAGACATTATCATCAAACTGGATTAACAAGTTGCCTCCAACACCTCCAGAGATTGGATCTTTCCTTTGTGAGTTTACTTAGTGGCTCAGTTTGTTATAAACAGTCACAGTGGAGGGGTAGTAGCTGACAGTAAGTTGCTGGCTAGAATACAAAGGCTACATGCTGAATTCTAGTTTAAGGATCCTTGCACTATATCCTATGCCAAACACCAGTGGTGAGAATTTCTCATCCTTACCTAGGAGTGATGCAAAGGCAGATATAAAAAAATTGTAAAACCCATGGGTAAAAAGAGCTAAAATCCTGCAACAGGACCTAAAAGGAATCACTAAGAGTTATATTTCCTTATATTCCTAGAAGCCAGCAATATTATTTTCATGTGATTGGGACTGAGTCATAGACAACCTTTCAGTCTGTTATTTGGAGGAATCCAAAACGAGAGTGACTTTCTGGCAGACCCAAAAGAGGTGAAAAAATTTAAAGATGTGGGCACAAATGGTTCTCGTAACTGTAATGATTTCTCTTCATGTACCCATACTCTCCTCAGATGAAAAAACAAAGTGGTATCTTCCAGGACGATATCAAAAAATACCACAAAATTATGGATACCAAAATATACTGATGTTCAAGTTAAGTTTCACATTTACTGGAAGTCTAAACAAACTTCTTGATAATTAATCTCCAAAATGTATAAATCTGCTGCAGAGATGTGCACATAAATTATAATAAAGAACGCTGGTATGCAATTTGATTCAAAGTGCTTTTTAGTAAAGTACATAATGATGCATGCTGAGGAGATGCAGGTATATTTAATTGGATATAATTAAAATAATGATGTGTATTTAAAATAATGATATATTAAAAAAAATTTTAAATGTAAGTGGCTGAAGAACCTGTAATAAAAAGCCAAAGCAGTAAGTACTTTTTGATTACCTGATTATTCACAGAGCTAATACCTTTCATTTAACAAGTAATGCCATAATGCAGTAATAATGTCACACTGGAGGGATTCGGGGAGCCCTGCTGACAATTTGAGTCTTTGCTTCCCCCTCTGGAGAGTATTTTTTCAGGCCTCTTCTGAAGCCAAACTTTCTTCATCAAAAGGAATTTTCTTCAAAACAGGTAAAATGTTGGTGAAACTGAGCCATGGGTACATGAGGTTTAGTGTATTTTTTCCTTTTTATTTCTATGTATGCCTGAAATGTTCTTTCATCAATGAAAAAAACAACGTAAGTATCTCTCTATGTTTGGATATACTTTCTATACTGTTTGATAACTTTGCTTCTTCCCTTTGCAAAGGACATGACTTATTAATGTGTCTGAGCATGCACTGATTCTACTGCATGAAATTCCCTTCAAAGTTCTACTAAAAATTCCCCTCTGGTAAGTGGACTAATAGCAGATAAATGTACATTTCCAACTCTTAGCCCTGGTTAGGTAAGGCCCCCTGGAAAGATTGCTTCTAATCTCGGCTATTTCCCACCATCCTGAGTTATTCTTTGTTCCCCTTCCTTGTCGTTCACCATTCTTCCTGCTTCCAGTTGAATCAGTGAGTCACATCCGCCTCATCCATGCACCAGGATTTCTCAGATGAGCAGCCGAAGAGCTACCCCACTGCCCAGACATCTCATTATCTTCAATCCTCTGCTGCTCTGCTGTGACCTCAAACAGAGCTCAGTTCAACTCCCTGCAGAGCTGTATGGGCAATCAGTGTCCTTGAACCCCCAGCTCTATAATTCATCATCTTAGGAGAGGCAAATGGTTTGGTTGATTTTTTTTTTAAAATTCCTGCTTATATGACTAAGCTTCTGCACTTAACTAGGCTTGTAGAGCATGTATAACATTTCTAAAGATAAAACTCACATTATACAGGTTCTCTATATTTCCTCCCTTACTTTTAACGTTTAATAACTGATAAAACTTATAATCATGTTTTCACTAGTTTGAATATTCTAGACTTTTGAAAAATTGCTCTCGAAAACGTCAATTTCTCTAGGCGTTAATAATTTTAACAGCTTCACAATTTCATCTTAAAAGTGATCATGAAGCAGGAATATCTTTTTTTGCAGAAACACGCGTAGGACATCCAGAAAACATACACTGGAAACAAAGGTCAATAAATGTTTTGGCCTTATTTTATCTCAGAGCAATTCCAATTTACATGGACTATGATCCCAAGCTTTTGATTATTCAATGATGATTCAGTTTCTAAACTGCACCGATCTCCTATTCCTGTTTTATTGTGTCCATCTTTTAATTACTTTATTACTCAATATCAATATCAGCCTTACAAAGAAAGGCAAAGAAATAAAGGTAGAAAAAACACAAGCTAATCTGTTGTACCCATTTTAGCACTTCCCCAATAAGATCATTTAGAGGGAAACCTAAAACCACTGACCAAAATGAAATCTCTGGATATTGAAGACTGATGCAATCACTCTCCTTCCCATGCTAAAAGCAACGAGGGAGTTGTTTCTATATCCCAACTTTAGCAAGATTAACCATGGAATCCAATTCTCGAATACCATGGCTGAATTTTTATAAGATTTTCCAGCTAACATGGTTTATATAAACAACTACGCTGAGTATTCAGGACCGAGCTGGATGTCTAAAAGAAATCATAGTCTACATCCCATGAGAGTTATAGAGTATGTTATATCCTATGTCTCAAAGGGCATTTGAAAATTTTAATTAAAAAGTAAAAAATTTAAAAATAGTTTTAAAAATAAAAATAAATTTTCGAAAGACAATTAAGTCTCCTCGGCAACTTTTAACATTGTAACATTAGTTTTCTTAACATTTCTCCCTGTTCCCTTTCATTTCCTTCTAGCTCACCCACTATCACTAACCCAGATCTCTACCACCAGATTGTACATGGTAGAGAATGGAGAAACACACGGAGAACAACGAAGGGCGAGGAGGGATGAAAAGAGCCAACAGAAACTTTTACTAGGGCCAGGGTTTGCAGATAATGCTCTAAGCTAAACACAAAGCAGCCAAATTATTTATTTTGTAGTTAGTGGAATTTTCTTCTTCAATGTCAAGAGCCAAACTTCAGAAAGTCACAGTTTTCCCAAGACTTAAAAGAAAGATAGCCTTGATTATGCACATATTCTTGAAATGCTTGTAGGTTCAAACTGATATTCTTCCACTGGATGGGCTTAGAGGCCAAAATGCAATCAAACTTGGAGCTTTTAGCTCCAGTTATACAACTTTGCCAATGAGGTAAAGGCAGATTTCCAAACTACACCTTAAAACTGCCACTATATTCTCTGTTATACATCTCTTCTATTGCCCCAACTTTGAGATTCCAAAGATGACCCTATATTCTTTGAGGTATTGTCACCTAAGATTTTCCAACTCTGTGAAAGACAAGAAAAGGTATACAGGGGTCAAAATATGTAAGGTGTTACATGCCGTTGAAAGAAACAGGACTTTCCCTTCAGGGGAAACTATGTACGACAGGTTTTTAAGCAGCAAAAGGATAAGACCAAATTTATTTTAGATAGTTTTGAAGATGCCAATTTCTTCCAAAATAGTATATAAATTTAATACAATCAACATAGGACATTTCAATAAGGTTTTTTTTTTTTTTTTTTTTTAATTCGGGAATAGAATAGAGAGCCTGGAAATAGACTAGAGGTTATGTAAGAATTTAGTATATGACAAAATGCTGGCATGTCAAATTATTGCAGAAAGGTTGGATTAAACTATAAATAATATTGAGAAAGCTGGCCAACCATTTTAGGAGAGACAAAGTTCAGACCATTGCCTCACACCTCATACCAAAAAATTCTAATTAAAAACAATTATACATTGTGAAACCACAAAAACATTAAAAGAAATGATATGTGATCAAAAGTACCATTTCAAGTAAATTTTTACTAAGAAAATGAGATAAAGGGGCGCCTGGGTAGCTCAGGTGGTTAAATATCCAACTCTTGATTTCGGATCAGGTCATGATCTCATGGTAAATGAGTTTGAGCCCTGCATGGGGCTCTGTGCTGACAGCATGGAGCCTGCTTAGGATTTCTGTCTCCCTTGCTATTTGCCCCACCCCACTCATGCTCCCTCTCTCTCTCTCTCTCTCTCAATCTCTCTCTAATAAACATTTAAAAAAAGTGAGACAGAGATATAAGTAGATAAATATAGAAAGATGTTCAATATAATACCATTCATAAAAGCAAAATAACCTGAATGGCTCTCAAAAGGAAGTTTCTTAAGTAAGTTATAGTATATCCACATAGTGAAATAACACAAAGCCATCAAAAATGATGTAGATATGTATTAATTCATTTAGAAAAATACTGAAATCTATTTTTAAACAAGGCAGGTCACCAAACAGAATTATAGTCAATTTTGTATATAATCATAGAGGAAAGTCTAGGATATACTCTGAGATTTTAACTGGTGATAGAACTTGGCTATTTAACAATAAGAAGTATTCCTTTTATAATGGAGACATAACATAAAAGAGCTTGAATTTTGGAAAAAAAAAGAGATTCAGTCTGGCATCAGTTTGAAATGGGGCTGGAGTAAAGAAAATTAGTGATAAATTAGGTGGTGGCTACAAAATACCAGGTGACAGCAGATGAGAATGTGAAGAGATACAAGGACGATGGAGCTGAGTCTGAGAAATATTTGAGCAGGAGATGCAGCAGGACCTGGTGGTCAGCTGGGCTCCTGTTACTGAGCTGTCATTTAGGATGCCTGTAACTTTCAAAAGTAAATAAGCTGGTCATTAATAAAAGAGGAGGCGAGCACTGTATGGTAGGGTAGGTGGTAAACCAATAGCTCTACCTTTAGACATAAATTTCAGGACATCATGAAGATGCTGTCCAGCAGGCAACTGGAAATAAGAGGCTGCAAATTGAGACATGGAGTTTATTGGTATGAGGTACTGGTGAAAACTACAATCATGGTTTATTACCATCAAATCTTGGTAATTCTCCAGGTAAAACGACCAGTAGGTCCATACTGCTTTTAGAGCTCTTAGCTTACTAGACTACATTTTCCAAATACATGAGATTCTATTTCCTAAAATCCTAATCATCCAAATCTCCTGTATCATTAGGACTCCCATTTTATCCTAGTCAGGATTAAGTAACTACGAGACCCTGTGTTAAGTCTTCCAGCAACCTTTCCTTTCATTTAAACCAAAATCCAAACTCTTGGCCAGGATCTACCATCATTATGTGATCTAGACTGATACTCTCCCTGATAGCATTTCCCAACACTTTCGCCATGACTCACTGTGATCTTGTCATTCTGGACTTCCTTCTGATCCTTGAACACACTGAGTTCTTTCCCATATCAGGGCTTAGTACATACTGTTCCCTTTGCCTAGAAGGCTCTTCCTTGGCTTGTCTCCTGACTGGCTCCTTATCTTTCAGATCTAGTTTAAATGTCATCCCCTTTCAAGGGGCATTCCCTAATCTCCATTTCTAAAGAGCCACTCTGCCCTACATCCTGACACTCTATCACATTACCACATCATAATTCCTTCACAGAACTTAACTCTACTCAACATTATTTTGTTACTTGCTTATTGTCAATCTTTCCCAGAATGTAAGCTCTGTAACAAGAGACCATGTCAGTCCAGCACCTCTAATAGAGCCCAAGACACACGACGGTCTTCAAGTACTTGTGGTATCATATAATGTGGAATGAAGAAAGGATCTAAGGGTTTCTAGTAAGTACTGTTAGATTTGCAATCAGAATCATCTTGGCTAAATCAGTCTCAATTCCCATAGATCTAATATGTGGCCAAAAATATTTATCCTGTCTATATAATAGGGTTTTCATGAGACTTCAGTTCTTTATTTATTTGTTCCTCAACAAATGTTACTCACATACCTCCTATGTGTTAGGTAGTGTGTTAGTGTTATGTTACAGTTACGACTAAGGAGTTCAGTCTAGTGGCTGAGACAGCCAAGTTTAGAGGCAGCTATGAACAGTAAAGCTGTCAAAAAGACCAAGTACAAGGTGCCATAACAGCACACCGGACAGATACCAAATCCATCCTCACGGAATCAGGGAAAGGTGGACAGAAGTAGAAATAAACCTGCCAAGGAGAGGGCTGGGGAAGTTTGTGGGAAGAGAAAGAGGAAATAGTTCAGATAGAACTATGCATGTGCAAAGGCCCAAAGGCAAATAAGGACAAGACGTATTGAGAACCACATGTCATCCAGTATGGCTGAGACTAGGAAGGGAAAGTGGTGACAAAATTCAAAACTGGAGCTCTAAAGAGAATCAAGTCAGGGTGGGCCAATGTACCAGCATGGACAATTTGGAGAGCTTTGGCAGGAAATAAAAGAGGCAGTAGTGAAGGGGAAGACTGAATAGGACATGCCACAGATGAGCCTAGAAACAGGGAGAAGCCCAATCAGAGAGAGCTTTGGATGTCATGTTAATGAGCTGGACTCTATGCTTAGGGTGATGGGGAGCTACTACAGAGCTTTAAGCTGGATAGTGACCATTCCAGCATGGAGAAAAATTGGAGGGAGACAAAATAAGGAACTCAGACAGAGTTGTTCATTGAATCAAGAGGGAAGTTATGGGCAGCGTGAATTAAAAGGATGACGGCTATGGATCAAAGAGACAAGTTCAAGAGAAAGAGCAAGAGCTGATGTGACTGTCAAACCATGTTTCTGGCGGGCATCAGCATACTGAGGGATCCCACTGATAAATCTTTTATAATAGCAGTCTTTTTGTAACTCATCCAAAAGGTAAATGTTAATGGTTAGGATTTCCTTAGTATTAAGCTCTTCTACAATTTTTTTTCTTAAATTTTGGATTCCATTTTTGCTTATTTATAAGTACCTGGCTCAAGAGACAATTCTATGCTTAGTGTTTGCTTGAGATTGGGGTCTCCAGGAAGCAGACTTTAAGAAAAAGTTTAGTGTGCAGAATGTTTATCATGAATATTCTTGGGATCAACACCTGTGGAAAGAAAGTGGAAGCAGAAACCAAGCACAATTATGAGCCCAATGGCAACCTTGGACAATCCAGCCAGGACCCCAGGAGCTAAAATGGTCTGCTAGAGTTGCCCCACACTGGATTGAAATGGCCAGGTTGTTATACCCATCTCAATCAGTTGTTGGAAATGGGCCACCCTGAGAAGCATGTAACCTTGGGCAAGGTAGTTTCCTGCAGGTCAGGAAACCCCTGAAGGCTCTAAAAACTAAAAGCTATTCTGCAGACTGCATTCCCAATAGCTGGGTCGGTAAGTTCTTCCTTGAAGAGGGATCTGAGCAGGTGCACCTGCTACATCAGACTTACATCACTAAGTGATTTTAAGTCTGTTGACCCTGGGAGGACACCTTGACAGGCAGGAAATATGCCACCCTAAGAAAACCTGACAGCTTCTTCCCTTCCTACTTCCTTTAACACACATCTAATGCACACATTTTTGTGTGTGTCAGGCACACTGTCAGGCATTGGGTCAAAGGTGTAGAATACAAAAATGGCCTTCATGAAAATTCTTATGTAATGGGGGACATGGTTTTTAAAAAGTAAAAATTTTATAAAATTAAACAAAGTACTTTCCCATTGAGATACTGAAGATGAAAGAAAGTGAAAAGGGCAGGCAACCGAAAGGAGTCTTATTCCACAGTGCCCAGAGAAAGCCCCTCCAGAGGCCACTCCCATTCCTTAACTCATGGCTCCTTCATCTTCAGAGTATCCAATGTAACATTTTCTCTCTTCTCTGACCTCTGCTTCGATCCTTATATCTTCTGATTCTGACTCTACTCCTCCTGCCCCCTTCATTAAAGACTCCGGAATCACATCAGGCCCACATGGAGAATCCAGGATAATCTGCCCGTTGCACATTCCTTAGCCTAATTATTGCACAGTCCCTTTTGCTATGTAACACATTCACAGGTTCTGGGGATTTGAGTGGGGACAGCCTTGTCGGGGTGGGAGGGCCTACCACACTCAATTTCTTCATTTAAAATGGGTATAATAATAAAACCACCTTACATAGTTGTTGCAAAAATTAAGTTCATACCAAGTACAAAGAGCTCCGCCAGGCATAAAGGAAGCCTTCAACAAATGTTAGCAGAGATTTTTCCCTCCTAGACCTCCTTATCCATGCCTTCCTCTTTATCCCTGGCGTTTCTGCCATAGTTCAACCCCTAATCATTCAACTCTTTCCATATCATCTGCTGTTTTCACTTTTGCCTTCTTAGACACATATCCCTAAACCTCATACTCCCCACCCTTCATACCACCACCAGAGTGGAACCACAGCGCTAATGTTTCATGAATTCGCTCACTTAAATATGTATTGTCCACTGTAAACCATGCATCTGCAATCATTATCTACATGGCTAATTCCTGTGCTAGCTGGACATCCTAGCCAGGTGTTGAATCTTGTTTACCTCCTTACCCCAGCATTATACAGTTTGTGGACTACTGTAAGGGTTCATTAATGCCTACTGAATGAATAAATAATGGATGGATGAATCTAGTTAGAACATTCTATGATTCTATAAGGGTAGGACTGTATTAAATTCTCATCAGAGGAACTTATTCTGATTATTTTTATTTTTATTTATTTTTATTTTTTTTTTTATGTTTTATTTATTTCTAGGAGAGAGAGAGAGAGAGCAGAGCGTGAGCAGGGAAGGGTCAGAGAGAGAGGAGTCACAGACTGAAACAGGCTCCAGGCTCTGAGCTGGCAGTCAGCACAGAGCCCGACGCGGGGCTCGAACCCACGAACCGCGAGATCATGACCTAAGCGAAAGTCGGACGCTTAATCGACTAAGCCACCCGGCGCCCCTCTGATTATTTTTAAAGCAGTGAAGGTGCTGTAAAAATTTATGACTGTTGCTCAATTGCATTCTCGGGAAGCATTTCTGTGCCTCCACACTTCCAGAAACCTCCTCAGCCAGAGCTGTACAGAGATCCTGGTACAGAAAGGGCATCTGGGTAACCTGTCAAAGAGGCAAACTTTAGAGTAGGCATCTCTTTGCAACGTTTAGAAGTGACCCTGTGATGTGGCTGCCATTTTGGTTAAGATATATTTTCTCGCTTTCAACTAATCTCATTTCCTCTCTACCACAACCAAAAGAAAAAAAGCAAAAGCAAGATACTGAGGAGGGCCCTTCTCTGTGCTCCCCATTCGAGTGCCTGCCAAACCAATTAATACCTCCTGAATGTTATCTCCCTGCTATGTTAATGTTATGTTAATAAATGCAATTAAGATAACATTCAGGAGGTGTTAATTGGTTTGGCAGATGTACATGAATAAGAAGCACAGATATTTTGCTTTCCCTATTTATGGAGGCAGGAAGTGACACAAAGTTGGACAAAAGGAAACTTAATTTGCCTCTAGTCTCTTTTGATACTACTTAGGCCTTTTCTGTTAAGTAATATATGGGATTCTTAAAAATGCTAATTTAGATGGTATTACAAAGATGAAGTGATTGTCAAATGTTGCAAAAACACTGAAATTATCTTTTGCCACAAGAATTAACTACATGGTATTTACTCCCTTTAAAATGTTATATATGCCATATATACTATATATACACACATACACATTCTTGCTTTCAAATGTGCCCATAGCATATATGTAAATAAGCTCTCGTGCTAATTTATGAAGCAGATTGCTCCAGAAGACTAATATCTAGGCTATTCTTGATGTAATTATTTAATATATTCCAGAGATTTAAGAACTAATGTCCTTTTACTCTAACTTATAAGATGGTAGTGTTCACTTTCTGTGTTTAGAAATTACATATATCTTATACATAATTTATTATATAAATCATATATATCATATAAAGCATATATTTACAATTATATATAATCATATGTTTTAAATATTTTAAATTATATATTTTAAGTTATATATACACAGATACATGTATATATACATACATATACCAGTGTACCTTACTTTGTAAAACAGAAGTTTTCTCTGAAATTTCTATTATACAAATATATATTTGTATAGACTTGAAGCAGAGACGTTACACTGTATTGCCATCAAGGTCACTGTGTTTGTTTCTGGAACTTGGCATTTGTCGGCACATCACATGGCCTTTGGCAGGCTTGGTCTTCCCAGGGCCTTATTAGGACACACCTCTAATAAGAGCCCTGCTAAGCAGGGAGATCAGAGAAGATGTCAAGAGCACAGACCCACTGAGGTTCCTTCCAATCCTGGAGGGCAAATTATCAGTGTCCACACCGGGAACCAAACGGGGAGAACTAAGCTGAAATGCTGGTCTTCAGTCTGGAGTACAAACACACTGGAAACACTTGACCTCCATTCTAAGAAACCATTTTCTGTAAAATATACCAACTCTTTTATTAGGGTTTTCCAGGGAGAAAAAGAGGAAGAAGGGAAAGAGAAAGAGTCCATTAAATTGTATATGTATTGCAAGACTGAAGTCCGATTCCAGAAGTGCTAAAATGTTTATCTCAAATTAAAGAATATTATGTATTTGCCTAGGAAAGAAAAATAACACAGTAGGTAACTAGAATATAGACATTGCTTTGTTTCAAGTGGGTTGTTCTGAGCCAATATCTGTTGCATAATTTTGGAGAATTCACCAATCCTTGAGAAATACATTCGTATGCTTCTTTGCTAAACACCCATCTGCAGCCCTTAGCTGTCCCTTTATTCCATTTCTCAGTGTGAGTCCTCTGGATCTTACATATAGAATAATGGGACTATTCCTAGCTCTCAATCTGTTGAATGTGGGTAATTTCCTAAATCATAAAGGGTTTTTGTTGCTCTTCAGTGACAATAGCTGTTAACTACAGATTGTGAAGAAATACTCTTCTAATCTGTGTGCGTGTGTGTGTAAACGTGTCTGCAATATTTTCCAGTGAGATAAGATCACTGTGGCTCAATTTTTTTAGGTTTTACAATCTTGACTCCCCTTCAGGCTAAGGAGGTAGAGGAACACTCCCAAATGCAGTGACACTGACTCAGTGTTTTAGGGCCTTCCCCATCACAGTTCTTGGCTTTGATGGACTCTGGAGTGGAGTGAAGCCTTGACACATTGAGAAACCATTTCCAGATGACCCTGCTGCACCCTGCAGAGGAGTATTGCCTGTACCCTGGAGGGGAGTATTGCTCACAATGGGCACTTCTTGCAACACTGCCCCAAGAGCTCAGGAGGCTGCCTGATCATGCAACAAATCCTTTCAAGGCAATATACCACAGGCTAGGGGTTGGCAAACATTTTAGAGTGGGTCCTAATCCAGTCTGACTGGTGTCCTTTTAAGAAGAGGAAAAACAGGGGCGCCTGGGTGGCTTAGTCGGTCAAGCGTCCGACTTTCGCTTGGGTCATGATCTCGCGGTTCGTGGGTTCGAGCCCCGCGTCGGGCTCTGTGCTGACTGCCAGCTCAGAGCCTGGAGCCTGTTTCAGTCTGTGACTCCCTCTCTCTCTGACCCTCCCCTGCTCAAGCTGTCTCTCTCTCTCTCTCTCATAGAAATTAATAAAAAAATATATAAAAAAAAAAAAAGAAGAGGAAAAACACACAAAAGACACACAGGGTAGAGCATGCACAGAGGAAAGACCATGTGAGGACACAATAAGAGGATGGCCCATATGCAAACCTGGTGACACCTTGCTCTTGGACCTTCAGGCTCCAGAAGCATGAGGAAAAAATTCTGTTGCTTAAATCACATAGTCAGTGGTATTTTGTTATGGTAGCCCTAACAAAACCAATACACTGAGTGACTGCTATTGGCTGCCCAAAGCACGATGTAAAAAAGGATTCCGGCATGGGCAATGCGGGCATGGGAGGGAGAATAGTATTAAGTCATCCTCACTGTGTGGGGTGGAATAGAGAAGACTTGAATACCTACATAATAGTCACATGCACACAAGAACAAACCCCAAAGTCTGTAAGTAGAAAAATCTTGGTCTTAGTCAAAGATGTTTATACATTCCCCCTCAGTTAGAAATGGATGGAATGGATGTCTTTGTCAGTTTCCTTAACTTCCACAAAAGAATGTCCATCTTACTCCCAACCTTGTTAATTAGTAACCATGGCACTACACTGAATTGAATCCACAACCCAGTAGGGATGCTTTTCTGGTCAGAAGGAAAAACCTGAAACTTAATTGATGTTCAGTATTAGTAGGAAATTTATAAATATTTATTAATAAGTGAATCTCATTTAGTGATTTTCTAATTTATTTTTTGAGAACATCTATTTTCAGCTTCATTTCTCTCTCCAAAGGACTTTGGAATACCAGCATTTCTTCCCTAAAGAACTGAGACCAAAAGTCGTAAGTTATATATTTATGAAGGCCAGGCCTCTGCAAGATTTCAGCTGAGAGTGCTTGATTTTTTTTCTCACTGATCTTCTAATACCTGTGTTCTAACTCTTGGGTCTTTTTAAAAATTTAACATACACTTTGGGTTCTAACTAATCTTTACCTCAAAATTGGCTAATGGGGTTTTGGGATTTTTAGTTTCTTTGCTTTCTCTAGTTTAATGTGTCCATAACAAGTGCATTAATTTGGAAAATGTCCCAATGAGGTGCATGTTTTAGAGAAATTATTGTGTGGAAACACAATTAGACACTGACTGATGAAGCCAGCCTTCCTTAGTAGTGAACAAGGAAGAGGGTAAGGGGATGTGATTAGGCAATGTTAGGACTTCAAAAAAACTATTATACCTCTTAGTATAGACCTGGCCAAGGGAACTAACCCCATATCACCAACACAAGCAAATCCAACTTGGGCAATTCAAGAGAATCCATTGTTATGTACTACATGTTTATGTCCACCTTCTCCCCCCACCCCTCACACAAAATTCATATGTTGAAACCCTAATTCTTAATGTGATGACATTTGGAGATGGGGCTTTGAGGAGATAATTAGGTCTTGAGGTTCTGAAACTTAACTGATGTTCAATATTTGTAGGAAATCTATAAATATTTCTTTGTGAATAAGTGAATCTCATTTGATGGTTTTCTAATTTATTTTTATTTTTTGAGAATACCCATTTTCAGCTTTGAAATTTATGTTGTTTAATCTACCCACTCTATGGTATCTGGTTATAGCAGCCCAAAACAGACTAGGACCTCCATCAAATAAGCCACTTTACTTACCTCTTTCACACAACTAAGTCCTCCCTAACTACAGACTATAATTTTTCAGTGCTTTTCCTAATCCACATGCTCAATGATCCCCTACAATTTAACCCTTCCAACAGCACATACTCCATCACCTATCTACAGACTTTTCTAAAATAACTGAAGTACCACTGGGGTAGGGGCACAGAAGTTAGGTTCTCTCCTAACTTAGGACAACTTACGGCATTAGTATTATTTTTAACCTGAAACCATATTGTTACTTGCTTACATTTTTATTTTTGACCTACGTACAATAAAATTCAATCTTCTGATGCAATTCTAAGACTTTTGGCAAAAGCAGAGAGTTATATAACCACCACCCTTATCAAGACACAAAACAGTTTCCATCACTCCCCTTCCCCCATTCCTTCAGGCTGCCTATTTCTAGTTAAACAGTCCACCACTGACCATGGAAACTCACTGATTTGTTCTCCATCCTTGTAGCTTCAGCTTATCCAGACGACATATAAATAGAATTATATAGTATATAACTTTTAAAATTTGGCTTCTTTCATTCAGTAGAGTGGCTATGACACTCATCCAAGTTGTTGGATATTTCAGATACTTTATTCTTTTCATTGCTAAGTAGTATTCCGTTGCATGGGTGTACCACAGTGATTCTCCATTCACTCATTAAAGGACATTGGGGGGCACCTGGGTGGCTCAGTTGGTTAAGGGTCTGACTCTTGATTTCGGCTCAGGTCATGATTTCATGGTTAATGAAATGGAGCCCTGTGTCAGGCTTCATAGTGATAGCTCAGGGACTGCTTGGGATTCTCTTCCTCTCCCTCTGCCCCTCCCCCACCACTCATGGGGTGCATTCTCTCTCAAAATAAATAAATTAAAAAAAACATTCTCCACCTAACTCAAGCCCATGAAGATTTTTTCCTACGTTCCTTCAAAAGTTTTATAGATTTATGTTTTGCATTTACCTCTACTACCCATTTTGAGTTTGTTTTGTATAAAATGCAAATTATAGGTCATTTTTTATTTTTGCACATGGATGTCTAGCTGTTCAAGCATAATTTTTTGTCCAGACTATCTTTTCTCCACGGAACTGCCTTTGTATCTTTTTCAAAAATCAACTGACCATAATTTTGTGAGTCTGTTTCTAAAGTCTGTATTCCATTCCATTGATCTGTGTGTCTATATTTTCATCAATATCTCATTTCCTTGATGACCATAGCGTTATAGTAAGTCTTGATATCAGGTAGTATCAGTCTTCTAATTTTCATTTTCAAAATTTTACGGCATATTTTACTTTGCCTTCCATATAAATCTTAAACTCAGTTTGCCAATACAGATAAACATATCTGCTGGGATTTTTATTGGAATTACTTACATCAGATATATAGATCAAATGGAGCGGAACTGACCTCTTAACTATATTGAATCTTCCAATCCATAAACATGGTGTTCCCTTTATTTCATCACTGTTTCATAATTTTAAGCATACAGATCCTGGTAAATTTATACCTATTTATTTATTTATTTATTGTAAATGGTACTAATTTTCAATTTTGGTTTCTAATTATTCATTATTATTACGTAGGAATACAAATGGTTTTGTACTTTAATCTTGAGACCTTACCAAACTCACTTTTAAGTTCTAGGAGCATTTTTGTGGACTCTTTAAGGTCTTCTACTTAGGCAATAATGTCATCTGGAAAGTTTTATTTTCCAATCTGAATACCTTTTATTTCCTTTTCCTGCCTTACTTCACTGGCTAGGACTTCCATTATAAACCTTGAATAGGAGTTGTAGAGCAGACACCCTTGCTTTACCTGTAGTCTTAGGGGAAACTATTCAGTCTTTCATCATTAAGGATGATGTTAATTATAGGTGTTTATAGCTGTCCTTAATCATATAAAAGAAGTTCCCTTTTATTCCTAGAGTGCTAAGAATTTTATCATGAATAAATGCTGAATTGTATAAAATATTTTCTATAATCATTGAAATGATTAATTGGTTTTTCTTCTTTTGTCTGTTAATGTAGTAAATTACATTGAATCTTTTTTTAACGTTTATTTATTTTTGAGAGAGAGAGAGACAGCAAGTGCATACATGAGCAGGGGAGGAGGGATGGCAGACAGAGGATCTGAAGTGGGCTCTGCACTGAGCACAGAGCCCAGTGCAGGGCTCAAACTCATGAACTGTGAGATCATGACCTGAGCCAAAGTCAGACCCTTACCTGAGCTAGCCAGGCACCCTGATACACTGAATTTTAAAACAAGCTTGTGTCCCCAAGATAAACTAATAGAGTTTGGCTCTGATGTGTTACATTTTTATATATTACCGGATCCAGTTTGCTAATATTTTGCTGAGAATTGTTGGTGTCGATGTTCATAAGGGTCTATAGGTTTCTTACACTATATTTGTTGTAGCATCAGGTAGGTAATGGTAACTTCATAAAATGGGTTGGGAAATGTTCTGTCCTCTTCCACTTTCTGGAAGAGATTGTGTAATATTAGCATAATTTCTTCCATAAATGTGTGGTAGAATTCACCAGTTATTATTTAACTTAGGCCTAGAGTTTTCTTTTTGAGAAGGTTTATAACTACAAATTAAATTTCTCTCATAGAAGTAGAACTATTCAAGTAATTTACCTCTTTTTTGTAGTTGGCAGTTTTTAAGGAACTAGTACATTTTGTCCAAGTTGTCATGTTTATGAACACAATGGTATTGTCACATTCCTGTATGTACTTTCAGTGTCTGTAGGGTTTATAGTGATACTCTCTCCTTCATTCCTGATATTGGTAGTTTGGTCATCTCTCTCTTTCCTTTTCTTGGTCAGCCTGGCCAGATGTTTATTATTTTTTTAAAGAATGCTTTCAAATAACTAGATTTTAATTTCATTAATTTTCTCTAATGTTTGTTTTCAATTTCACTGATTTCTGTTCTATCTATACAATTTTCTTTTTTCTAATAGCTTTGAGTTTAGTTTACCTCTTTTCATTTTCTTAAAATGAAAGATTACCAATTTGAGATCTTTTTTCTTTTCTAATATAAGCATTTTAGTGCTTTTATAAATTGTCCTCTAAGCTCTGTTTTAATGAATTCCACAGACTTTAATATGCTGTATTATTTTCATTCAGCTCAAAATATTTTATAATTTCTTAGGAAATTTCTTTGACCTTTGAATTATTTAGAAGTCTGTTTTTAATTTCTAAATATCTGGGGGTTTTCCAGGTATCTTTCTGTTACTGTAGTCTAATTCTGTTATTATTAAAAAATGCTTTGTACTACAGCAATTCTTTTAGGTTTGTTAAGGTTTGTTTTATGGCCCCAAATATGGTATATCTTAGTGGATGTTCCATGTGATGATAAAAGGTACAGGTTTTCTGCTCTTGTAGTGTGGACAGTTTTATAAATGTCAAATAGCTGTTGGTGTCGCTCAGATCTTCCATATACTTGCTGGCTTTCTGTCTACTTATTCTGTTAATTACCTAGAATGAGGTTTCAAGGTCTCTAAACATAATGGATTTGAGTATTTCTCTACTTAATTTTATCAGTTTTTATCATGTATTTTGCAGTAGTTTTTAGATGCATACACATTTAGGGCTGTCACCTCTTCTTGGTGAATTGATGCTTTTTATCAGTATGTAATGTCACTGGTATCCTTCTTGTTCTGAAATCTATGTCTGATATTAATAAAGCCACTACCTCTCTTCCTTTCTTTCTTCCTTTCTTTTTTCCTTTCTTTCTTCCTTCCTTTCTTCTTTCTTTCTTTCTTTCTTTCTTTCTTTCTTTCTTTCTTTCTTTCTTTCTTTCTTTCTTTCATTTCTTCCTTCCATCCTCCCTCCCTCCCTCCCTTCCTTCCTTTTTAAGAGTGAGAGAGCCAGAGAGAGAGCACATGAGCAGGGGAGAGAGGCAGAAGGGGATTGAGAGAGAATCTCAACCAGGCTCCACTCTCAATGCAGAGATCAATAGGGGACTTGATCTTAAGATACTGGGATCATAACCTGAGCCAGAATTAAGAGTCAGATGCTCAGCCAACTTAGCCACCCAGGCGCCCTTCACTTTCTTTTTATTAGTTTTATATTGTTATATCTGTTTACATCACTTTATTTTTAACCTGTCTATATCATTATATTTAAAGTGATTTTCTTTTTTTTTTTAAATTTATTTATCCATTTTTAAGAGAGAGAGAGAGAGAGAGAGAACGGGAGGGTGCAGAGAAAGAGGGAGAGAGAGAGAACACCAAGCTGGCTCCATGCTCTCAGTGCAGAGCCTGATGTGGGGCTTGAACTCACAAACCTGGAGATCATGACCTGAGCCAAAATCAAGAGTTGGATGGTAAACCAACTGAGCCACTCAAGGGTCCCCAAAGTGAATTTCTTGCCGACTTCCTATACTTGGGTTCTGTACTTTTTTTTAACCCTGTCTTTAACTAATACGTTTAGAGGATTTGCATTTAATGAAATTACTGACTTAGATTTAGCTTTACCATTTACTTATGTTTATCCCCTCTGTGCTGTTTGTCCTCTGTCTCCCCTTCTGTGCCCTTTCTTGGATTTATAAATATATATTTTTAGTATTTTATTTATTTGTATAAATACTTTAGAGTTTGCTATAGGGATTACAATTACATACCTAACTTTTGAGTTTATTTAGAATTCACATTTTACCACTTCAGCTGAAATTCGGAAATCTTACAATCATATAGATCCATTTACCCTTCCCATTTATGCTGTAATTTTCTTATGTTCAATATCTACTTAGGCTGAAAATCCCATTAGACAATGTTATAATTTTCCCTCAGTAGAGGGAAAAGTATTTTATTTATCCAGATATTTACCATGTATACTGTTCTTTCTGTCACAGTTTTCTGTCTCTCAGTGACAATTCATTTGGGTTCAGACCCAAAACTTTGGTGTCACATTTTATTCTTCACTTGCCTTCACCCTCCATACCATACCCAGTTCATCAGCAAGTTGGCTCAACCTGCAAAATATACCTTGTATGTGTCCTTCAGTCTCTCCTGTCTGAAACAAGTATTCTGGGGCTATAAAAATCAAACATTAAAATGCCTTTGTTTAAATGAAGACAAAAATTGTATGTCCTAACATTTTAATAAAAAGAAAATTTCTTTAAAAAAAGAATACAAAATCCTTTATTTAAAATTATGCAGAGAAGAAAAATGTTATTCAAAATCTTTTGACTAGTCAAGTTGAGTGTAATGAAAAAGAAAAGTTCTAATCCATATCCAGCACTGAAGCCATCATATTTCAATTTTATAGTCAATTGGATACATTTTCTTTCATTCTGTGTCTCAGAATTTTGTCCTTTTGAGGCAGGCAAACAACTCAGCCTTGGCAATATTGTCTCTCATTTAACAATCTATTTCAGTCTTATCCTTGGCAGTTAACAATGACCTCGCGCTGCCGACACATTTCCAGTGTGTGCGTGGCTGTGTATGAGATGTTGTTATTTTCCTATGCTGCTTTCCCCTTTGATCATCAACCTTGTCTTGTCTCCTAGTCTCCCTCGCAGCTCTAATTGTTTTTATTTCTTTGAAACCCTCTGAGAAAAGAAGGTCCTAAAAGAATATTCTCCCTTTCCAAGGCTGCCAGCTTAGAAAATTTCTTGTTTCTTTCTCCCTGAACATTTTTGGTTTTGTTAAGACACACTTTTCTTTTCCATCTAGCCTAGACTAGCCAAGACCTATCTCCATCTAGTCTTCCTCCATCGGTAACATCGGCAACACCCTCAGATGTCACAATGGATGAGTATGACACTGTAAATCAGAACACTTGACATGAGCCATAATCCTACCATGTCTGACTGGAGACCTTGGGCAAATCACTGAGCCACTCTGGACTAACTCTGTTCATCTACAAAATGGGGTTGATCATTATATGTAACTTTAAGGGCTGCTTTAAAGGATTAAATAAATGAATACAAATGTTTTTGAGAAGTGTGATTCAGTGATACTGATTTTTTTTCAGTTTAATGAACACCTATTAGTAACTAACAGGGGTAGTAAACTCAAAGGACTAGAAGTAATATAAATACATGCAGCAGGGTTGCATGCATTAGGAAACAGGGAGAGTGTGTGTCTAAAGAATTAGAGATCAAGGGGCATCTGGGTGATTCCGTCGGTTAAGCGTCCGACTTCAGGTCAGGTCAGTTCATGACCTCACTGTTTGTGGGTTTGAGCCCCGCGTCGGGCTCTGTGCTGACAGCCGGCTCAGAGCCTGGAGCCTGTTTCAGATTCTGTATCTCCCTCTTTCTCTGACTCTCCCCTGCTCATGCTGTCTCTCTCTCTCTCTCTCTCTCTCTCTCTCTCTCTCAGAAATAAATTTTAAAAAAACATTAAAAAACTAAAAAAAAAAAAAGAATTAGAGATCATAAGGCTATCTGAAGAGGAGAGAGTTCCTCCTAATGACTTCCCAGGCAGAGGATTCCTAACCATCCCACTCCAACTTGAAGCAACTCTGAAAGGTGATGTTAGCTCCAGAGTTCTTTATGGTATCAGATGAGACAATTGGGTTTGCATCAGGGCTTGGCTTCTCCCTTGGCCCGCTTCTGCCTCCTTCTTTCCACAGGTGTTTCCACAAGGGTGCTCCTGAATAAACATCTTATACACTAAACTCCATCTCCAAATCTGCTTCCTGGGGAATCCAACCCACAACACACTTTTTGAACTCATGGAACAATCTGTATGCTAAGCTAGGCAGATAGAGGATTTCAATGCCATGTGATAAGTGATAGAGCAGATATACAAACAAAAGCTATGGGAAGGAAAGGGGGGCGGTGTATGCAGATCAACCAAGGGGACTCAAGTCTTCCCAGAACAGGCAATCTTGAGGTGACTTTTAAAAGATAATTAAGTGGTGACGAGATAAAGAAGGGGGAACAGGTATTCTAGGTAGAGAAAGAAACACTAAAAGTGAACAACAGACATCCAAGGAATAGAGACTATGCATATGCACGGAGAACCACCAGCAGCTTAGTACTAATAAAACTTAAGAGACCTAAAAGAATTTGGGAAATAATGAAACTTAAAATGTAAACTGGGGACTGGCATGAGATGAAGTGGGAGAAAAAAGTTACAATTTAAGAGCTTGGCCTTGATTTATGGATACGGAGATTGATTTTCCCTCCCAACTCTGAACACTTGTTCTCTCTTCCCTTCAATAAGCTTTAAAGTTGGTCCTTCATGGAACGTATTTTCATTCAATGGGTTATGCCCTGAGAAACCTCATCTCTTATTATCATTCAAAATCTATATATGAACATCTAATTAAACATCTCCACTTGAATGGCCTACAAGAACCACAAATTCAGTGTGTCCAAAATTGAGTTCATCACCTGACCTTCCTATACCTCATCTTTCCAAATTCCCTACTTTGGTGAATATTAACACTGTCCATCCAGTTGCCCAAGCCACAGGCCTATGGTACCAGTCTTGATTCCTTTTTCTTTTTCACTCTTCAGGCCCAATCCTTCAATGTATCCAATAAATAATCCTATTTTAATATATTTTGGAGCATGAATTTACTGTTACTTCCTGAGTTCAGTGAAAGCTCTTACCAACTGGATAATCTGCCTCCCGTCTTACTCCTTTCAAATCCATTTGCCAAACAACTACAAGAGTAATCCTTCCAAAACACAAATCTGATCATGCCAAGCCTCAGCTTAAAGTCCTCCAGGGGTCCCTATAATCTTCGAGATGAAGTCCAAAGTCCCTAACAGAACTCTTCAGTATCTGACCGTGGATTTCATGCTTTCTGCACACTATAGTACTGTAAAATTTTCCAGCTCTTTATGCTCTCTCTCTTACTTTCAGAACATGCACCAGGTTGCACACACAGCCTAAAATACCTTTCCCTGCCCGTCTTTCCTCCTCTCCTTCCTTTCGCCTGATTAAGACCTATTAGTCTTTCAGTGCTAAACTTAAATGTTCATTCCTCCAGAGAGTCTTCTCTGTCACCCTCACCCTTATTATAAGCTAAGTGCCTTGTTTATAATTCTATCAATCTATCCTTACATCTCTCTACCATGAGATTACAATCAAAAACAAACCAAAAAATGCCTTATTTATTTCTGAATTTTCAATATTTAGCATAATATTTGGCACATAATAGTTTTCAATAAATATTTTCTAAATGATCAAGAGTTGCCTGGGTGGCTCAGTCAGTGAAGTATCTGACTCTTAAAAAAAAATTTTTTTTTAATGTTTGTTTATTTTTTAGAGACATAGAGAGACAAAGTGCAAGCAGGGGAGGGGCATACAGAGTGGGAGACACAGAATCCAAAGCAGGCTCCAGGCTGTGAACTGTCAGCACAGAGCCCCATACAGGGCTTGAACTCACAAACTGCAAGATCATGACCGGAGCAGAAGTTGGGACGCTTAACCAACTGAGCCACCCAGTCACCCCAAGTGTCTGACTCTTGATCTTGGTTCAGGTCATGATCTCATAGTTTAGGAGTCTGAGCCCTGAGTTGGGCTCTGCACTGATGGCATGAAGTCTCCTTGGGATTCTGTCTCTCCTCTCTGTCCCTCTCCTGTTTGTGCTCTCTCTCAAAATAAATAAATACACTTTTAAATTAATTAATTAATTATGTGAAACAGAATTTGATTTCCAAATATACCCTCTGATGGCAATGCTGGTCAGGGTTTCAAAAGAGAATTTACTGAGAAAGACAAGAAATAACAAGTGGTAGCAAGGAGGAGGAGAAAAAGGAACCCTTTTGTGCACTGCTGGTGGGATGTAATTTAGTGCGATTTGGAGGTTCCTCAAGAAATTAAAAATAGAACTAACCTATCATCCAGTAATTCCACTACTGGGTATTTATTTAACCTGAGAGAACAAAAATGCTAATTCAAAAAGATATATGCACCCCTCTATTTGCTGCAGTATTATTCACAACAGCCAAGATACTGAAGCAACTCAGGTATTCATCAATAGATGAATGGATAAAGAAGATGTAGTATGCACACACACAAATGTTACTCAGCTATAAAAAAGAATGAGATCTTGCCATCTGCAAGATGGATAGACCGGGGGTATTACACTAAGTGAAAGAAGTCAGACAGAAAAAAAGAAAAACAAATACCATATGATTTCACTTATATGTGAAATCTGAAAAACAAAACAAATAAACAAATAAAAAGCAGAAATAGACTAATAAATACAGGAACAAAATAATGGTTGTCAGACAGGGGTGGGCAAAATGGGTGAAAGACAATGAGAGATACAGGCTTCTATCTTGTTGAATGAATATGTCACAGGAATAAAAGGCACAGCATAGGGAATATTTACAATGATATTGTAATAACATTGTATGGTGACAGATGGTAGCTACACTTGTGGTGACCATAGCATAATGTTAAATTTGTTGAATCACCATGTTGCACACCCGAAACTAATGTAACACTGTGTGTCACCTACAATTTGATTTAAAAAAAAAAAAGGGAGAGAATCTACTGGAGGCTAAATCACAGGTTACAAGATGTAGTAATGACCTAAACCAGAAAAATGGGAGTAGAAATAGGAGTAGAGATATTTTTCTGTCTAGCTCCTATCTAGAAGGACACCTGGGTGGCTCAGTTGGTTACGCGGCCGACTCTTGATTTTGGCTTGGGTCATGATCTCTGCAGTTCAAGAGTTTGAGCCTTATATGACGCTCTGCACTGACATTGTGGAGCCTGCCTGGGGTTCTCTCTCTCCCTCTCTTTCTGCCCTTCCCTTGCTCTCCCACTCACTCTCTCCCTCTCCCTTTCTCTCAAAATAAATAAATAAGCTAAAAAAAAGAAAAAAGAAAAATATCTTGGAGGTAAAATCAGAAATGCTGACTGGATGATAGAGGTGAGGAAGACTGTGGTATAAAATTATCCCTGGATTTCTGACTTGGGCACCAAGACAGTGATACCTTAACTGTGATAGGATACAAGAGAAGAAGTTTGAATAAAGGGCATAAAGATGAAGAACATGATGGTTCACTCACTGAGGGAATGTTGAGGGTGAGGTGCCTATGGGAGACTCAGGTGGAGTTATTTGGACATCAGCATATAGGTGAAGAGAGGAACAGAAATCACAAATGGGATGGCCCATGGGAATAGTGACTATAAGAAGGAAGTCAAGAACAGTGACATGGGAACACCAACTTTGCTACAGATTGTGCTTTTGTCCAGATCCAGATCCACTCTTCACCTTGCCCCAGGAGACTGACCTATGTGGACATCAAAGGGTTTTGTTTGGGTTTAGTCCATGTGGGAGACCAGCAGGAGACAGGAGGGAGGAAGGAGGAAAGTGAAGTCTGAGTATTTATTCTCCAGCTTTCTCCCTGCTTCATCTATTCACCAAATGTCATAACAACTTTCAGGTACTCTCTTCATACAACTACCTCTCCAGGTTCCAGTAACTGACCGTTGCACCAGCAGAGCTAGGTATGGTAATGAAGCCCACTTGTCATTGGGTGGGTTGTTCCTAAGCCACATACACTTTGTAAATAGCTCCCTCATTTAACTCTTCTCAATTACCCAGCTTGACTATGTCATCCATTTCCTAAAGAAAGCCCGAGTAATACAGAGGGAATCCTAGGAAGGGAAAGACAGAAAAGTAATCTGATAAACTAACTCTATTCAAGTGATTTAGCATTACCTTCCCTAAACAGTCTTCTCTGAAAACTAAAGGAATACCTTCAAAAGAAGAAATATCAAGGATGCCTGAGTGGCTAAGTAGGTTAAGTGTCTGACTCTTGATTTTGGTTCAGGTCATGATATCAATGTTGGTGAGTCTGATCCCTGCATCAGGCTCTACACTGACAGCATGGAGCCTGTTTAGGATTCTCTATCTCCCTGCCCCTCCCCCACTCAAGTTCTCTCTCTCTCTCTCTCTCTCTCTCTCCCTCTCATTCTGTCCCTCTCACACACAAAATAAATAAAACATTTTTTTAAAGTAGAAATTTCGGGCACCTAGAGCAAATGTGTAAATGGTTGTTAGGATGACTAGAATGGGAAATTAACATGGGAACCCCTGAAATTAAATTTCAATGAGGCTCTTCCAAAGGGCTAAATAACTGTGCAGATGAGTTACTTGGAGGTATCTATAGTGACATGGTTTCATAATGAACTCTGTAAGACATAATAACGGCAGGGGTTACTAGTAACTGGGTATAAAATACTGCTGAGTTGGGAAAGTGGATCTAAAAGTACTACCCTTGCCAACTCAGTGACATCCATCCCATTTGGGTCCACTAGTTGGGTATCAAAATAGAATAAAAGAAATGCAGCAATGTCAGGGGAAATTCAACTGTCTTTCTCCACTTGAACAACAGATTAGTAACATTCATATATCTTGTTGCATTAAATATGGGGTTTTAACTCATGTATGGCCTCAATAATATTTCTTTTTTATAATTTTTAAAAGTTTATTTATTTTGAGAGAGAAAATGAACAGGGGAGGAGCAGAGAGAGGGAGAGACAGAATTCCAAGCAGGCTCTGCACTGTCAGGGCAGAACCCAATGTGGGACTCGAATTCACGAACCTGTGAGATCATGACCTCAGCTGAAATAAGAGTCAACTGCTTAACCGACTGAGCCATCCAAGTGCCCCTCCACATTATTTCTGAACACATTAAAGTGAGACAATGACCTTTCTTTATGCTCTCCAATTATTGAATAAAGGCCACTGCCAACTCTGCCTCAGCTCTGTGGTATCTCCTCTCATGTCTGTATCCTCTTGGTCATCTTTACTGCTCCACAGTTTATGACTCACTTTCTAAATGAACTCTGTAAACCAATTCCATTTGACTCAAGGTAGCCGCAATCAGAGCTACAACCCTCAGGACCCTTATACTGCTAGCCAGTTCACTGAAAGTGACTGGATTGTGAATTTAATTTGTTTTTTTCTGATTTATATAACCAATCTGGCCAAAACACAGGGGAAAAAATTATAGAGGTCATTCAAGAACAATTAAAATGTCAACATGCTTAGAAAGAGACATATTAGTAATGCCAATAGAAAATACTTTAGATGTTGATATTCAGGTCATTAGAACTCAGTGTTAATCAGGCCATCAGAACTTTGCACTGACTTACATTTGGGTGAAGAAAGTAGACTCAGGACTATAGGCTGTTTATCCTGCTCATCTTAAATCAACATCTAAGTCAAACCAAAGAAAAATCCCAAACTTGGAAATAACTCTGCAGTTCATCTCTTCTGACTTGCTTCTCTAATTCATGAATTTCTCATATGATGTTGCTGGCAGTCACTAATTCACACATTCAACAGACACGAATTGAGCACCTATCCCTGCCAAGCTTTATTTAACCCCAAAGGTGAAAGCTCTTTGGTTGTTACTTCCACACTGAGCCTGTCCTTCAATGCTGGCTTCATGACATAAATCCTTATCATCAATTCATCTTGAACCAAAACCTATCCACACATGCTTCCAGAAGAGAAAACTGTTCTGTCTTGAAATATTTTTAGGGAGTGATTATACTTTTGTGCTATTTATCCCAAACCAAGTCTTTTTAAGAGAAAATATGCCATGTTTATTCCATCACTCCTTACGTGATTTGGTGTCCAAACTGTTCATGACCCTGGCTATACTTCTCTCTGCACATTCAAGTCTGTCAAACCCCCTCTTACTGAGAAGAGCCCACACTGGAAGATACACTCAACACGTGTTCTATAATGACCTGGACACGGTGTTTTTACTAATAGAATGCCTCAACATTTTGAAAACACTCCTGTGATTTTGTTATCTGAGTACTGGCTTTGGAGTCAGACCTGAATTTGTATTGATAGATGATTCTGTAATCTTGGATATGTTATTCCACATCCCCAAACCCTAAATTAATCTATAAAACAGACATGAATTTTGAGGGTGAAGATAGATATGTAAAACCCTTAGCACAGTACCCAATACATAGCAGATGCTTAGAATCATTAAATGGAAAATAAAGTGGGGGTTGGGGGGACTCCTGAGTGGCTCAGTGGGGTAAGCGTCTGGCTTTAGAGATCAACTTATATCATGAACTCATGGTTGTGAGATAGAGCCCCATGTGGGGTACTATGCTGGGTGTGGAGCCCGCTTAAGATTCTCTTCTCTCCCTCTGCAACTCAAGAGCACATGTGCTCGGTCGCTCTCAAAATTTTTTTCTCTAACTTTTTAATCCTATTGTGTCACCTGCAGATTTGACAAACTTGAGCCTTAAGTCCTCATCCAAGTCACTGATATATGCTATGACTAAGAAGGACTAAGGAGAAAAGGCCATGTGACACATTAGTAGGCCTTCACCCAGGCTTATATCTATTTGCACTTTTCATCAGTTGTTTAATGAGTTGTGAAGAGAGCTTACTGCATTGACATCACACACACATTCCTTCATCGTTCGACAAGAGCATCTTAAGAGAAAAACCAGGCTGAAAAATTTGTCCCTGGCATTCTCTGCATCTGTCCAGTAACTCTGCTAAATAAGAAAATGATATTTGCTCTGATTTAGTGGATTTATACTAGCTCTTGAAGCTCATTTCCTTCTCTAATTACCTATAAGTCATCTCTCTAATAATCCACAGTATTGTTTACATCCTCCTTCTTCTTCATGGTAGGCAAAATAACACCACCCCTCCCCCTCAAATGTCCATCCTAATGCTGAAAGCTGTGAATTTGCTACTTTATATGGCAAAGCGATTTCACAGATGTGATTAAGGTTAAGGATTTTTAGATAAGGCAGTCATGCTAAATTAACCAGGTGAGCCCAATCTAATCACATAAGTCCTTAAATGGAGAGCACCTCTTTTCTGGCTGTGGTCAGAGGGAGGTCAAGTTCTCTAGTGACTACAGAAAAAGGTCAGAGAGGTATAGTGTGTTGGCTTTGAATGTGGTGGAAGGAGGCCACAAGCCAAAGAATGTGAGTGGCCTTTAGAAGCTGGAAAAGGCAGGAAACACATAGTTTTCTAGAGTCTCCAGAAAGGAATGGAGCTCTCCTAACACCTTGGTTTTAGCCAAGTAAGACCTGAGTTGGGCGTCTGACCTTGAGAACTGTTAAGATAATATACTTGTGCTGTTTTTAGCCACTAAGTGTGTGGTAACTTGTTACAGCTGCTATAGGAAACTAGTATTTCCTTCTCCTCTTTGGTTATAAATATATATTTTCAGTTGACATAAACTTTTCCTCTAATTCACTCTTGGCCAATAGGGGCTTAAAGTGGCCAAGGCATAGGAGCCAAGTATAATACAAGTCTGGTGAACTGCAGAAAATCATCAGTTAATCTCTTAATAACAGTTTATCCTTCTCTTTATTAATGTGAGTTGCAATGAAATGTCTCCATAGCAAAACTTTGTTAGAACTGTTATAATCATGCTACATAACTACACTTTAAAACAAACAAACAAACAAACAAACAAACCTTAAACATCTTTTGATCTTTACTCCTTTGCAGCTCTGATGTAATTCAATAAAAAACAGGTCCAGTTTTACTGAATGTATGCTATGCTTATAACATGTATAATAATTTGTTGTGTGTGCTACATTTGTGAGTCAGAGCCCCATGAACATCTCCGAGTTTTGTGACTTTCAACAGTCACTTCTATCTTTCTGGACCTCAATAATCATTCCTAGAAAAATAAGGACACTGGATAATCTCTAAGGTCTCTTTCTACCTCTAAATTGCTGTGTTCTATCAGAGTACAGATTGAAATAAATTAAAATTAAAATTAAAATTAAAAAAGGAGTACCTGTTTCTTTGCTGAAGAATAAACCCATTGAAGTACAGCACTTCAATCCTTTGTGCAGTCTGTTTGCCCATCCCTCTATATAAAATGGCTTCTTCTCCTTTATTTTCTCTTACCAATTATATCTCCAGGTAGGAAAATCCTACTCTGCTTTCAAGTTCCAAATCAAATGCCACTTCTCATGAAAACTTCCTTGATCTCCTCTGTAATGCTACAGCACTCACTGCCTGTAGGCTAGTCACAGACAGAGTTATTCTATTCTGTTGCAATGTCTTGCCCCACCACCTGGACCGTAGCTTCTTGAGGATGGGAACTGTGTTCCTTGTTGTTTGCCAACAGCAGGTACTGAGTAAATATCCTGCCTTCCCTCCTATCATAAAGGAAGTGGTACCCTACTCGATGTAACCCCACCATGTCCTGTGTTCTGATTCCATTTCCCCTGCCTCTCACAGACTTGGTGATATCTCCTTCAACTTCAGCTTCTCTTCCAGCCTTAGTCCATCAGCTCAACTATCTCCCATTTAAAGAAAATTCCTCCCTACACCCTTTGTCCAACTTTAGCCACATTCTTGGATTTCCTGCTGCCAAATTTCATAAAGGAAGTGAGTTGTTCACCTTTACTACCTCAAATTCTCCATCTCTCATGCTCCATCTCTCTGTCTCCTTCAATCTGGCTGCCACCTCATCACTCCAATGAAACGTACTTCTCCCAAGGTTACTGATGCCTCCCAAGTCACTACTGTTAATGGACACTTACTATATTGATCTCCTAGGCAGAAGCTTACACCACTAGGACCTCCTTTTGGAAACACTGTGTTCCACTGACTTCCATGATACTCCTTCATTCTGCCTAGAAGTTCCTTTAGTCTCCATTGCCAACTCACCCTCTATTATTTCACCTCTTAAATATTTAACTTTCTTAGACTTATACCCCAGACCCTCTTCTGCACTTGGTCTACAAGGTCTCCCTAGATTCTTTCCATTCCCAAAGCTCCAACTGTCATATAAAAGAGCGAATTAGACAAGCAAGGTCTTTATATTCCATTAGTTTATATATTAATGTAAAAATACAGACAACAGACAAATAAATAAATCACAAGATAATTTCACATAGTGAAAAACTAGACATAAAGGATTTTTGCATACAGATGGCATACAACAATAAAATTAAAACAAAGTTGGAGATCAACAAATACAGAACTTGTAAAATTCAAACAATTTTACTTTAATGGGATGCATGCAGATGGCCACTCCACCCCACAACCTGAAATGTGGCCAATGTGCAGGTTCTTGTGAGTCCAGTGTGCTGACCACATGCTATATAATCACTCAATGCTTCTACTTCTTGTCTCTAAGTTATGTAGAACCTTCCTTAATACCACCTGCGATGAAGTCATTTGGCCTTCACTTAGTGACAACACAACCTTCACATTTTAACTACCTGTGTGATCATTTTTCTTTTTCCAAATCTTTTGTCTTCAACAATTAAAGTGGTGCTCCCTGGCACCAACAAAATCTTAAACAAAGACAAAGATGTAGACCCTAAAAGCATGTGGCAACTCTCTGTTCAGCTGCTCATCCAGAGGAACCAAAATATGTTGACGTTATTATCATCAAAACAGAAACACAAAGTTAAATTCTCACAGAGAACTAGAGACCCCTTGAAAATACAACTACAGACTTTCAAGGATCTTTGGACCCTAATATGAGAAGTATAAATGAAGTAAGAAAGGTCCTTGACTTAAAATAAAAAACTGTGGATACATATTCCAGCCCTGATATTTATAGCAAGTGGGTCTATGATATTTACCTTACAGATCTGTTAGAAAGATTAAATAAAACCATAGTAGTAAAATTGTATGTGAAATCATCTTTGCAGCATGTGAGAAGTTGCCTTAGCCAGGTTTCCTAGAAAATTGAGAATGAGAGTAAGCAATATACTAGTCCTTAAGCTCGGGAGGATGCTGTCCCAGGAAAGTAGGAGTTTAAAAAAAGCAGAAAGGTCCTATAATCATCATGGATAGGAATATTGCAACCTTCCTTTGACCCTTTCAGAGTGTTCAGTTAGAAAAACATACAGTTAGAAAACACTAGCCTACAATTTTTAAAAAAAGTTTTTACTCAAATTCCAGTTTCAGGTATACAGTACAGTGATTTGGCACTAACATGCCTCACCCTATGCTCATCACAGCAAGTGCCCTCCTCAATCCCCATCACCTGTTTCCCCCATTACCCCCACCCTCCTCCCCTCTAGTAACCATCAGGTGGTTCTCTATAGTTAAGAGTCTATGTCTTGGTTTGTTTCTCTCTCTTTTCCCCACTTTGCTCATTAGTTTTGTTTCTTATTTTCCACATTATGAATGAAATCATATAGTATTTGTCTTTCTCTGACTTGTTTCACTTAGCATATTATTCTCTAGCTCATTGCAATTGGCAATATTTCATTCTTTTTATGGCTGAGTGATGCTCCATTATATATATGATATGTATTTATCATATATACCATACCTCCCTTATCCATTCATCAGTCAATGAACACTTGAGTTGTTTCCTAATTTTGCAAATGCACAATTTTGCACAATTTTGCAAAATTATATACTCAACTATGCCATGTTTTAAGATTTTTTTATTTTTAAATAATCTCTGCACCCATCGTGGGGTTCAAACTCACAACCCCAAGATCAAGAATTGCAAGCACTACTGACTGAGCCAGGCAGGCACCCCTCAATTATACTGTTTTTGAAATAAAGCCAAACTTCCCTCCCTCCCCTCAAATTCTTTTTATAAATAGAAAATGACTTTCACTTCTAAAGATCATTTTGGGGGTTTGTTTTGGTAGAATTTCATACCATATGTACATGGAAGTACATTTGCTAAAACTGGTTTCCAGATTTGAAATGCAGAACTTCAGAAATGCAAACATGCAAACATGATTGCAAACATGTAAAGCAAAGCTACTTCTATGAATGGCCCCAATCAAGGCAAAGGCCTCTTAAATAAATAACACAGATTTTGGAATAGGCTAAGAAGAAATAAAACATCTAAAGTGACTAACTGCCCTTGGTTCACCAAGAATATGAATCTTATTTAACCTATAAAAGATAACCACAGGGAAAAATATCAAAAGGCTTGCTATGTGTCCCATCATTTTTTCCCACCCAACCATTTTGCAATTTTCACTTCTCACTTCCAAGGCTCTATGCCTATTTTTAGACATTCAATAACGCTTAGTATAAGCCAGTGCATGTTAGGCATGAATTAATGAACAGTAATATCTAGGGTGCTGGCAATATATTGTGGCAGGGGGTCAGTGGAGATGGATGGTAGAGAGACGGATCATTTCATGATCTTACGTAAGATAACACCATGGAGTTCAGTAAAGGAACAATCTCTCTATGTGCTTTTCAGACACCAGTCAGGAGAAGGTTCATCCTGTCTGGGGGCCTTCGAACATTCCACCCACCATCAGCACCTGGAGAGGGAGCCACCCAAGAGAGTGCCAACAGAACTTGCTAGGTCAGGGGGCCACAGTGAACACAGCTGTTCCAGTAGATTAGCAGAGGCAACACTCAGAGATAAGATCCTCAAGATAAAAAGTGGACATCTTAGCCTAGACCAAACCAGATAAGACGAAAACAATGGAGAGCATGCAGAAGAGAATCCAGTCCAAACAAGCATAGAAAATTCCCTTAGCTACAAGATTGTCCCTGCTTCTTTTGGAAGGAGGGTCTAGAGGTGAATATAAGAACTCATTAGAGTCCCCTTCCACAATGATATGTGTAAATATGGGTGTAAACTATGTATTTAGTTTTCTTTAGTGTGTGGATCCAGTCACTCTTAAAATATTTTGTCTTCTTTGGAGTCCCAAGTCAGAATGAATGAATGAATGAATTCTATAGTTCTTGTCATATATACATACCATATTGATTTCTGACTTTTATCAAGACTCTGGTTGCCAAGATGGCCAAAACCATATAAGAACCATTTCTCAGGTCTATGTAACTATATTGTAAGTATAATTAAATATATATAATAAAATAAAATAAAATAATATAATAAAATATACAATAAAATAAAATTATATATAATTAAACAAAATATAAAATAAATATATAAAATATAATAAAAATATATATAAAATATAATATTATATATATAACATATAATATATATGTATAATTTTGTTTGACTAGAACACCTTCTTCCAAGAAACTCCCTTCTTGGAACAGCTCCATTCCACATTCCTTATGTGGTTCAAAGGGATTGGGCTGCCATGTGTTTAGATGGCCCCAGTGCACTGACACAATTGACTGAACTAGGTTGGGGTCCCTGTTTAAGGTCAGGAGAATCAGCCCACTGACAGGATTGATTGAACCATGTTGGGGTCCCTGACTAAGGCTCTTCCCTAAGATTATTCTCTCTGGAATTAAGAAATAAAGTCAGTCCCTCTTTGGTGTTTTAACCAAATTATGTAAAATTCTGTATCTATAATGAAAATGACCTGAACAACCAGGAAGACCACAGATGAAGGCAGAAAGAATTCTAATAGCAGTCTGCCTCCTGGGTCCAGTTTTATTTAGGTTTGTGTTAAATTTCTGGCTGTTTCCCTGTCCTTCCCACAGATTGATTTTTAACGCCACCTTTGGTTCCTTAAAATATCCTTATATCTTCCTCATAAATTCCATCCTTTTTTCCTAAACAAATTCAATTTGGATTTTGGTTGTCAGTAACCAAAGGGATCTTAAATAATAAAACAATGTATTATTGTCTTAATTTTCAAAGGATCACCATGAAAATGTACAACAGCTAAGGACTCTGTGGTGATTCCCAGTTACAACTTTGTTTTAGCTAACCTTGATGGATGGCTCAACACAAGTTTAACCTCAAGGGTTAGGCAGATATCAAAGTGAAAAAGAAAATCTCCACATTGTCAGGCCAACACTAATGAAAAAGCAATCACTGTAGGAGATAGTAGGAAACAGTAAGGATTTTCAAAGAGGTCTTCTCCCTTTTGTTCTTTTTTTTATTATTATATTTTTAAAAGTCTTTTGCTCTGAAGCCTTTGCTCCACAGGCAGTGCAGCTGGGAAGCCATGGGTGGTTTACTCCTCACCCCACCAGGAAGGCCCAAGATGACATGCCTCATCTGCCCCTAACTAAGCAGAGTCCAAGGCTCAGACAAATCAAAGAAGTGATTTTTTTCAAAACAGGTTTATTTTGCCTGCTGTGCAGGGGCAGTCTAGGATCGTCTGGCTAGAAGCTGGGTTGTCTGAAACAAGTGTAGCGGAAGGCAGCTGCATGGAAGATACCACTGTTTAGCTCCTCCCTGCCTCCCATCACCAAACCCACATTCAGATGAGAGCAGAGACATCAATGCCCGTCAGGTTCATAGCAGCCTTATTCTCCACTCAGGAATAGATTTGGGAAGGAGAAAGTTTTTGTTTTTGGTTGGTTTTGGTCGGGTTTTTTTAAAAGGAACCTTAAGACCACAAAGGATCATCATCAACATCACCTACCATGTCCATGATTGAGAGGTAAAAAGGATAGAGGACCACCTGAGGTGAGCAATTACAAATTAAGGCTTGATCACCCTAGCAACCCCCACCTTAGACCTCCAACATGGCTCTTAAGGACAGAGAGACAATCCCACAGTGAATGGGTAAGGCTTGATCACCCTAGCAACCCCCACCTTAGACCTCCAACATGGCTCTTAAGGACAGAGAGACAATCCCACAGTGAATGGGTGTGTGGGACTAATCCCGCTAAGCAGAAAAGGGACTGCACTACCACCTGCTGCTGTCCACAGGGTAAACTATTATTTCAGAAAAGAAAATATGTGGTGTCTGGGTGGCTCAATAGGTTGAGTGTACAACTCTTGATTTTGCTCAGGTCATGACTCCAGGGTTGTGGGATCAAGCCCTGTGTTAGCATGGAGCTTACTTAGGATTCTCTCTCTTTCCCTCTGCCCCACTTGTGTAGAAAGAAAATTTGAAATCTTCACCACCTTCCCAGAACAACTGCAAGCCTCTCCACCCCAAATCTCCTACACCAGAGACCCTCCCTCACAGTCTCATGAGGAGGAAATGTAAAAGCATGTCAATTAAGTGACTGTCCCCCTCCCCTTCTTTCTACTTTCACATGGGCATTAGTGACCATCTGAAGACAGGCCTGCTGCTAGCCAAATGATGTCTAGAATGTGAGATTTCTAGATATTGTGTGTGTGTGTGTGTGTGTGTGTGTGTGTATGTGCATGCGCATGCATGTGTGTGTGTGGGTAACAAATACACATTAATAATTGTGGAAAGAAGGGCGCCTGGGTGGCTCAGTTGGTTAAGTATATGACTTTTGGTTTTGGTTCAAGTCATGATCTCACAGTTCATGAGTTTGAGCCCTGCATTGGGCTCTGTGCTGACAATGCAGAGCCTGCTTGGGATTCTCTCTCTCTCCTTCTCTTTCTGTTCCTCCCATGTTCTCTCTCCCAAAATAAGTAAATATACTTAAAAAAAAAAAAGAATTGTGGGGAAAACATGCACAGAAATGAACCCCTTTTTAAGCGGGCTTGCTCTTCTGTACCTTGGTGGAAAAGCCCGTGCCCATGCAGAGAGAATCTTACCAGGGTCACACAAGCTGGGCTAACTTTTCAATGTGTCATTGAGTTAGTAGAGGGGTGCCTGGCTGGCTCAGTCAGTGGAGTGTGAAACTCTTGATCTTGGGGGAATGGGCTTGAGCCTCACGTAGTGTGTGGAGATTGTTTAAAACTAAAACCTTTATAAATAAATAAATAAATAAATAAATACTTTGCTGAGTATGAAAATCAGTGAAGATGCTGTATTACTTGAGCTATATTCAGATCTACTGTATATTACTTTTTACTGTTTTTAAACCCTAAATAAATAAATACTTTGCTGAGTATGAAAATCAGTGAAAATGCTGTATTTCTTGAGTTATATTCAGATCCACTGTTTATTACTTTTTCCTGTTTTTAAACCCTGAATCAAAGATTTCACAGCATTTGGACAGAATCCTATTGGTTGTTTTGCAAATGGGCTTCTATGCATGTTCACTGTGACTTTTAAAACCTCAAATTTACAGTGTCAGATGTATACTGTTCCTTTTAAAGCAGTCTCCTGGGGAGACAACAGTAAAGCTGAAATTGTTTAAAGTTTTTCTGGACCCTCCCTAATTTCTGCCTAAAGAAAGAGCCTGTGCTTTAGAGTGAGCCAGAGCTGGGTTTGAATTCACGCTTTCCCACTCACTTGTTGTCTGATCTGGTAATTAACTTCTCAGCCTGTGCTCTCAGCCATAAAACAGGGTTACTAATTCCTACCTTTCAGGGTTGTTGACAGATTTAGAGAAGGCAGTGGATGCAAAGAACTGGTATAACTTTGGAAACATAGGAAGGCTAAATAGTTATTCTAAAGATGGATTCTAAATATCCTTAGCGGTTACAACCTAGGTTTTTTGAAATGGCCTAAATCTATTCAAAGCCCATCCTCATGGGAAAGGGGATCAAGTGGGACAACACAGGTTTTGGTCGGACACAAAGCAGACCTCATGTGTAATGAGGCTGCCTTGGTAGTATTATTTGAAAACCGGTTCTGAAGAAATTGCCAAAGAGAATCTCTAAAAGTGGTTGCACTGGGGCACCTGGGTGGCTCGGTCAGTTGACCATCAGCAAAAATATACAAGAGAAATATGGCAGAATATTAAAGAGACACATGTAAAATATTAAAAATGATTGAGAGTAATTGGATAGAAAAAGGAAAAGAATGATAAAGAGGGTGCAAATACTAACCAGAAGAAAGATGGTACAGTTGCATTAATATCAAAGTAGACTTTATGCTTTGTTTGAAAACACCAGTAGAGATCAGATGGAACGCTTCCTTATGAGAAGCAGGTTACATTCATCACCAGAAAATAGATCAATTCTAAATTAGTAGTCACCTAATAACTTTGCTTCAAAATATATACAGCAAAAGCTGAAGAAATGAATCCATACATACTATTAGTGAGAGATTTAAATAATAGTCTAAATAATAGACTAAGCAAAATAAGTAAATCTGTAAAAATACAGATAGTTTGGACAAGACTAACAAACTTGATGTAATTTATGTACAAGGGACATTCCTTTCCTACCAGCAAATACAGACATTTCTTTCTTCAAGCACACCTAGAGAATTTATATAACTGACATAACCTGGACAGCAAAACATGACTCAAGAACTTTCACATAACCAAAATCACACAGAATCTGCTCCTTGGACACTGCAGAATTATGCTAAAACATCAGTGTTGGTAGAAACACAGATCCCATTACCAAAAAGATAACTAGAAAGGCACAAATATTTGAAAATTAAGAAATACAGTTCTAAGTATCTCATGGTACAAAGAAGAAATCACAAAAGGAACTAAAGAAGACAACTAGATGATAAAAAATAACTTATCACCTCTAAAATGTTTTATGCCACACTACTAGTTTGTTTAACTAGTTAACTGTAGAGAGTCTGTTTTTGTTTAAAATAGCAATACATTTCTCATCCAAAAAAGACCTAAACATGACCAGGCAAAACAAAACAAAACAACAACAACAACAAAAACCAACCAACAATAACAAAAACCCCACAAGAACCAAAATTCAATGTCAACACTGAGAAATACCAAATCTAACTCCTTCAAAGAACAAGGTCCAATCTTTGGGTATCTTTCGTCTATCCAATGCTTACCATTTGAGCAAGGAAATAAGTACAGCTAAGAGATTTGAATGCATTTAATATGCATGTGACGGTGTTACTTCAGGTTCATTAACCAGTACTTCTCTCTGTTAGAGCAGAGAGCAAGAAATAACGGAAGCCTTCTGGCTGACTGACAACACATGACAGTACAGGAAATGTCACCCAACGCAGCTTGAGGAGCTGCAAGTCTGAAATAGACTCAAAGAGCTTTAACTAAGCATTTCAGTAACCTACACCATAAGGAAAGAGTCCCTTGGTCAGGAATTTAGAAAGGAGACATTTGGTGTCTGTGCCAAGCTGCACATTTTCAGCAAAAGAAGTCTGTTCTGCAATCAGAACTCCTAATTTGAGCTCCCCCACTGATTACTCTGTGTCCTTGGGCTAAGCATGAAACACATCTGATCTCTATGAAAGAGGGTGTGCATCAAACATGATAATGAATGCGGATATGCTTTGTAAACTGTAAAAGACTGCAAAAACATTAATGATTATGGTGTCATAGCAATGTCCCAGGTGATGTTTACGGAGGTCACAGCATAAGCACAAAACACTCTTAGAAAGTTTTTTGAAGTGACCATTTAGAAACTGGAATATTCCTCTCTTCTTTCTTCAGCCCTCTTTTCAAGGGCTCTCTCTCTCCCCCTCTCCTACTCTCCCCAGCTCAGTTTTTGCAAAGGCTGCAGCAATAAGAACAGTGGTGATGTATTGAGCATATAATAATGCAGCTGACTGCATTATGTACTTTACATGTACTGTTATTAATCTCCAATTCTCACAACAACCCTTCAAGGTAGAGGTTTTTCAAATTTCTCAGGTGAGGACACCTGACACAGAGAATTAGTGGTATTTAGCCCTGGGTCAGAGTGAGAAGGGTGGCAAGGATGAGGGACAGTCAAAAATAACCCTTCTTTTAAAAAATGTTAAGGAGTGGGGGTGCCTGGGTGGCTCAGTCAGTTAAGCATTAGACTTCAGCTCAGATGATCTCGTGGTTCATGGGTTCAAGCCCTGCTTTGGGCTCTGTGCTGACAGTTCAGAGCCTGGAACCTGATTCAGATTCTGTGTCTCCCTCTCTCTCTGCCCCTACCCTGCTCCCACTTTGTCTCTCTCTGTCTCGCAAAAATAAACAAACCTTAAACAAAATTTTTAATAATAAATAAATGCTAAGTTGTGGAATGGAGGGACGAGCATGCACATTTCAAGAAAGTTCCAGAGCGATTCTGTCTCCTCTGGCCTTTTGTAGAGAAGTAAACTACTAGGGTAGTTAATGTGGTCAAGCTATTAAGAGAATATAGAACCTGCATTCAAATCTAGGCCTCCACTAGGAAAACTCAGGCTTTCTCTACTTTATTTCAATTACATATCATGCATATACGTTTAAATTTATTTCTCATTTTGAGTCACACGTAACTGATCTTTACAGAAAATTTAAAATAGATAGCACACCTTCAACTATAAAATATTTTTGCCAAGAACTTGTACCGTAAATGTAATTAAATCTCTAGATTCACTCCCAGATTACAGTAAATACATGGAACATAGAAATGAGTAAATGGCACCATAAAGAAACAGACAAATACAGAGTTTTGTATATTCTACAAGATAACTAGCTTGGATTCTTTAAAAAAATCAGTATCATTAAAAGAGAAAAAAGGTGGGAGAGCAGTTCTATATTAAAAGGGACTACAGGGGGCATCTGGGTGGGTCAGCTGGTTAAATGTCTGGCTCTTAATTTTGGCTCAGGTCTTGATCTTGGAGTGGTGAGGTCGAGTCCCATGTTGGGCTCTGTGCTGAGTGTGGAGCCTGCTTGAGATTCTCTCCCTTTCTGTCTATACCCCTCTCTATGCTCCTCTCCCTCATGCACACTCTGTCAAAATAAACAAACATTTAAATTTAAAAAAAAAGGACTACAAAGGCTTAAAAACCAAATGTAATGTGTGAACCTGGACGGCTGAACCAGGATTGGGGGGAAAGGCAATGAAAGATATTCTTGGGGTAATTATGGAAATCTGAATGTGGAATTAGACATTAACACAATTCTATAGGATTAATGATACTTTGGGGGATTAGTTAAATTAGGTGCAAAAATGGTATTATGATTATTTATGAGAGTATACTAATTCTTGGAGATATATGTTAAATTACTTAGGGGTGAAGCATGCTATCTGCAACTTGTAAATGATATGTACACAGAGATAGAGGGGGAAAATGTTAACATGAATCTACAGGACACAGATGTTTGTGTGTATAAATATATATATATATTTCCTTTTCAGGAAAAGGGAAAAATACATACACATACACACACTCAATACACACACACCACACAGAAGGAGAGGACAAGAGACAGACTGTAAGCCCCATGAATGCAGGACTGAGATCTTGTTCACTCTTGCATCCCAGAGCCTAGCCATGGAGCCTGGCTCACGGAAGGAGCTATAAATAATTACTGAAGAAGAAATGAGACAGGAAAGGAAAGAAAGGGGGAAGGATGCAGGGAGGGAAGAAAGGAAGGATGGAGGGAGGAAGATAAAAAGAAAAGGAGGAAGGCAGGAAGCAAAGAAGCCATCCTTTGAGCACTCAGGAACAGCGAGCATAACACGAGGTTGTACATCCTCAGGGAGTTTTTCCATCACATGGATAAATTCAGTTTTAAAAGTGCTGCATTAGTAGAACCATCGGGTTTTAGAACCAAAAGCATCCATCTACACCCTTATACAGCTGAAGAAACTGAAGCCCCAAAGCAAGGTGACTAAGGTCACCTAGCAGGTTAGTGACTGAGCCCCAGTCCTCTGTCCTGTGAACAAGGCTCCTCTCTTCACACTACACCATTCTGCTTCTACCTTTGGCAAAACTATTAATCTGTCTATTGCAATTTAAATGTAAATCCTTAAAGAGCCATGCTTAGTTACTCCCAGGCTTTCATTTTACTGAAAGTAAAATTTTGCCCAGCACAGCACTTTTGATGACTTGTCAAGCTTGCCAAAGTAAGGTCCCCGAAAGGACAGAAAAGTAAAAGTAAATACTGGATGTCACACATTGTGCTAATAGCCCCCGTAGCTATGCTTTTATTTACTTCTCCCAAAGGCCCCGTGAGGCAGGCATTATATTTTATAAAGTCTACTCCCTTCATCCTGCCTCTTATGATTAAAAGGTAAAGGCAGGGGCACCTGGATGGCTCAGTCAGTTAAGTGTCCGACTTCAGCTCAGGTCATGATCTCACAGTACATAAGTCAGAGCCCTGTGTCGGGCTCTCCACTGTCAGCACAGTACCTGCTTCAGATCCTGTTTCCCCGCTATCTCTGCCCCTCCCGTTTGCTCTCTTGCTCTCTCTCGCACGCGCACTCTCTCTCTATCAAGAATAAACAAACATTAAAAAAAATATATCAGTTGCTGGACAAAATGCTGTCTACCAGATGAGGTAAAGCGGATGCTAACAGAGATACTGGTGACACCAGAACATTGTATAGTATAGATGATGACTACATTTATCATGGTGAGCAGAGTAATATACAGAATTGTTGAATCAACATGTTGTGCACCTGAATCTAACACAATGCTTTATGTTTACCATACTTCAGTTTTTCAAAGAAGGTTTTTAAAGGTGAAAGTTTTGTACTAATTTTTTAGACCCAACTCTCCTTGACATGAAAGTGAATAACTCTCCCTGAACCATCATATTAGAATGGGTAGGAACAAACCCAGCTGTGTTTCCTTTTGGCCTTCTAATTTAAAGTCAATATTTTAATAATCTCTTTGACTCTCCAGTTGGTTGCTCTCAGGCTGCAAATGGACCACCACCAATATGTAATTAAAGGAGAATAACAAATAGTTAGAATATAGATTACACAGGTGCTGACTTACAAATGCAAACGTTGTAGCAGAAGATTAAGCTCCCAGGAGGCTGGAGGTGCGTGTCTCTGCTTATTGCCATCATAATTCATTAATGGTCAAAGTAAAGCTGAGATCAATATTCCTGCAGTCACAGGAATGAGAAAAAATGATCAGCACCAAAATAAGATACAAAGACAGTCTCAAAATGTTTCTCCCTACATAATTAAGAAACCAGTCATTGTCCTGAATTTTAAAATTTAACAGATTTTCTTAGCTCTTCTATGTTCAAGAAGTAGCACAGCTTAAAAGATCTTGAAAAGAATTGTTATTCCCCTAGGTAAAACCATATGCAAAAAGAGAGAGAGAAGTCATCTTTTATCTTGGTGGTAAAGAAATAAAAAGGAAAAATGCTACGATATGGTAAACACCACAGAAGGCAATACAGCATGTAATAGTCTCACAAGAAGCTCAGTCCTGAAATACAGTTGAAGAGGATGAACAAACAAATCTTTTTGTAAGATCTGTGCCTAAACCAATCAATGGCTCCAATGCTATTCCTAGGCCCCAGCAAAGGGAATCAAATTCAGTAGGACTATGTTTGAACCAGGGAATCCGCATTAAAAAAAATTTTTTTTTGTTTACTGTTTTATTTATTTCTGAGAGAGAGAGAAACAGCATGAGCAGGGGAGGGTCAGAGAGAGAGGGAGACACAGAATCCAAAGCAGGCCCCAGGCTCTGAGCTAGCTGTCAGCATAGAGTCTGACGCGGGGCTCGACCCCATGAAGCATGAGATCATGACCTGAGCCGAAGTCGGATGCTTAACCAACTGAGCCACTCAGGCGCCCTCCAAAAAATTTTTTAAATGTTTATTTATTCTTGAGAGAGTGAGAGGCAGAGTGTGAGCAGGGGAAGGGAGGTCAGAGAGGGAGACACAGAATCCGAAGCAGGCTCCAGGCTCTGAGCTAGCTGTCAGCACAAAGCCCAACGCGGAGTTTGAACTCATGAACTGTGAGATCATGACCTGAGGAGAAGTCAGAAGCTCAACCAAGTGAGCCACCCAGGGGCCCCAGGTGATCTCTGAGCCACCCAGGTACTCCAGGAGATCTGCACCTTTAACAAGTAGTACATGGACCACTCTTTGAGAAATAGTAAAAGAGATAGTACAATACTTAGTATTAGAGTAGTAAATGCACCTTATAATAAATGTTTTAAACATTTCTGCTTTTAGTTCTTCAGGCTCTAAACAGCCCCATCCCATCTCCCAATTTTAAGAACTAAATACTGCTCTTTTACAGCACGGTTGTATTTTAGATAAATAAGAATAATGAATATTTGAAATAGTGTAATTGGCCTATTGGGTAAGTACTCATTTTGTGCAAAATCTGAAATACTTTAACTCCTGCCAAGAGAAATCAAGAATTGCATAACTTAGAGCTAGCAGGCAGGGTGTATGGCACATGCTTACCTGTGTGGCTATGTGGCATGCCATTTGAGCCAGTAATCAGAAGTACAGTGGAACTTGTAATTACACACTCCTTGATAAAGGGAATTTGGATATGACAAGTTTGATGACTGGTTCCTGTCCTCTTACAGCTGGCTCACCTTGCTCATTTCATTAACTTTGTGCTAAGTTGACTCCACGTGTTCAGTGATTGAATTTTTTGGATCTCACTTAGGAAGTTGTGGCAGAGTTTTACTTGCACCTGCCATCATTTAACAGTAACTTGTGAACCATGCTGTTATTTAAATGCACAGGAACGACTAGAAGGGATTCAAGTGACTTTTATGTTATTTTAATCCTCAGAGTTATAATTTTAAAATGGTTTTATCCTATAACAAGTCCATCTAAGCTTTCATTCAGTAGGAGCAAAAACCCAATTCTGAGCATTTTCTTTTGGAACAGGTGTTAAATGAAATAAAACACTTTAAGGAGGCCACATGGCCACGTATTACAGTATGAATTTTGGAGAGAGTACTCTGTGAAATATTAGAGATAATTCTGAGAAAATTTAAAAGAGTATTAGAGCAGATGAACTTGAAGTCTGCAAATATAATCTTATAATTGGGAACGCATAATGGAATGGGAGAAAATGCCATGGCTGCAAGATCACCAGCACCATAATGTATTCTTAAGCTACAGAGATTGTTGATATCTGTGCTCTGAGACTGTGCCCCAGGATCTTACATGTATGCCTATGAAAAACTACATGAATCATGCATTCCTTGAATATATGGGATGTTTGTAAAATCATTCCTCCTTTCAGTTTCTTGGTTGTAAATGGTCTCATTATGAAATAATAAGAATTTAGCTCATTTATGTTATCTTCTTCTTCCTCCCAGCTTATTTTTAAGGTTTGTTTTGGTTACCTTTGTTAACTTTAAATAGTAGGCTATGCCTCAATTTCTCATTCTAAAAACTTGAACCACTATCTTGACTTCCCATTACAGAAGTTGTGGTACCATCCTTCTTCTATTTCCTTCACTTTTCACTCCCCACCTTCTGTCAGTCAACTATACATTTATATTATGAAGATTAATGTTTGCCTTTTTTTTCCTGAAACATAACCAAGATCTTCCTTACTTTGTCCTTAGGGTGACGGTAAGAGTTTAAAATCAATCAGAGTACTTACATTAAGATTACATCAATATTGTCCACTGTCAGACTAAGGAGCATAAGGAGCATGTTAGGGCTGCTATTTCCTTTTCTGTGAGGGCAATGTCATAACCTTTCATCTATTTCGAAGGAGAATGTTCTAGCATCATATACCAATCTTTCTCTTACACTCCATACAACATATTATAATTTTTCAAAATTGGATCATAAGAGTCTCAATTAGCCTTTTGTTTGTCTGGATTTCTTAACTGCCTATCTTTTTTATTGATTAAATATATACTTTATCTTATACTTAAGGGTTTTTTGTTGGTTTGCTGGTTGATTTTCTTTCTCTTGATGACAGTATGAACTACATGAACTTCTCCTTTGCTCCAGAGTCCTTCCCTTTGGAGCACTTCATTCTCCTCCTCCAAAACAGAAAATTTTGTATCTTATTCTACTTTCTTTTCCAGTGTTAGGTCCCTTGACTACTTCTTTCTTGGATAACCTCCTCATTCTGCTGGAATACATATTCAAGTAACTTCTCAAGAAAGCGGTCCTGGGAAGTAAACTTTCCTAGTGCTGGTTTCTGCAAAATGCCTATGTTCTAATCCCACACTTGACTGATAGGTTGGCAGAATATGGAAATTAGTTTCAAATTCAATTTCCCTCAGAACTGAAAGGACTACTCTATTATCTTCTAGCAGCAGAGATGTTAATGAGAATTTGGTTGCTCAATTTTCATTCCTCTGGAAGTGGCCTAATATTTCCTTCTGGAAGCTTTTAGAAAGTTTTATTTATTCTTAAAATTCTAAAATTTACAACGTTGCATCCAAGTGGGTTATTTTCCTCATATATTGTAGTTGGCCCTTAGGAGACTCTTTTAATATAAAGATGTAAGTTCTTTTCCAGGAAATTTTCTTATATAATTTCTCTTTTAACATTTTCTCTGTTCTCCTTTCTGGATCTCACATTACTTAGCTGTTGGATTTCTTAGGTTTTCATACCTCTTCTTTTCTCTCATATTGCCCATCATTGGTGGAGAATGCTATTTGGACCTCAACATTTTCTTCAATTCACTACTGTCATCTTCTTTGTCCATATTAGTTAATTAAAATAATAATACTATTATTAACGACTGTGTCAGTCTGGCGCAGAGTCTGTGTTTTTACCATTGCTGAGTGCCTGGTCCAGAGTCATGCCCACCCAACTGCTGTTGTAGGTAGCATCTTCTTGGAGAGTGAATGCTGAAACTGTCAGGGAATGAAATTTAAAAACAAAAGAAAACAAAAAAACCTTCCTGAAGTCCAATTGTAGGTATTGCTTTCCCTTCTGCCAGGCTCATCACTCTCTTACAGATAAAATTAAATTGGTCTGGCATAATTTGTACTTCACAAAATCACGTTGATTACTACCCAGTACCTTGTGCTCTTCTAGGTAGTCGCAAATTGATTGTTTGATGATTCGTTCTTGTATCTTCCCAGGTATCCAAGATAAGTTGAATAGTCTATAATTACTACGGTTGTGCAAAAAAAAAAAAACAAAAACAAAAAAAACAGGTACTCCATCTGCTGATTCCACTTGTCAGGACCTTCTCTTGTCCAACCTTCCTTTTCTAAAATAAAGGCTGGTGGGCTTGCAATTACATTTGCCAATTCCTTAAGTACCCTGGGATGCAAGTAATCAGGCCCTGCTGATTTGAATGTCCTGAGCTCTCTGAAGTGCTGCTCTTCAATCACTTCTTTCCCCTTATTTGCCTTTGTACCTCCAATAAGATAGCCCTTAATCTGGTTTAGTTTCCTTATCACTGCTGATTAAAAAGAAAAAAAAAAAAACAGGTTACAAGCATAGTGAAAACCTCTGCTATTACAGTTAGTTGTTAATAGTTTTTGTTTAGCAGTACTTGTTAAGAGTTTTGTTTTGTTGACAGTTTTAATGATCATATTTTGCATCCCATAAATTCCTTCCTGTATTCTCTCCCTCCCTACTTCCTACCTTTCTTTTTTTCCCCTCCCCACTTCATTCTCTGCTTTCCTAAATGTCTTATACAGGATAAAGGTAAGGGAAAGGGAGAAAAAACAAAAGAGGCAAAGAGCTCCGTATAACTTTATGGCAGAGACATTTATTAATCACCAAATATCCACACGCTCCATCAAATTTCCTGGCCTGCTTATAGCTGGGACCAGAGGCATGTGATGACTTCTGGCCAACAGGTACTTGAGAGCCTTGTTCTCTTTTGTCCTGTCCCACTAATCCGTCCAGCTACCTGTTCCAGATGGCGTACCAACAAAATGCAAGTGACCTGGACCACTGACTCGCCACTGAAGGGAAGCAGCACTGGCCAGCCATCAGACCCCCAGAGGACCATGTGTTAAGCTGCTAAGGTTTTGAGGTTTGTTTTCACAGTACAGCCTACCTTATCTTCACTAACACAGTACCAATTTCTGGATTAGTCAGATTATGCTAGGTTTTGCTAAGGGAACAAATTAACCCTGAAATCTAAGTGGCTTAACATAACAAAGGTTTATTTCTTACCTGTGGTATGTGGTAGCTATTCTCCGAAGAGGACTCCCAATGTCTCTTCCTTCTGGAGTCACCCCCTTGGATGGTCACTCCCTTCTCTGTTTCTGCATTGATCCCATGACTCACTCTAACCGAGAAAATGTAGCAACCGTGATACTCTGACAGCTCCCAGCCTCAACCTTAGGAAATCCTGATAGCCTCTGCATTTGAAGTCATTCATGATAAAAAGTCTGACTGTCCTACTGCTAAGAGAGTCCACATGCAGATGCTTAGACAATGAGACTCCATGTGGAGAGGCACTGAAGTGCCAGACATGACCAAAGAAGCCATCTTCAGTTCAATTCCATTCAGGCCTTCCAAGGACTCCAGCCCAGCCACCATCTGACTACAATCACATGAAACCCGAAATGAGAAAAGCAGAACCGTCCAGCAGAGACCGGCCAACTCACAGCACTGTGAGACGTAACAATAAATGGTTTTAAGTCATTCAATATGGGATGGCTTATTAGGCAGCAATTGCTAAAAGAAGTATGGTGTGTATCCCAGTATTGGTGTATGGGGGATGGATGGGCTCCACACAGACATTCATGGAATATGTTAATACAGGTTGTATCTCACATCATGTATCTTTACCTTTGGGAACATGTGACTTCTTTACTGTAGTCTTAAGACAAGAGACGGCTGGGGGTTGCATATCAATTAAAATTTTTTTTTAATGTTTTCAACTATTTTTGAGAGGCAGAGAGAGCACGCAAGCAGGGGAGGGGTAGAGAGAGAGGGAGACACAGAATCCAAAGGAGCCTCCAGGCTCTGAGCTATTAGCACACAGCCTGATATGGGGCCTGAACTCACAAACCATGATATCATGACCTGAGCTGAAGTCGGACACTTAACTGACTGAGCCACCCAGGCACGCCCGAATATAAATTTTTAAATGCTTCCATCTCTGTTCCCAGTCCATTGGCTATTGAGAAATGTTAGGGAGTAAATGGAAATTCAATGAGTGTTAAATGTCTCTGTCACAGAATGTGCCACCTAAAATCTGCCTTTTCCTCCTCGGTATCATAACAAGGTTTATCCGGTAATCATCCAACTACCTTTCTAAAAACTGTAAACACTGGAATGCAGGACTGGCTCATACAGCTCACAAGAGCCCACTGATCATGTCTCAGTTCTGCATTCTGTGATGCCATACTGGTAGCATGAAATCAACCATGGTAGAAATATTTACACCACGGACATTGGCAAAATGTCATTAAAGTCTGGACTTCCCTGCCCAAGAGCTGTTTGTTAAATATTTATCAGACCACTAGCTGTACAAATCCAAAATATACCTATTATTCAGCTGCCCCTACATTAAAGCAAATTCATTTATTATTATAAGTAGAGTTTTACAAACATGCCATCAATGGTTTTATCTTTGTATTCCATATTTCAAATAATGGCTGAACCTATGAATTGAAGATCTTTGCACGAACCTGAATAACCTTTATTAATAATGAAAAAGATGACAGCTTGATGCTTTCTACATGTAATCAGAATGCACATATTTTTATAGTTAACTTCACTTTAGTACAGTATGGGAAATGTTGCTATGCAGTAAGTATAAAACAGACCTACTTTCAGCCAGCATAAACAAGGATTTAATCCTTCTAGTAATTATCACATCTAGTAACACTATCTTAGCTACGATTTACTCTAGAAGCTTCAGTACCATTTAGGCTTTAGAGCTTATAAGAACAAAATCGTTTCCCTCAAACCTTGTTGAAAGAGTTAATTCAGCTTCCTGCTCCAGTTAACCAACTCTTGCACTCCTAGCCTTCACCCTCTATAGATGCACAATCAAGAGACAGGCCATCAATAAGGTTGAAGCCTCTATTATGGGATATGAAGCAATAACATTTTAAATAGCACCTTGGAGGCCTGAAGGAGTTAATACATCTTTCAGCAGTGCCTACTTTACAGCTCTAGAGTATTCTGGTACCTGAAAACCTGGATCATTATTTATTAAAAGCATGAGAAAGATCCAGTTGGAAGTAAAACCTCATTCACCAAGCAAGAAGAAAGGATATGCTTACAAATGACATTTGTAAATAAGATGACCAGAAACCTTTTCCTGTAAGTAACAAGGGATTTGAACCTGATCCATGCTTAATTATATAGTAAAATAAAATGTAAGATGGTTCAGGAATCAAGGATAGAAGTCATCTTTAAAATGCTGCTTCCTGGGTAAAACCCAGTGAAACTGCTTATGGATAAATTTGATGTTCATTAATTCAGAGCAGGAAGAAAAACAAAGAATTCTCACTGTACCCACCAACCAGTATATTTTCCATGACAAGGTGGATACTTTTCTGGGAACTCTGATAACTTTTTGAGTTTTCTTTTTTCCACGTATGAATCAAGACTCCTTTAGGTACAAGTATGACTGAATCTATTTTCTAAAGATGTCCACACTAATATACATTCTGGGTGCATGTTCTTCTCCAAACGTGATACTGATATTCCTTCACTGAGAGGCAGGGTCCCTTCGGACCTGCATCTAGGGATCTAGCATCTCCACACACAGGATGAGGCAGAAATAACACTGCATGGCTTCAAGACTAGTCAAAGGCAAGATGCCTTGGGGCGCCTGGGTGGCTTAGTCGGTTAAGCATCTGACTTCAGCTCAGGTCATGATCTCATGGTTCATGGGTTCGAGCCCTGCGTCAGGCTCTGTGCTGACTGCCAGCTCAGAGCCTGGAGCCTGCTTCCAATTCTGCATCTACGTCTCCCTCTGACCCTCCTCTGCTCATGCTGTCTCTCTCTCTCTCTCTCAAAAATAAATAAAAAACATTAAAAAATTTTAAACAAAGGCAAGATGCCTTCCCCCTGGCCCCTTCTCCCTGGGATCACTGCAGAGACCCCTTGGGTAGATGCCTATGGTGGCAGGATTCCCTGACACGTTCTCTGGTTCATTCTTGGTTCATGGCTGCTGCTCTTCGAAGTTTTACCCGTGTGAGTCCTGAGCCAGTGTGAACAGAGGCTAGGTTTCCTCTGGCTGGGTCTCCTAGGAGGAGCCTGGCAAGATAGGAAGGCGGAGCAGGACGTTCTTGCCGCTGTGTTTGTTTTCTGCGGTAGTGGTTGTGTTGTGTTTTATTTTACCACATCACCAGTCTTCGCCTACCCAAAGAGAAACACCCTCTGTAATCTCTGTCACACCAGTATTATTTTAAGTATACACAAGGAGGTGGGACAAAAGAAAATGGCTATTAATCAGAACTTCGGGCCTGAGCAGCACTCCCCACAACACAGATACCTTTAGAACCATCCAACTTGAACAATTGTTGGGAGGTCATTTGTAACCAAGGTGATCTGCAGTGGACAATATCAAAAATGATTAGTCACCTCCTTCAGAATTCACGGTTACTACTATCTCCAGAAACCTCTGTTCTGTGGCTCACTTCGGAACACGACAGCAACGGATGAGCTGACAACCCACTGAAATGGAGTGATGAAAAATGTATGGAAAATATTGTTTCTAATTAGGCAAACCTAACGCTCTTAACAATTGTCAAAAATGAAAGCAAAAAAAAAAAAAATCAAAACCCTAAAGCAGTGTTATTTTTTCTCTTTCTCTTTTTTTCTCCCTTTTTTCTTTCCTGAATATCAGCTTCCTGGGACTCCACGGATATATATTCCTCTTTCCTTTCAAATACAGAATCATAGGGCCCCTGCGTGGCTCAGTCAGTTGAGCATCTGACTTCAGCTCAGGTCATGATCTCACAGTTCCTGAGTTTGAGCCCCACATTGGGCTCGCTGTTGTCAGGACAGAGCTTGCTTCATATTCTCTGCCCCTGCCTCTCAAAAATGAATAAACTTTACAAATATATATATATGTATAGAATCGAGTGCTTTGCAGCTTGGTTCCTCTCCTGTCCTTGCCCAGGCCTGAGCACAGCTAGCGAAGGAGGAAGGAAGGAGGGCTGTTACTCAGCAGTGAGCAGTGAACTCAGGCTGCCTTCTGGCTTAGGCACCCCACCCACCCTACACTGAAGCCTTAACATGTGAGGCATCTCACTCACTTGGTTATTCCCAGGCAGGGTCCTCTCCTGGTTAAGGGCATGGGCTTTTGTCAAAATGCTTGGGTTTGAACCCTGGCTCAGCCACTTGCCCTGTGGTTTCACCCCCTTGTGTCTTGGCTTTCCCATCTGTAAAATGGGGATGATAATAGTATCTACCTCGGAGCTGTGGGGAGATAAAACAGGTTAGTATCTATAAAACACTAAACCAGGGCCCAACATGTATTAACCACCCAATACATGTCAGCTATTATTATTATCACCTAGGAATACAGCAAAATGATAATTACGATGAAACATTATAGCCTATTGTCCTCTGGTTGCATACCATGAAACCACCATATAGGTTAAAATTTGCCAGGACTTTGTTTACTGCAGTTCCTAAACACTTTACTAGGAGATCCAACAGGCAACACCTCAGGGTGACTGAAGTCCATGGAGACTAACATGAGGTCCCAGGATTTTGTCAGTAATCCTACTTCTAGGAATGCTGTCTATGGGAATTTTCTTTTCTTTCTTTTTTTAATGTTTATTTATTTTGAGAGACACAGCCTCCCCGCTGTCAGCGCAGTGCCCGACTTGGGGCTTGAACTCATGAGCTATGAGATCATGACCTGAGCCGAGATCAAGAGTCAGACGCTTAACTGGCTGAGCCACCGAGGCACCCAAGGAATTTCCAAATATGCAAGCACAAGGTATAAAGAAGTTCACTGCAGCGTTATTTATATAGTGAAAAACCAGACCCAGCCTACATGTGGAGCAATCTAAAAATGATTAAATAATACTATGAATATTATGCAACCACTAAGGGAAGCGCTTCTGAAGAATTTTTAATGACTAGTAAATGCTCACTGAAATAAAAATAGAAAAGCCAGCCTGAAAAATGTGTGTACAACAAACAGTATCGCATCTGGTAACTGTATATACACATCTGCAGAGAAAACACAGCTTTAGGGAAATGCATCATGATGTTTACATTGGGGTTTCTGGGGGTAGGAGGACTTTACACCTGGTTTTTGTTTCTATTTCTTGATATTTTTTGGTGTCACAAATTATTTCAAGTTTGAGGAAAACAGTAAGTCATAAAGCCAAAACATTTTTTAATAAAGAATCTTTCAGGTGGCTCAGTTGGTTGAGCGTCTGACTTTGGCTCAGGTCATGATCTTGTGGTTTGTAAATTCAAGACCCACATCAGGCTTGCTGCTGTCAACCCACCAGTGCAGAGTCTGCTTTGGATCCTCTGTCCCTCTTTCTCTGTCCCTCCCCCGCTTGTACTTCTCCAGAATGAATATTTTTTAAAAAAGTAACTTAACAGAATCTTTCAGAAGACATACAGTGGACTAACAGAAACTGAACCCTGTGTTTCTTAAATTCCTAGGTATTTTCTGGGGTTTATTTATTTATGTTTTAGCTCCAAACAATGCCCAATAATAGAAGCGGCATTGCTATTCTTCAACTTTGCTTTGGAAAGAAAAACTGAGAAACTTCTTAGCTAAAACAAAACCAACCAACCAACCAAACCCAAAAACCAGAGAGAGAGAGATGAGTGGGTGAAAGCTGGGGGGGAGGAGGACAGTAAGGGTTTCGATAGCAGGCTGCATTTGGCACTAACTAGTCACAACTGTTTGTTTTCCCATCAGGTAGAAACATCTTTGGCCTATAGGAAATTGGAAGAGCACTCTTCCAGCTTTTTTTTTTTTTTTAAGAAGTTTTTAAAAAAGAAATCTGTGGTGAAAGAAAGAAAGAAAAAGAAAGGGAGAGAGAAAGGGAAAATGAGAGAAAGAGAGAGAAAAAAAGAAAGAAAAAGAAAGAGAAAGAAAAGGAGCGAGAAAGAAAGAAAGAGGGAGACGAAGAGTGAGAGACAGAAAGAGAGAGAGAGAGAGAAAGAAAAAGAAAGACAGACAGACTACTGAAAACGGCACGTTAGGCAGGTCCAAATGGACAAGAAACAGAAGTCCATGAATTCCCATGCCTCTGCAAACAAGACCTTGCTAAGACATTTCCCTTTCTGAGTCCTGCCCCTAAGGAAAGGTTACTAGAAGAGCCACACTCTGAAAGGGGTCGGAAACATCAGGGACTGTCAGTTTCTTTCTTTTTTAATTTTTAAAAATTTTTTCATGTTTGTTTATTTTTGAGAGAGAGAGAGAGAGAGAGACAGAGAGACAGAGTGCAAACAGAGGAGGGGCAGAGAGAGAGAGGGAGACATAGAATCTGAAACAGGCTCCAGGCTCTGAGCTGTCAGCACAGAGCCTGACACAGGGCTTGAACCCACAATGAGACCATGACCTGAGCCCAAGTCGGATGCTTAACCAACTGAGCCATGCAGGTGCCCCAGGGACCATCAATTTCAACCACAGTCCACCTAATGGACTTCACCAGGGGCCCAGCTACTGCCCTCCACCTGGGCGCCTTCCCCCTCAGCTGTGTGCTCTGGGGGAGAGCGAGTCTTGTAGGAGCTGTGCTTTGGCCTGCGATGCAAGATTAATAAAATTAGGATTATTTATGATGCTGGAGTGATTTAATAATATTTTTCAAGAACCTGAAGGATTTATGTCGAGGAACTGCTGTTTTAGTAACTAAACCTTTCTGGATGGACTCCAAGATAAACCAGTCTTGTCTGGCTTCTGCCCCGAGCCCCTCTACCTTTCCCCCAGTTTCTCTTGGCAAAGAATCTCTTCCAATTCACAGGAGGGTGATGGGCAAGGAGATGACCTTCCTGGCTGCATTATCTGCTCTCGTCCCACCTCAAAATGCCTCTCAGCTTCTCGTTGTCCCTTCCAATCTCAAAGGAAGAATCAAGAGCGGAGGGAAGTGACATTTGCTGAAGGCCTACTACATGCCAGGAACTGGCAGATACATTACCTCATTCAATTCCCACAAACACCTTGTGAGGTAGGCATAATTATCCCTATTTTGCTTGTTAGTGGATAGAGGAAATTTATTCTTTTAGCAGCTGGTGGAAGATTTCCTCTTGGGGACAGAACCATCTTTGTGGGAAAACGCCTTCATCAGCCTCTTTGGGCTATAAAGCAGGGGTATGGGGAAATGTGTGAACTGGGAGCAGGGGAGGGGGAAGATTGGGCGGGGGCTCCTTATTCACAAAGAAGAGAAAGAAGCAAGAGGAGAGCAGGGGGGAGGAGGGGAGGAGCACAACAGGGGAGAGGCTCCACTCTCAAATCTGTAATAAATATGCGAACCTCAGGAATTTTGCCGAAAGAAAATTCCGTGAATGGGATTGCTGGCATAGGGGGAAACTGAAGTCCTGTGTGTGTTGCCTGAATTGGGGAGAGGAGGTTCCAGAAGGGTGTTTCCTAAATCAAAGAGTAGGAAGGCCCCACTTGACATTTGAGCTCCATCAAAGGTCGGGGGAGGCTCAGAGAAGTCTATCGACGTTACTAGGGTCACACAGCACTGATGAATACATGCATCACTAGCTGAGACAGAACTGAATCCAGGTCTTTTGACTGCCAATGTCCTTTGTTTTTGCTCTATTCCACATGCAGTACTAAGTGAGGTGACCCTCTCTTCTCCAAGGCCCGCTGTTCCACTGGTGTGTCCTCCATCCAGTCCCAGTCAGAGTAGTGAATATTTATTGAGTGCCTACTACAAGCCAGGCATTGTCGCATGTGTTTGCTTCATTCGGACCTCACAACATCACTCTATTCGAGTGATAATTCTATTCGAGTATAATTGTTCAGATTCCAGAATATGAGAGTTTCCCCCTCAGAGAAGGGAAGACCCTGGTTCAAGGTCTCCCCTGCTGTAGGTGGTGAAACTAGACTGCTTGGTTCTCTAGTCTCATCCCTTCCCCACCTCCATCAGGTATGCTTCCTCTAATTAATCCATCAAATTAACCCATTCTTTCCCCGCTGCCCCCTGGGCTGCAGCCAGTGGGATGAGCACAGGTAGGGCAACACTGAACACAGAAGTTGCTCTGCCGAGCTCAGGTCAAAGTCATTCTCATAGCTCAGGCTAGTAGTGTTACTCGGGGCTTGGCAAACCTTTCCTCCAAAGAGCCAGACAGTATATGTTTTTGGCTTCATGGGCGGAAAATGATCTCTGAGGCCAACTCCTCAACTCTGCCTTTGTAATGTGAAAGCGGCCACAGTCGTAAAGGAATGAGTATGGCTGTGCTCTAATAAGACTTCATTTACCGACACTGAAATGTGAATTTCAGGTAACTTTTACATGTCACAAAATACGCTTCTTCTTCTGATTTTCCCTTCCAACTATTTAAAAAGGTAAAAACCTGGGCACCTGGGTGGCTCAGTCAGTGAAATGTCCAAGTCCTGATCTCCGCTCAAATCATGATGTCATGATTCATGAGATCCAGCCCCGTGTGGGGCTCTGTACTGATGGCATGGAGCCTGCTTGGGGTTCTCTCCTTCTCCCTCTCTCTTTCTGCTTCTCTCTCTCAAAATAAAGAAATAAAACATTAAAAAAAATACATAGCCTGTCCTTTAAAAAAAAAAAAAGGTAAAAACCATTCTTAGTGCCAGAGGCACATAAAAACTGGAGGCAGCTGGATTTGGCCCTTAGGGCACAGCTTGCTGACCTCAGGTTTTAGTAAATGCTCCCTCCTCTGGGGTTCTGCGTCCAGCTGGGCAGCCTCTGGGCTGGGCTTTGATCCTTCCCTCCTCTCGCCTATAAAACCACACATGTTCAGTTCCCGAGCTTCCGCGCGTCGCTGTCTCGTTAGGAGCACTCCTCCACTTCTACAGCTTCCCCCGCTGAATCAGAAGAGAGGTGGTCCGTCTGCTGTCTGTCCCGGAAGGAGGCGGCCATCAGATAAGACAGAACTGCCATCACTTAGGTGACTGGGTGAAGCAAAGCCCCGGGGCAGGTGAAAGGAGTGTCACCCTAGGGCTGTGATAAGGCTTGGGAATAACATGCTCCAAACAGACTGAACATCCTAGAAGGAAATCTCCAGGGAGGGTGGAGAAGACATTGCTAAGAATCCGTCTCTAAGGAAGGAGTCTTGACACCCAAAATGGGAATGTCTTTCTCATCCAGGAGGCCACAGACAGGAGGACAAAGCATGGAAGGGCAGGTGAAGGGCAGGAATGCAGCTCAGTCCACTGCCAGGGGACAGCTTAAGTCCAGACCCGGAAAAGTGACTCAGAAGCACTAAGGAACAACTGAGGATGATAAGTGCTAACATTTATTAACCATCTGCTATGCTCCAGGCACTACATTGCTGGGTTCTATACATTTATTACCTCATTTGCCCTTTTGACACTCTGGTAAAATAGGCATTTAAAAAAATTCTCCTTGGAGGACGCCTGGGTGGCTCAGTTGGTTAAGCATCCAACTCTTGATTTTGGCTCAGGTCAAGATCTCACAGTTTATGGGTTCAAGCCCTGGATTAGGGTCTACGTGGACAGTGTGGAGTCTGCCTGGGATTCTTTCTCTCTCCCTCTCTCTCTGCTCCTCCCCTGCTTGCATGCATTCTTTCTCTCTCTCAAAAGTAAATAAACTTTAAAAAATAAATTAAATAAATTAAGTGTTTAAAAAATCTCCTTGCATTTATTTAAAAACAAAAACTAAAGTAAATATTCATTGTGCATCTTCTATACTAGCAGACACTGTGCTAGATGCTGAAGACAGGTGAATAAGCAGAAACAGACCCCCTACCTGCTCTCATGAAGATTTTAGTGCAGTACAGAAACTGGCAATTTTTTTGTGATAAAGAGACAATACATATTTTAGGTTCCACAAGTCACAAGGTCTATACGACAACTATTCCACTCTCCCACCGCAGCACAGATACTTCTGTGTCTGTGACTGTAAGATGGGGCCACAGACAGTATGCAAATAAGTGAGCTCCAATAAAACTTTATTTACCAGGGTGAGGGTTAAAGCTGGCTATAGTTTGCTGATACCTAGTGCAGCAGGAGACCAAGTTAAGCAAATAATTTCACAAATAATAACCATGAAGTGCTATCAAATAAAAGTTTCTGATAATAAAAAAGCCTATAATAGGAGTGAGTTTACCTATTCAGGGAGATCAGAGATTTCCTAGTGGGAATGGGTTAGATCTAAATGTAGTGATTACTGAAGAGGACAGGAAGAACTATTCCAGAGGAATCAGTATGTGCAAAGGCCCTATGGTAGAAGGGAGCATAATCAACACAGGATTGAAATAGAAGGTTTATGTGGTTGGAGCAGAAAAAGGGGGTGACTATGAGGCCAAAAAAGGCACGTAGGGGCCAGATCATGGAAAATCTGATAAATCTTATTAGGGAATTAAGTCCCTAAGTACAGAAACTATGGCACAAGAAGTTAAGTAACAGGCTTAAGGCAGTATAGCTAGTAAACAATGAAGCTAGAAATCTAGTCTATTTACCTCCAAACCCAACTTCTGTATTCTCTTTGCTTACTTTGGCTTTATGTTTGCCTTGTGTGGTTAAAAATTCCCTTTATGAAATTCCAAACTCTCTTGGCTAAATTAAAAGGAAGTACGGGGCTCCTGGGTGGCTTAGTCGGTTAAGCGTCCCACTTTCGCTTAGGTCATGATCTCGCGGTTCGTGGGTTCGAGCCCCGCGTGGGGCTCTGTGCTGACTGCCAGCTCAGAGCCTGGAGCCTGTTTCAGTCTGTGACTCCCTCTCTCTCTGACCCTCCACTGCTCACGCTGTCTCTCTCTCTCTCCTAGAAATAAATAAAAAGATATTTTAAAAAATTAAAAAAAAATAAATTAAAAGGAAGTGGAATTCTGTCTACACCTAGGCTGGAAGGCTAGCAAAGCCCAGACATCAGCTGAAAACCAAATAAACCTGGTAGAGGAGTCATAGTTATAGAGAAGGAAGCACTGGGGATAGTTGTACAGTCTATTCTCTTTCACCTCTAACATCCCCTGATAGGGAGCCTTAAATTGATCTTTACACTTTATGTCAATTAATAGTCTTTAGAATACTGTCCATTCCTTCAACTTCCTGATGTTGCTTCTTTATCTTCTCTTTTTTTTAAGATTTTATTTTTCAGTAATCTCTCCACCCGACATGGGGCTTGAACTCAAAATCCTGAGATCAAGAGTCACACACTCTATACCAACAGAGCCAGCAAGATGCCCCTATGACGTTCCTTCTTGATCTAGCCCCTGCCTGCTCTGTCATCACCACCTTATTTGTCACCCTTCCCTTTGGGAAAATTGCAAGACTTGCTGTTCCATGAAAACTCCCTGCTCCGTCTTTAATTCCATGCGGTTCCTTCTGCTGGGAGAGCCAGGCCACCCTGCCGTTTGTACCTTCCCTTCTTTAAGAATCAGCTCAGGAATTATTACTCAGGCTTTCAGCTCTGCAGGGAGCTTTCTAGGCCTATTCTGCACCTAGCCTGAATGGTGCATTCCTCCTCTGTTCTCACGCAGTTCCTTGTATTAACAGTTAACATTCTAAACTACTGTTCACGGCCAGCCTCCTGACTGGACTCTGAGTTTGTGAGCTCTGTGATAGCAAAGAACTTCTCTGAGAGGTATTTATCATTCTCTATGTAGGGGTTAATTTGTTTAACATCACTTTCTATATGGATGTTAACTTGCTTGTTAATCTACTTGCTCCTCTGCCTCCTAATTATTTTCATATTTCTTCTTTGGAGGTCCTAAAATCACAGTTCTTGAGGTGAGGTCCCTGGTTCAATGGCATCAGCATTACCTGGGAACATACTAGAAATACAAATTCTCAAGTCTTCTTCCACCTCAGTAATCAGACACCCTGAGGGGTGGGGACCAGTAGTCTGTGTTTTTAATAAGCCTCTGGGTGATTCTGATGGTCTCTAAAGTTTGAGAACTGCTGCCCTGTAGGAAGTTAGTGCTTATTTAAAGTTTGTTGATTCCCTGAAGATAGTACCTGGTTATTTTCAATGTGGTGAAGAAAAAGTAATTGAGAGAATGACAATGGAAGCTTCATTAGACAGGATTTTTAGAAAAGGAATTCTTCTGACATGATATTTCAAATATATAATTGGTTCGGAGAAGGCTTTTCTTCATATTCCTTAAAAATAAGACTCCTCCAGGGGTGCTTGGGTGGCTCAGTCTGTTAAGCATACGACTTCGGTTCAGGTCATCATCTCAAGCATGAGTTTGAGCCCTGTGTTGGGCTCTGTGCTGACATCTCTGGGCCTGGAGCCTGCTTCAGATTCTGCCTCTCTCTCTCTCTCCACCCCTCCCCTGCTCATGCTCTATCTCTCAACAATAAATAAAATGTATTTTTAAAAATTAAAAAAAAAATAAGACTCCTCTGTCTGGCTCAGTCTGGCTTGGGTGTGGTTTTGGCAGGAGTTTGAACAAAATAACCCCACTAGGTGCCTTCCAGTGCTCAGGTTCTCTGCTTCTAGGATATTCTACACACTACAAAAGAAATACAAGGTAGGGAGCAGGGCATTATTAGTTGGGGATTTGGGGCTTTCAACACACAAGGAAGTATATGCTTTTATTCCCCTTCCTAAGTTGAGTCTTTGCCAGTCTATACTCATAAAAAGAGATGACCAGGACCTTTCGAGAATGGTAATTGTTTGTTTTTAGGTCATAAAAATGAATCCTTGCTTTGTTTTCAAAGGAACACGCTCTTCATGCAATCTATACAAACTGAATGACAAGTAGGTGAGGTCCAAGATTGGGAAGATAAAAACTTCATTTGTTGATTTTTGGCGAGAGCTGAAACAATGGGACAAAGGAGTGGCTTGTTGGTAGAAGCTCTATAAAACACAATAATATTAGTCATGTAAACAGAAGAAAATAGGAGAGGCTTAATGAGATAAATTACACCAAGTCACCACATTAGGGATTAAAATATTCTGATAAAGCAAACACTAAAAGGACCAAAAGAAAGGATAAAGGGAAGAGTGGATAACTTCAGATTTAGAAAACAATGGGTCCTTCTATCTAGGGAGCTGACAAGAGGAGTTTTTAGAGGCTGCCTGAGCTGACTGAGCGCCCATTAAGATCCTACTTTTCATCCAAAAAAAAACAAAAACAAAAACAAAAAACCACCTCTACTCAAACCACTGGCAGACAAAGCCTACACATTCTTTTCTTCTCTGCTTCCCTATTCTTTTTTTTCCCCCTTCACAATAGCAAAGCAATCTATTTTGCTATGTAAGTCTGTGAAGGGAATAAAAGCATTCACAGGTTTCTCTCTATTTGCATTTGCTAGATTTGTTGGCCTGACTTCCAAAGAGTGAATCGGCCGCTGTTCTCAAGCTCAGAGAATAAGAGCCGACTTATCAATGTTTAAGATTGCCCATGTACCTGTGTGAACAGCAACTTTTTCATAACCATTTTTATAAGGACATTTGAACAATTGAAGTACAGTGCATGGATCTGTGCTATTTAAACTAATAGCGCTGCCAGGCCTTGAGTAGATAGTATATATTTCTATAGCTGTCTTTATTAAGTGTATGTCAATAACTATGCAGAAGTAGAACTTTTCCCAAAACTTGGAACAGGTAAAGCCTCACTGGTTCACACTACCATAAACTTCTTGGCAATGGTGATGAGCACAAGGTTGCCAAAAGCTAGTGAGTGTTTAAAAACAGTGAATAGAGGTGCCTGGGTGGCTCAGTCGGTTGGGCATCTGACTTTGGCTCAGGTCATGATCTCATGGTTCACAGGTTCGAGCCCCGCGTCAGGTTCTGTGCTGATAGCTCAGAGCCTGGAGACTGCTTCATGGATTCTGTCTCTCTCTCTCTGCCCCTCCCCTGCTCATACTCTGTTTCTGTCTTTCTCTCAAAAATAAATAAAACATTAAAATTTTTTTTAATTAAAAAAAATTAAAAAACAATGAATAGTAGAAGCTGTAATAACAATAACAACAACAACTAGGCTATCAGACCAGGCCAAGAGCTGACATCACTACTGTTAGAGATAGGACTCCAACTATGCTTTTCAGAAATATTCTTTTTGGGTGTCAAAACTTGAACCTATGGGGGGGGGGGGGACCAAACTTGAGCCTACGGGAAAAAACAAAACAAAACAAAACAAAACAAAACTACTTGAGCCTAGGTATTTTCACAATAACTTCTAATGATTTATTTGGTTGGTTTTATTTTTACTTATTTATTTTTAAGTAGAATTCACACCCAACATGCGGGCTTGAACTCATGACCCTGAGGTCAAGAGTGTCATCTTATCTACCAACTGAGCCAGCAAGGTGCTGCTGTTTGGTTGCTTTTAAAAGTAGTATGTATGCACTTTTTATTTTTATTTTTTAGAGAGATAGAGCACAAGCAAGGGAGAGGGGCTAAGAGAATATCTTAAACAGGCTCCAGGCTCAATGTAGGGTCTGATGTGGAGCTTGATCCCATGATCACTGGATCATGACCTGAGTCAAAATCAAGAGTTGGACACTCAACCGATTAAGGCACCTACATGCCCCAGTATATATGCATTTGTTGTGGAAAATATTAAAAATGCAAGGAAAAAATTAAAACAGCCTTGGTCATAAGACCTACATAAAGCCATATTTTGGTTTATTTCCCTTCAGGCTTTTTTCTATGCATAGATTAAGACATGCGTATACACACTCAAATACACAAAAGTATTCTACGATTGAATACCATACTATGATATACTACTGCATTATGTACTTTTTCATTTAAAAATTATACACATTTTATCATCAGTGAAGATCTTAAAGCAAAGGTTGTAAACTGATAGGCAATGAAGAGGTCTGATTGGCTCACACAGTGGTCAACCAAGTGGAACTGAGGAAGAGCTAAGAGACAGGGCTGTGCTCTCCACTTTACTCAAGTTCCCACTCTATTGTTCTCCATCTGAGACTGACAGCTGTGATTTCTAATTTCACAAGCACTCTTTAAAAAAAAAAAAATAATAATGATAGCCTTAGAGGAAAGTGAAATAGTCTTTCTCTTCTCCGAGTCTGCACTTTATATCCGGACTACTTTGCTCACTTCTGTTACTGCTAGAATCCCAGGTTTGGGATCCTTTTATCAAAGCGTGTTTTGTAAAAGCTTTAGAAAATACAGCATTATGTGACTTCCATAATTTACTGAATCAAATCACTGCTGCTGGACATTCAAGTTGTTTCCAGTTTGTTGATATTACCATCAATACTGGTAGGAACACCTTTTTACATAAATGTAAAAAAGAAGTTCCTAGAAGCAGAATTGGTTCTGAAGGGCAGGAATATTTTCATTCGTTTTTGATATATACTTCCAATGGTCTTTCAGAAAAGTTGCACCAAATGTAACAGGAGGTGACTGTTTATTCCCTGTTCTCTATGCCATAGCATTACTATACATTTTGGTAAAAGTAGTTGCCAATTTGGGGAGTTAAAAGTGGCATTTCAGGCATTATTCTAAGTGAAATAAGTCAGAAAAAGACAAATACTGTATGATCCACTTATATGTGGAGTTTTTAAAAATGGCATTTAAAAAAAATAATAAAAATAGGGGCCCCTGGGTAGCTCAGTCAGTTGAGCATCAGACTCTTGATTTCAGCTCAGGTCATGATCTCATGGTTCATGTGAATGAGTGTATTGGGCTCTGCACTGACAGAGCTGAGCCGGCTTAGGATTCTCTCCCATCCCTCTACAAATAAATAAATAAATAAATAAAAATAAAAATGGCATTTTTAGGGGTGCCTGGTTGGCTCAGTCAGTAGAGCATGCAATTCTTGATCTTAGGGTCATGAGTTTGAGCCCCATGTTGGGTGTAGAATCTACTTAAAAAAATTTTTTTTTAAATGTTTTATTTATTTGTGTGTGTGTGAGAGAGAGAGAGAGAGCATGAGCAGGGGAGGGTCAGAGAGAGAGAGGGAGACACAGAATCTGAAATGGGCTTCAGGCTCTAAGCTGTCAGCACAGAGCCCAACGCGGGGCTCAAACCCATGAACCGTGAGATCATGACCTGAGCTGAAGTCTGATGCTTAACCGACTGAGCCACCCAAGAATCTACTTTTAAACAAATATTATTTAAATTTTTTTCTATGTTTATTTATTTGTTTTGAGAGAGAGAGAGTGAGTACAAGGAAGGGGCAGAGAGGGAGGGAGAGAGAGAATCCCAAGCAGGCTCTATGCTGACACAGGGCTCAATCTCATGAACCACGAGATTATGAACTAAAGTGAAATCAGGAGTCAGACTCTTAACTGCCTCAGCCACCCAGGTGTACCCGCCGCAAAACAAGGCATTTTTAATATGCATTTCATATTCTTTTTTCATATATAGCCAATTATATTTTCTTTTAGAATTGCGTATTCCTGTGTTTGCTAATTTTCTACTAGGGTACCATAATTTTTTCTCTCTCTCTTTTTTTAAGTTTATGTATTTATTTTTCAGAGACAGGGGCGGGAGTGGGGGAGGGGAAAAGAATTCCAAGCAGGCTCTGCCCTGAAACAAGGCTCAATTTCATGAACTGTGAGATCATGACTGAGCCTAAATCAAGAGTTGGATGCTTAACTAATTGAGTCACCCAGGCACCCAAGTATTCATAATTCTTTAAATGGATTATGAAAGTTTCATAAATTAATGATATTATTTTACTTGGTCATATATGCTGTAAGTTTCCCCTAATTCCCATTTTAATGTTTTGCATGTGTAATTTTCTTTGACATGCTGAAGTCTTTAACATTCACGAGGTCAAGCCTGGCAATACTGTGATTCTTTCTTTTCCTTTTTTGTTTACAAAGTTCTCTACCTTGTGCCTGAGTAAAATTTTATGTATATTTTCTTCTGTTCTTTTACATTCATGCTTTCAGTACCCTTTTGCTCTCTCAGCAACACTGGCCAGGGCTCTGTAGTGAAACTCTGCTTCTTGGCTGTGTGGCACCTGTATCTCCCAGAGTTACCTCTTACCTCTCATGCTTCTCTAATTCTTCTCAATTTCCCATAATAGCTCCTTGCATTTTTACAATCCTTTAAATATTTCCTAGACTGATATATGCGTCAGAAAACAATTTGGGGTGGGGGTGCTGCCAGGATGGCTCAGTTCTTTGAGCTTCTGACTTTGGCTCAGGTCCTGGTCTAATTCGTGAGTTCGAGCCCCATGTCAGGCCCTCTAATATCAGCGTGGAGCCTGCTTCAGATCCTCTGTTCCCCTCTCCCTGTGCCCCCACTTGTGTCCTCTCTCAAAAGTAAATAAACATTTAGAAAAACAATTTGAGGAATATCATAAAAATGTATTTGTTCTGCTCCCTGAGGTGGAACCCAGAAAAATGCATTTTCATCAAGCATCTGAGAGAGTTTTTCTGCAAAGTGATGAAGGAACTCTTGGGCCCTCTTACCAATCTGCACTGTCTATATCTGTCTCTCCATGTCTACACAGAGCTACATCCACACCTATATCTGTGTAGTACCCACTGAACATCTCTAACTGTCTACCTGCCGGGCACGTCAAACTTGATCCAAAGCGCAATTCACTACCTCTCCGCTCAAAACTGCTCATCCACTAACAACATGATGTTTTCCTGCTCCAAATCTGAATCAGCCATTTCTTCAAGGATATCTGATATCTTTTATTGGCTAATGGTATTTAGAAACTGAGATCTGGGCACTGTATACCTCCCATTATTTTGCCTTACTTTGAACTGTTCCCTCGGGACACAGTTCCAGCAGTGAGATTATTGGATTACAGAAGATGAAATATTTTATGGCTCTTGATTCAATATTGACAAAGGTACAACCAGTCCATTCGTGGGCCCTGTTGGGACCATATATCTTTACCTCTCCACCCCCAGCTTGTGTCAGTTGCTAATATTAAAGGAGTAGCATTCCCTAACACTGTCTTCCTGGTATTAGAAGTTCAGTCAAGAGTTCTGACATACAGCTCCTATTTCTGCCTTCTCTAGTCTTCTAGAGATTTCTGCTGCTGGAGAGAATAGACACACTCTGAATAAGAGCCAAATGGGGAAGAAAGAACTCGCTGGGCAAGTGCCCTAACCATCTCCCACTCAATGCTCCTTTTCCAAGTCGGTGCATGTCTCATTTGTAGAGGAAGATGGGGCCAAGGCCAGGGCCTATAAGAAAGGCTTCCCACTTGTATTTACCTCCTTAGTCTAAGCATCTTCAGAATGTACTGGGAAGGCTGACCTGGCCTTCTACGATAGTAATGAAAAACAGAGACAGGCAAGATTTCTGATCTTTAATAAACAGTAACAACATCTACCAAAAAATGTGTGGTGCAGATTAAAATGATGGAGGGAATGGAGAATGGAGAGAAAGGCAGTCAAGAAGAGGGTGGAAAGGGGGAAGAAAGGTGACTTCTGCTAGACTCCCATAGAGTTATCGTTTGTGACAAGGAGGAGATGGGATTCCCTTTTTTAGAAGTACTACCAGGAATACCCTCCAACCGTGTTCACGCTCCCTTCCCTGACATAAAGTCCACATGTGCTCACCCAAACTATCTCCAAAAGACACTGCGAAGCTCTTGGAAGGAATAAGACTTGCTATGAGCCATCTCAATATCCTTAAGGATTAGAAGTGAAGAAAGAAATGCTAAGAATATAACACTGTATATTAACTATACTGGAATCAAAATAATAATAATAATAATAATAAAACTTTTTGGGGAAAAAGAAAAAGATGCCAGGGAAAATCAGAGCAGATATTGATCATCCTGACAAATCTCATAGCTGTCCAAAAACGTGCCACCACTATATTGCTGCTTGTGAGCTCAAGCAGAGAAGTTTTTCTGATGCTCCTGGGTGAGAGGAACTCCTAAGATCTCCAAACTGGATTGCTCTAAGTCCAGCTCCTTCAGTAAACCCAGAGGCTAGGCCTAGCTCAAGAGGTGGTCAGTAATCTACCCAAGAGGTGGCCAGCATCCTGGCTAAGTACGCTGACTGTACTGTGCCTCTATCACTCACTAGCTGTGAGATCTCGGACTCAATTTCCCATAGGTGAAATGCAGGTGTATTGGTCAGGGTTCTCTACAGAAACAGCACCCATAAGAGATATATGGTGTGAGCAAGGGAGGGAGAGCGAATTATTATAGGAAATAGCTCATGTGATGATGGAGGATGAGAAGTCGCCTGCCAGCTGAAGAACCTGAAAAGTCAGTGGTGGAATTCATTCTGATTCTAAAGGCCCGAGAACCAAGGGAGTTGATGGTGTAACTCAGCTGGAGGCCAAAGAGAGAACAAGGATTGAGACAGTGGTAGGGGTCATGGGAGTGGTGATGGGGTAAATCCCAATCTGAGTTTGAGGACCAGCCATGCTGTCAGAGTGTAGAAGATGGATACTTTAGCTCGAGCAAAGAGAGCAAATCTACCCTTCTTCTACCTTTTTGTTTTATTCAAGCCCTGACCTACGCTGACTGGATGATGCCTGTTCACATTGGTGAGGGCAATCTTCTTTACTCAGGCTGATTCAAATGCTAATCCCTGATATACTGCCACAGTTATAGCCAGAAATAATGTTTTACCAGGTTTCTGGGCATCCATCCCCCTTAGCCCAGTCAAGATGACCCATAAAATTAACCAACACAGGTGATAACAGTACTGACTTCAGAGTCATTGTTAAGAATAAATGGATTCATATGTAAAACACTTAGAACAGTGAACTCAGGAACAATGGTTAGAGGGTGGTGATGATTTCATCTTAGGTCATGATCTCATGGTTTGTGGGACTGAGCCCCACTTTGGGCCTCTGCACTGACAGCACACAGGCTGCCTGGGGTTTTCTCTCTCCCTCTCCCTGCCCCTCCCCTGCTCACCCATGCTCTCTCTCAAAATAAATAAATAAACATAAAAAAAAATGATGATGACGATAATGGCAGTGACAATGGTGACTAGGAAAGTACCAAAAGGCATCTTCCTTCAACCTTCCAGTACTAAAATTCCCTCTGACCACTGCTATAATTTGAAAGCAGTCCCAAGACTATGCTTCAGGGGATGCTAATGTTTCAGGAGATGGGCCAAAGTCATGTACTCCTAAAATCGAATAATGATAGCCTACCCTGCCCCTTTCTCCACAAACTACAGACCAAATCAAGTTAACGGACAGAATTTTTAAACTTAAATTCTCATCCTATTAGTTTTTACACCTTCAGTGCTAAGTGAATCCCTGGAAGGAATTAATGAGTAGAAAACAATTATTACTGGAAATGCTCAGAAACGGTCACCCAAGCCTAGCTCAGTAGCCAATTATTTTTCATGAAGATGTACTGTTTGTGTTCTAGTTTGTATAGATTTAAGAGTTATTTTCTGCGAGTAAAATTAGTCTTAATTTGTATGAGAGAATGAAATATGTCAGTATTTAGTTGTGCCCTAGCAAGAGGAGAGTAGCATCAAGGATCATTGTCAGCTCAGAGAATCTGGGTCCCCAAAGTAAGGTGCTGAAGGCTTCCTGATGCGATCTGCAGGCACACATCTCCTCTAATGCGTACAGGGCTCACTGAATGTAACACCTGTCTGATTGTTAGCATGTACTGTCTTACAGGCTTTTAAACTTTTTAAAAAATTATTACTCATCATTTAAAGTAAAAGTTTTTATTTCCCAGTAGTACTTATGCTCTCTGAAGAAGAATCGACATTTACACAGTTCCTTACGTCTTCAGTGTCTAGAAGGGAGGTATATTTTTTGTGTATATCCAAAAAAAAAATACTGGTAAATAACAGTTACCTAAAATGGGTCATGCTTCAGAACTTTTAGCTTCTATTAACCACCCCCAAAGTGAGACATGGGGTAGTTAAATCTTAATAGTTAAGGGAAAATGTCCACCTACTAAGGACCAACAGCTCATGGTATGAGGTCTCAAGCCTGAGCTTCATGAGTCAGGCATTAGCCCCTCAGAGTTGTTGTGGCTGGGGAAAAAAGAAAAAACAAACAAACAAACAAACAAACCCACTCCACCAAAGAAATGCCACTCACTTTAAAGGCTTGCTGAAGGCCATCACTACCAAACTGTAAATGATTTGCACCTTTCTGGGTAATATTTGAAGAGGCTGTTTCTCCACTGATCTCTCTTACATATGGAAGAACAGTTGATTTTCCTTTCTATACAGACCACTTAGCTAAACTTAGTGAAACTAAATTCAGCTCGAGATTTTTACTGGATACCTGTTGACACTGGAAGTATTCAGCATGCTATCAGAACATTTTTCAAGAAATATGAATGATAGGGTTCACAGAAAGAATATCTTAGGCTCTTTTTGCATTGGAAAGAAACATTCTCAGCATTAATCTCTTCTACTCATGATGAACACCCTGTCCCTACCCACACCTTTTCCCAACACCATCTTGGCTCCCATACGCAACCCAAAAGGATGATGGAAATGAGAATACGTCGTGCCTAAAGAAGAATCTTCTAACTGTAGCCCCCTGCAATTATGGACTTTCCAGTCCATGCTTGTCCTAATGCCTGTGAATGTATTATTATGTGAACACCCGTATTGAAAAAGGGGGGTATATTTTGAAAGATCTATTTGAAGACATTGGATAACACTTGAAAGACTGCAACTTCTTGATATGCCTCTCCATTTGACACTGAAGGAATTCTTATTGAGTGAAATTTAAGAACAACTGAGGGCCACCTTCCCCTTGTTCATTATTCCTTCTTCATCTCCCCTCCTCCAATCCTGGGAGCTCAGCACTGTTCACAGAATAAAGATAGGCTTTGTTCTATCTTTCCAAACAGAACTTTTCCTGAAATGGCTGTCACGGGGGAGGGAAGCAATAGCTGTGTAAAAGCTGAAAGAACTGATGTACATACACAGCAATGCTAAGTATACTATGTTTTATAAATCATAAGGCATAAGGTTCCTTTTTTTTTTTTAAGCCTAACTTGAGTAGCCAAGATTGTTTACTTGATGGTCTAATTTTCCTTACTGGAAATAGCCAAACCTAGAGAGAAAAATCCCTTCTTTTTTTTTTTGTTCCTCTCTCTCATTCTTCTTATAAACAAAGGTTATATATTTCAATTTTTTCCATCTTTCTAAAGGAGGCAGGCCTGATTTCAAATGAAAGATTTCAAATGAAGAAAGACACATAGAAGAGGTCCTAAAGAGTCTCTTGGTAGACAGAGAATTGTTGAATTTAAAGATAATTGAGTTTGACTTCTACCATAGAACAGCAACCCACGGCCATTAGGATTCTTACTTAGACAGGGCTCATCAATTCTCACTAAACCTTATTCACAGATTTGAGAGACCTTGGCCATCGCTAATAAAATAGATGATGTGAAAGGGAAGTCTCTGGGAGGAAAGTGGAAGTTCCCAGTTCAAAAATAATCCTAGGCCATACTCTAAAAAAGAGTTCCATTAATATCTAATTGACTTCCTAATTTCTGTATGTATTTCTCAAGGTCTTTCCAATGTACAACTTCATATTCATTGGGTGAGATGGCGTGACATTCTAGAAGAGCATACTTGAGACCTAATTTCATTAGCCACACTTTTTTTTTCTTATTATATTATCTAAACTGGGCAACCCAGGGCATTTAGCCACCAAAAGTAACTGTTTTATGTTGTGATGAACTGTTGTTCATTATTTTTCATAGCCCTCCCACCCCAAATTCTATTTTTACTTCCCAAAAGATATATGTATTATTGTCATTTCTTCTTGAGTATGAAACAGCCTATGAACGTGGTGGAGGTGGTTGGGGGAGGGGGGCTTTTAAGGTTAATGGCTCTTGCCTTTTCCAGAGATCCACTTACTCTGTCCCCAAGAAGCACATGATGATGTACCTCTTGAGTACCACAGGACTGGGCTGCGACTGGACTAAAGTTCCACAGAAAACACCTTTGGAATCCATGCTGCTATCTGATTTTCAGGGCTGCACAGTAGCAAGCGGTGGTAGTTCCCCAGCTCTGAGCGGGTAGGCCTTATCAAGCTCCAGGAGCAGAAGGGAAAGGGAACCAGGCTGTCAGTGCCAGCCACTGTGTTAACTACTATATACTATGTTATCTCAGTTAATCTCTTCCAGTCTAGCAACCACCATGAGAAATCTGGGCTATCATCTGATTTTATAGGTGAGGAAACTGAGGCCCAGAGAGGGGAAGTGGTTTGTCCAGGGTCATATAGTAGGAAGCAGACAGGAATTCCATTTCAGGACCCTTTGTCTCTGAGCCGGGTACTCTGTTACATGTTTTTTATATGTTTGTTTTGTTTCTAGGCTTGGATGTATGTGTGAGCAGGGAGGTAGATGAGGGGTACCGTGCGTGCGGGGGATGGGATGGGGGTGCGGAAAGGAAGAAAAGGGCCAGCCGAAAAGAGGAGTGACAAGAGAATTTGCAGGGAATTCCCTGAAGAGCTTTGAATCCTACTGATTTGGAACTGTGACTAACTTTAAGGCAAGGATTATGATTTATCATTGTAAAAGTGTAAGGGAAAGAACAATCTTGTCCTAATGTTACTGAGGATAGTTTTGGGGTTAACGACTTTCCATAAGCCTGAGATGTTCATCGAATTAAAACATTCCATAGCTGTGATGGTTCATTTTATGTCAGTTCGACTGGGCCAAGGGATGCTCAGATAGCTGGTAAAACATTTCTGGGTGTGTCTGTGGGCATGTTTCTGGAGATTAGCCTTTGATTCAGTAGACTGAGCAGGAAGATGGTCCTCACCAATGCAAACTGGTGTCACCTAAACCATTAGGGGTCCCCCAAATAGAACAAAAAGGAGGAAGGGCAAACTCTCCTTTTTTCCTGAGCTGAGATGTAAAGCTCCTGGTTCTCTTGCTTCCAGATTCCAAAACTGATACCAGGAGCCTGTCTGTTCTCAGGCCTCAATACATGAATTGGATTATACCACTGGCTGTCCTGGCTCTCAAACTTGCAGACAGCAGATGGTGGGACTTCATATGCTAATTCCTCCTATCAGTCCCCTAATGGTTCTTTTACTCTGGACAACCCTTGCTAACAGAATTTAAAGCAGTGCTTGTCAACCGGGTGTTATAACCTGTGCCTGTGACCTGTGTATGCGCGTGTGTGTGCGAGAGTGTGTGAAAGACACAGAACTACATGGGAGACTTAAAAAATGTATTTCTTACTATGGTTCATGGTCAAAGATACTTGAAAGTCACTGATTTTCAGAAGGCTTTGGAGGATGTAAATCCATCTACATCTGATAGGTCAAATGTTTCTAGACCTGTTATCGAGGTCCCAGCTACAAGTCATCTGCTACCAGCACATCTCAAATCACTATTAATCACAGAACTATCTATGGTCTAATTTTGTATTTTAATTTTTAATAGAGTTATCATTTGTGAAATTGTAGATAAGAACAAGTTGCTCTGCTGTTCCAACTGAATGAAGACTCACAGTCTCCCTCATTCCTCTGCTCTGGTTGGCTACTGAGCCTGCCTTTATTTGCCGAACTGCGATTTGGGGTATGGATTGGGTGCTGCCAAAAAGCACACAGCTGAAAGTGGCTGCATTTCTCTGCTGGCGGGAACCATTCCAGAGCCCTGAGGCAGCTGTTAGCTCTGTTTGCAGGAATATAAATTCTTAAAGTATCAACCTTACCTCCAAAGTGCCAAAAGAAATCCTACCAAGCTTGTGGGCAAAATACATATAAACCTTTTTTCCATCAGTAGGTCAATGAGGGATGTAATCTAGTGAGAGGAGAGTGAGAAATGGCACTGTGAAAGGGTAACAGAGTGCTCAGCTGTGGGTAGTGGCTCCTGAGCTTTCCCAAGTGTCAGGGTTCAAAACCAGCTCTTCCCCCCCGCCCCCCCCGCCCCCAACTGTGACTCTGGGAAAGTACTGTACTGGGCTTCAGGTTTCTTGTCCATAAAACGTGGATGATGACAGGACTTGCCCAGTAAAAATGACGTGAGGGTCAAATGAGGTAACACAAACAAGTGAAGCGCTTAGAAGAATGTCTGACACACAGTAAGTGCTCAATAAACAATGGTATGTATAAACAAATTTAGGAAATGAATAGGAAGAAAATCCACTATAAAACTAACTGGTGCACAGCAGAACAGAATCCTGTTGACTTAACAAAACTGGTACCATATATGTATCATAAAACATATCAGCTAAGCACAGTTCAGTGTCTTTCGCACTACTGTGGCTCCCTCCCCACCACACATACAGAGGATTCTACAGCTTGCAAAATTAGACTCTGAACCTCTTAGGCAGTAAGTCCCCCATTCCTTCCTCTCCCCAGCCCCTGGCAACTTCAACTTGACTTTCTGTTCATGAATTTGCTTACTCTAGATACTTCATATAAGTGGAATCATACAGCATTTGTTTTTGTGTCTGGTTTATTTCACTTAGCATAATGTTCTGCGGGTTTGTCCATATTGTATCATGTGTCAGAATTTCCTTCCTTGTTAAGGCCCATTGACTTTTTAACCTATCAGTTGCTTTTTTCAAGTTTTCAGAAAATAAAGATGTCGATATGATGACCCCCTCCCCCCCCCCCAAAGACAAATAACTTCTTGAAACACTCCCTGGAGTTACCCGGAGATACCTGTCTCCATAGAAATGCTAATTGGAAAACCAGTTTTCTTAAGAAAGATATTATTCCTTGAGGCAGGCTGTTTACATTAATCAACATTCCTGTAATACTTGTCAGTGTTTTGTAACACTTTTTTCAAGTGCCAATGGTAGCTTGCCAGTTCTTCTGAAGTGTGGAGGCTGAGAATGGGGGAAACCAGAATGGTAACTCTGTCCCCTGGGGGCTTTTTCCATCATAGTGAAGCAGTAATTTTTATCATTTTCATTTTACATTCGTTGCTTAGGTGGATGGCAACTAGAAACATTGGATGGACTGATTCATCTGTGTGTGAAAAGTTGTGGTTTCCTTGTATTTTCCTATTTGCCTCCCTGTAAGGTACTCAAGGTTTTCACTGTAAGTTGTACATCTCATCTGTTCACACAGAAACCTGAATCTGCTTACCACTGTCACAGAAATTTTTCCTTTCAATAAACATAATGGTGATAGGAAAAACAAAAACACACTGAACAGCTACAATAAAAGAAAAAGAAAAGATAGATGGGACATTCCAACTGTGGACTCTTAGATAATTCCTTGTCACTTTTTTTGGGAAACTCTATTAGCACATCATAATATGTGCCTCTGTGGTTCTAGATAAGCATAACATCAGTGTCCGGGATTTAGTGCTATTCTCATTTCTTTTATGATTAATATTTAAAGGTTAGTATAGAGCAATCATCTGTTTCAGCATTATATTTAAAAATATTAAGGAAATTTCAAAATCAAACTAATAATTTATAAATTTCACTGAGAGGCTCAGGTGATGAAAAGGCCAGCAGAACAACTACTTATAATGGGAATTAAGAAATTAAAATAGGGGCTCCTGAGTGACTCAGTTGGTTAAGCATCCGACTTCGGCTCAGGTCATGAACTCACAGTTCATAAGTTTGAGCCCCGTATGGGGCTCTGTGCTCACAGCTCAGAGCCTGGAACCTGCTTCAGATTCTGTGTCTCCCTTTCTCTCTGTTCCTCCCCTGCTTGCACTCTGTCTCTCTCTCTAATATGATTAAAAAAATAATAATAAATTAAAATTTAGTTGCTGCTACCTTATTTTTAACATATAAAGTTTTCTTCCTTGTTTTATAGTAGATTTTCTGGTGATTCTGAGTTTGATGGCCCACAAAACGATGCAATTGAGGATTACTAATGTAATGTGCTAATTTATTTAAAGATTTCCATTTTCTATTAATTGATCACTAAGGTTCATTTGAGACTGCAGAGAAAAGAAACAAAAAATAACATAAATAATAAAAGAAGATCCAGAGCAGAGGTAGTGGGTAATCCTTCAGTTATCACTATGGCAGCTTTTCCATGATCAGAGGGGAAAAAAAAAACCACAACACCACTTTTTCTCATACTTTTAAAAACTGGAGGGGCGTCTGGGTGGTTTAGTCGGTTAAGCGTCCGACTTTCGCTTAGGTCATGATCTTGCGGTTCGTGGGTTGGAGCCCCGCGTCGGGCTCTGTGCTGACTGCCAGCTCAGAGCCTGGAGCCTGTTTCAGAGTCTGTGTCTCCCTCTCTCTCTGACCCTCCCCTGCTCACGCTGTCTCTCTCTCTCCTAGAAATAAAACAAAACAAAACAAAACAAAAACTGGAAACATTATGAATCAATCTTTTCACTATGAAGGGAATTCCCATTTTAAAACATGAAGAATAAGGTGGAACACTGATCCTGAAGTGGTTTTCCCGTTTTTTTATCACGAAAAATTTCAAACATGCAGAAAAGTTGAAATATTATAGAAGTAGCTACAGGTTCTATCCCCACATGCTGTGACTGTAGACCCTTCACCAAACTTCCTTTCTCTTTCTGCACACACTCTCGTTGTTTGCGGTTGAGACATCATTTGAAGTTGCATGCCCTGCATCTTCTCAGAACAACATCCTCCTACACAACCAGAATTTTCTCACATCAAGAAAATGAACCATAATTCCCTATTACCTAATATCCAGGCCACATTCAAATTGCCCACCCAAGAAAGTCTTTTCTGGTTGCTAGTTTTCTTTTCCTTTTTTTTTTTTTTAACAAGGAGCCAATATAGATTCACATATTGCATTTCCATTATAATGGATTTGTTTTTAGGGAATACTCTTCCTCATTCCCTTCCCTACACTCATAACATTGACTTTAAATTATTTGTTCTAAACTAGGCTCCACATGCAACTTAGGACTTAAACCCAGGACCCTGAGATTTACTTATTTTTTTAAGTTTATTTATTTTGAGAGAGAGAGAAAAAAAAATGAATGAGCGGGGGAGGGGCAGAGAGCAGGGGACAGAGGATCCAAAGTGAAGCAGGCTCTGTGCTGATAGCAGAGAGCCCAATGTAGGGCTTGAACTTATGAACCACAAAATCATGACCTGAGCCAAAGTCAGATGCTTAACCGACTAAGCCACCCAGGTGCCCCAGGACCCTAAGATTTAGAGTCACATGCTATTCTGATGAATCAGACAGGTGGCCCTACCATTGTCTTTTTAAAAAATTTTTGTTTTACATTTATGTATTTTTGAGAGACAGAGCATGAGCAGGGGAGGGGCAGAGAAAGAGGAAGACACAGAATCTAAAACAGATCCTAAGTGCTAAGTAAGTTAATGACCTGAGCTGAAGTCAAAACCTTAACTGACATGCAACCCAGGTGCCCCTAACATTGACTTTTTAAAGTCCCCAGGCGAGTTGTCTTTTTTTAAAAAAAATTTTATTAAAAGAATTTTTTTTCATCTATTTATTTTGAGAGACAGACAGAAGTGCAAGCAGGAGAGGTGCAGAGAGAGAGAGAGAATCTCAAGCAGGCTCTGCACTGTCAACACAGAGCCAGATGTGGGGCTCATGCCCAAACCAACTTAATTGACTGACCCACCCAGGCCCTCCAAGCCAGTTGTCTTGTGAAATGTCCCAACAGTCTGTATTTATGTCATGTGACTTGTTCATCAGGACTAAAATTTCCATTTTAGAGACCTTGAAGGCATCTGGAATATTGCCTAGGCTTCTAGCTCCTTATCTATTCCCAGAGCTCACCCGCCTTCAACCATGAGGAACACCAAGAGATCAGAGATTAGCTGAACTCCAGCTTCAACTCTTCAAAAACAATTGCTAGTTTCAGGAAGAAAAGTTATTTAAACGATACTGCCAAAGCAAAAGCTTTTAAGGTCAAAGGAGAGGTGTCCCTGTTTAATGTTGATTTCCTAGCAAGTGCAGGGCCTACAGCAAGGTAGGTCATCACAGACAGCATTCAGGGGTCAAGGCTGACTCTTGTTAGGTGAACACGTCAGAAGGAGGAGCAAAGGTGCTTCCTTCAACTACTTTTTTCTTTTGCCTACCAAATGACTCCTCACTTCTGTTGATGAAATTAAACTTTTATCAGACATTAGAATGGGTTAAAAGAGGCAAGGGCTTGCTAACTTCACTGAGACATACTGGTATGTTATGGTCTGAGCTCTAGGAAATATCTGATCTTGCTCCAAAATACCGTCTTTGCTTTTCAAGGGCAGCTCCCCAAAGACTTGGAGAGCTCTGATCGAAAGGCCCTCTGCTTACCATTTCAAGGAAAACTAATCATGAAGCTACAGGAACACACTGGAGTGTACCATCATGGACATAAGATGGGGCTTAGAGGCGCATGAATATGGGGTAGAAAATGCTCTAGTCGCGTTTGTTTCTGCACCTCTATGAAGGCTTAGAGACACAGGCTATTTTGGACGGATACCTCTCTAGAAATACAGACTTAAATAAACAAAAGTTCAGCCTCCACGGAGGTGGTGTTATTCTGCAGGCCAAGTGTTTTTAAAAAACGTGACTGGCCAGCTAAGAAGTTTATCCGCCTGGTGCCTCAAATTCTCAAACAGTTTATTTGAATACCATGTGAATGGCTAATCTCCTACAAGTTTTGGGGCTTTAACAAGGTAAACAAATGAGTGGCTGTGAAAGTAAACACTGCACTTCCTCCCAGGCTCATCCTTGGCTCCAAATTTCTGCTCCTTCCATCCCTTCTACTAGCCCCAGCCTTCCCCTTCCCAAGCTTGGCCTCTTGTACACTGTACAAATACTGAAATTGCAAAGGAGACATTTTTAATTATAAGTACTACAGTAATGAATTCAAGTACACTCGTTTATCATAAAGGGCTTTCCCATCTGTCTCTAAAGTATACTTAAAAAGGCTGTGTATTTGATAACATTAGCACCAAGCATCTTCCACATGTTAATGTTCAGCGTTTTAGATGTTCACTTTCTCCCACTCCCAAAGACAACATGGTGGTGGTTCCAGAAAAGGCACATTGATCTCAGTGTTTGGGAGTGCCTGTGTGGTCTCTTCCTAATTTATTTGCACTCTAATCCTCAGGGATAGCATCCCAATCCCCATAGGCAAAGAGAGATTAGGGAATGGGTCTGTCTGCTTCTCCCCACCCTACCAGAGAAGGGAAAACAACTTCCTCAAGTCCCTCAAGTTCATCTGGCCACTGTACAAATTGTTCTTGAGCATGGAGGGTTTCCAAAAGCCCTAATTAGCAACTCACAGCAAACATTTCTTTGCATTAGCTAATGATCCGGCTACACTTGTAAGCAAACAGAACCAACATATCTAATCAATGCTGAAAAACCAACCAAATGCCTATTAAACATCTGGATGTAATTTTCTAGTTAGAACAAAATGAAAACATATGCAGGTTCCTTTGATCTGCATCTTAACAAAGAAATTGTTGATAAAAAAGCATACTGGTCAGTCAATGTGTCATTTTCATAAACTCTGCTCGTTTCTCTTCAAATGCTCCCAATTTAATTTAGTTGGTTTCCTGCAATCTCTAATTTTACCATATTGTGTGAAACCACAAGAGATTCTTTGGATGTGATTTTATTTGAGGTTTTACTGCTGCATGGATCTGCTACTGATTGTTTTTTCTTTCTTTGCTTTCTCTCTTCCATGCCCCACACCCATCCTGCCCTTTTCTTTGGTAAAGAGGTGGGGAGGGGGGGAAAGGTTATAAAGCAATGCTGGGAAAATTTCTTCTAGACCCTTCATTCTCAGGTTTAAGGAAATTTTCAGTTAAAAAAAAAGGCAGATGCGAAAATATATAAGAAGTAACCTCCAAGAGAAAATAACAAGTGAACTTCAGAAATTGAAATAGTCATTTCAAATATAAAAGTAATAGATTTAAAAGATGCATAATTTCTATGGCCAGCATCCACAGTGTTTTCTATTTTGTCTAGAACCTATATTATATATAACATCTAATTCTTGTAATGACTTACGCCATTTCATGACTTATGAAAATTTGATAGTCAGCAACAAATGAATGGAAATATACCTAAATATGCATCAATGATAAAATAAACAATCTGGCAATCTTTTTATTTCTTTGCAGAGGATAAAAAGGGGATTGTTTTTTTCAGAGACAATTTTCTATGGAAGCGGAGTACTTAATATCATTTCATGTTAAAACATCATCAACATATGAATATGTTAAAGGTAAAAAAAGATTACGGTTAACAGACTTTAAATAGAAGACTAAAACTATAGATTTCATGAGTAGGATTATTTTCTTCTAAACAGGCTGTAGACAATCTGCACATATATTATTTATTTAAAACACAAGATTAAAGCTACTTGATTGTTTAAACACCATCATTTGTAATGCAGTTTGATGAGAGTTTTGTAGTATAATTATTATAGCATGACAATCACAGAAAAAATATGACCTTGAAAAGGGGCCCAGCCTTCTCCCTCTGTCAAGGAGGATGGGATACACTCGAAAACTAACCATCTTTATGCACACAATTAAAGGTCTTCCAATTTTAAAATCATTGCTCTTTCTCTTCTCCAGATACTACATTAAGAGGAATTCAGAAGGCTCCTGTCTCAAAATATACCGTTTTAATTTCTGTTGAAACCTAATTACCAGTGTGTGCCAGTAAATCAAAGTAAAGCTTGGGTAAGCCAGGGAGAAGTCTCAGTTGTTCCGGTTGGACCAGCAGGCATATTTGTGGCATCCAAGTTCTTTCTACACAGTCCTGAGGCTGATTATGGGATGAATTGACCAGCGACAGGCCCAATCAGGAGACGAAGATTTCAAGGAACACAAGTTGTCAAAGTCAAAGCTTAGTTGCCCATGGGTCATATTATTTCAAAAAGTCCTATATGAGGAACAAACCTGCTTGAGTCATCACTCAGTTTAACTCGGGAAAAGTGGGCCAGTGCTTGCTTCCTTTTCATTCTCCATGTTAGCAAAATGAATAATATAACCCCCTCCCCAACCCCACTTAATGAGAACACTGCAAAACTACATGCCGAAACTTGTTTAAGAATTTACTATGGCCTTGTACAGGCTGGCTAAAATTGCTCCTTTAATTTTTCATTTATAATTAATATTTGGGATTGATGCAATTATAGACAAATCAATATCATACATATTTAAAATCAACTTCTACAGTGAAATGTATTATCTAAAATGATTCTTTTAATATTTCAAGAAAAAGATCTCGGAGAAAGCCTACCTTCGAATAAAACGTATTTCTGTTTAAATAAATGCCTTTTCATAAGCCTCTTTAAAGTAAATAATGAGGACGCGGGGCTCTTAATACCAAAAATCTGTTAAGTATATTCCAACGTAGGATCAATGCTTGCGAAAGATGGGTCTTTCTTAGGGAAGAATTCACCACCATTTGGCTACACAATACAATACGATTGTATTGCCAATCGTGTGTGGCAAGAGCTCAAGCTAACTATTCTTTAAACAAAAATATAAATGCGGCAATACTGAAGATTTTCTGTTGGGTGGTGTATTTGGAGAAACAGACAAAACTGGAGATTTAAACAGTATGCCCCGTTTATTTAAAACCTCAAAATGTCTTTTAGGTCAAGTTCCACTCATTAGAGTTTTAGCCATGTCACGCACCCGACGTTTCCCATTTGGCTCGTTACGCAGCTCAGTCCGGGGATCCCACCCGAAGTATGGGGCTAAGAGTGCGCAGGACAGGTTTCCTCGTCTCAAAACTCGTTTATCCCATTGTCTCCCTTTGTTTCTAGTAATTGTTACCAGACTCGTGGTCAAGCTGCGGAGAGGACCCTAAAACTCTCAGCAGTCCCCTACTCCCAAGACGGCGAAGTCCATACTTTTAAAACAAGGACCAGAAATTTCGCGCCGCGGGCAATATGCCGCCATCTGCGACTGGGGCGCGCGTGCCTTTTACCCCGGCAGCACCTTAGGCATCCTTCCCGCCAAACCAAAGCAGGCCAACTTTTTTGCAAAGTCGCTTGAAATGCTCCAATAAAAGCCAATCCCTACCAGCTTGGGTGCAAAGAGAGGAGTAAGCATTAAAATTAAAAGCCTCGTCTTAGACGGCCGGTGTACGTACGCCAGCCAAGGCGCTGCCGCATTTTCCACCAAGTGCACAGTCCACTCCTCGCGAAAAGGCACCTTAAGGAAAAACAATCCTCCGAGAAATTTTCGAATGTGACCTCACTTTCAAAAGAGGAGAGCCTCAAACAGGGGGCAAGCACGGAAAAACGCGTTTGGCTCGAACTACCACCCCTCCCACTCCGAACCCCCGCACTCCATAAGAAACTATGCGGTTAGGTGAGTTACTTTCACGGAGATCTGAGGATTTCCATGAAAGGGGAAAGTGAACAAGTGGCAGGATTTTTTGCAAACTCGAGCCCCCAGCTTCCGCGGCTACACGCTCGCCGGGCCCTCCCGCCCGCGCGCGCCCGCGCGCTCCCTCGCAGGCCCCACGTTACTTTGATTGACAGCCCGGCCCCGCCGCTCTCCTTCTCACCGACCTTCCCATCCACAGTGCCAATCTCCGCGTCTCGCCTCTTCCCATTGGTTGGTTTCGGCGTCCCGCGGCTCCTCCAGGAACAATTCCTCTCCGAGCCCGGGAGGACGCGGCTGGCGGAGGAGGGGTAGGGGGGTGGGAGGGGAGACCGAGGAGACGGCGGAGATGGAAGCGAGCGGGGTGGGAGAGGAGGGGGAGGACTGTCCGTCCGGTGCTCTCCTGCCATAGGCTCCCGGGACGCGCCGCGTCAGCACCCCACGTTGGGCGCGGCGCACGCGATTGGCTGGCGCGCGCTTCCCCGCTCCCCCCCGTCCACCGCCCGGACCCACGTCCCCCGCCGGCACTGCGCTCCTGCCCCCCGCCCGCGCGGGGCTGGGCGGGGCCGGCGCTGGTTAGCTCCGGAGTGTGAAACCGCGTGTTAATGTAACCGGCGCGAGAGGCGCGGGCGGCGGCGGGAGCGGCGGCTGCAGAAGCAGCAGCAGCGGCGGCTACCCTGTGCCCCGCGTCCCTGAGGCTGCCGACTGCGCCACCCCCACTCTCTCACGGCCGGGCGGGACCCGCGCCACCAGCCCGGACCTCCGCCGGCCGCCGGCGACTTAACCCCCGCCGCGACTACTCCCGACCCGCCCGCGGAGTTTGCCCGCCGGGTAGGGAGGCCGAGCTGCGGAGCGCACTCCTGCCGTTTCCCCCACCGTCTCGTGGATGTCGCCCCCCGGGTCGTGAGAGAACTTTGCAGCGGGCTGGAGCGCCCTTTGCGGAGAGGGCCGAGGAAGGGGCTCGGAGGAAGAGTCCAGAGCGGCCGGCCCGGCCGTGCGGGGCGAGTGCGCGCGGGGCGCGGCGCCCGGATGCGCCCCGGGCTCGAGGAGCAGCGAGCGGCAGCGGGACTACCCTCCGTGGAGTAGCCCCGCCAGGCCTGGAGGGTTTGTGCAACCGGGGAGAACGCCGAGTGTCGGTCGCACCGACGTGCCGAGCCGCCTCCCGGCGCGCCCTCCGCACTTTCCCCGCCTCGTCGTCATCCCGCGCTCCTCCGCCCGGGCTGGGGCTTCGGAGCGCCAAGCGCGCAGCCTCCGCCGCTCCCCGGACCGCGCTCCTCGCCGCCTCCCGGGAGCCCTCGAGCGCCTGGCCGGAGGCGCTGCCCGGCCCCGCAGTGGTGGGTCCCTAACGTCGCCAGGTTTGTTTGTGTGGGGTTAGCCGGGGGCGCCGGGCCACCTGCACCTCACCCGCGGCCGGCGCCGCGGGGAACACCCGGAGAGGAGGCGGACAGGGAGAAGAGCGAAGAAAAGCCGTCCTCTTGGATTTGTTTGCCCCGGAAGGGTGCCGCGCACGCGGATCGCCGAGGGGAGTGCGGCCGGAATCACCGCGCCCCCACCTCCCCGCCGGGGCGGCCGGGGCCCGCGGGTTGGATCGCAATCCCGGCGCCCTTTTCTCGGGCGCCGGCGTCACCGCGCAGGTTCTTGGTGCAGCCGGGCCCGGGGCGCCCCAAGATGTGGCCCTGAGCGAGGGAACCCGCGGCGGCGGGAGCCGGAGCAGCCGGGCGCCGAGGGGCCGGTGCGTCCCGCCGAGCGCGCCTGCGTGCGTGGCCAGCGCGCTCCCCGCGCTCCTCGTTTCTGCCTGGCTTCTCGGCGAAATTCTCCTCGGCGGGATTAAAGTTGGAAATTGAGCCGAGAATTGAGTTGTCCGGAAACAGAGCTGCGGCCGCCGCCAGAGCGATGTTCCCGCAGAGCCGGCACCCGGTGAGGCGCCGCAGGGTGCTGGTTGGAGGAGCTGGGGTGGGGGGGTGGGGATGGGCGCTTTTTCCGAGCAGTGGGGAGACGGGTCCCTGTTACATTTCTGGAGGACTCTCTAGTTTCTAGGGGTACAAGGCTACGTAGGTCCCGGACCCTCTCCTCTTGGGCCTGGGAGTGAGCTGAAACTATTTCCCCCTTTACTCTGGGCCCCCTTGGAGCTGACGTCTAGACAGGGCGGGTGGGGGCGCCCGGGGAGTCTGGGGTTCCTTTTTCGAAGCGACATCCCCCCCGGACCCCCCGCCTCCCTGAGGCGGGTAGGGCGCCCCCTCCCCTTTGTTTCTTGTCTCGCCTATTTACATGTCAATGCAGCCCCCGTTCCGGCGCGCCTGGGGATGGCCCCGGCGATTCTGGGAACTGGGAGCGTTAGGGAGTTGTTTTTCTACTCTGATCCCTGGGGTCATTTTCGCTCTCTTGGGGAAGGGGGGGCGGTGTCCTCGATGACAATTTGGCCTGGTCTTCCCCGGCTGCCTGGGAGCCCCTGTCCTTCCAGTCAGGCGACCTGGGCGCACGTACTGCGACCCACCCTGGAGCCTGGAAGAAGCTGCGAATCTCTTTGGAGGCTCGAGATAGGGCGAGGGACCACTTCCTCCCTCCGTAAAGTGCAGAGCAAACTCGAGTTCAGGGCTCCGTTTCCTGCCACTGCTAACTTTATTTTTTGTTTATGTCCCACCCACTTCTCCGTTCTCTGACTCGCTGTTTTATCTGTCTGCCCGCACTCTGGTCCCTCGATTCCCCTCACTGGTCGCCCCCAGACGCCGCACCAGGCTGCAGGCCAGCCCTTCAAGTTCACTATTCCGGAGTCCCTGGACCGGATTAAAGAGGAATTTCAGTTTCTGCAGGCGCAGTATCACAGGTGCGTGTCCGACCGCGCTGGGCGAGCAGTAGCCCTGGGGCAGCCCGGTGCCCCTCCTCGCCCTGCCTAGTGGCGGTGGCGGCTGTACTTAGTACTTGCGTCCAGGCGGTGGCGTGTGGAGTCGCAGTTAAGACCTGTCATTCAAGTTACCCCCTTTCCAGGTTCTTCCCGGGCCGCCTCTTCTCTAGTCTCCTCCTCCTACCATTGTTTCCCTTTTGCCCGTTTGCTGCTGTTCCAGGGAGTCTTTTTTCGAGTATTTAGGAGTTGCATGAGAACCGTCAATATTTGCGCTTCGTTTATTTATTTTGTAACAAACTGAGCTGAAACCTTGGTTCAGTCGATGCCCCAGCCCTGGAGTGCAGGTTTAGGGAGCCAAAGCCAATGTTGAAATTGCTCTTTGCCATATTAGAGGATTGGGTTGTCTGAAGCAAAGTCCATCATGGAAGGCTAGATGCTGATAGCTGTGCCCATCACTGGTGAAGATGGGGGTGGATATGTGTAGAGTAAAACTCCCCTGCTTGGGCGTCGTTTTTGGTTGGTTCTGGTAGGACGAGGGATTTGAGTCTCATTTATATACAAGTCTGTTCATCTAATGAGACCTACTTCAAGAGGTTCATAAATGAAAAATGATTAAAAAGCACCCCATTCATAGTGGCTTTTCCAGAAATGATAGTGTCTTCCCTTGTTTCTATGAAGTTTTAGCTGTTTAGAGTTAAGAGATAACTAATGACAGTTTTTATTTTTGTCCTGCTTGAGAAAAAGCACACAGATGCTTGGGTGTGAATTTTTTTATTTTGTCAGAGCCTTTCTGATTATTGACCTTTTGTCTGCTTGAAGATCATAATCTCTGGAACTTGAGGCATACCTGCCCACTCTGTGTTTACCAAGCAAGGAGGACTTCAAACCACTTTATTGCAGCAGCTACTTAAGATATTTTGGCAGGGATTTAAAAACCAAAGGTTTTAAAACGGACCAACAATTGTAGAAGTAACTTTATAAGTACAGTTTTCAAACCTAGAGACTATTTGCATTGGCAAAATTAGTACAGTCTAGGTCTGAGGCTGAGAATTGTGCAAAGAAAGGCCAGATTTTGGTGGAGTCCAAAGGAACAAACTGGTGTGGGGAAGTAGGAGTGAACAAACGACCAGGAGGAGGAATTGGTCTTCTGGGAAGGTCAGAGGTCTTGACAGATATTTCATTCTTGGCATCTGACCAGGTATACAGTAAGAAGGAGAAGAATAGTAGCTAAATGGTTCACCTTATCCCTTTTCCCTACTAAATGCAAGGACAAAGCTTTTGGATGTTTACCTAGATACTTTATGGCTTTTCCAAATTGGTCTGTGTTTTTACTTGAAGTGCAAATATGTGAGGCAGATGTTAAAACAAGTGACATAATGTTTACATTAAGTTGCCTGTTTTGTTTTTGTAGCCTTAAATTGGAATGTGAGAAACTGGCGAGTGAAAAGACAGAAATGCAGAGGCACTATGTGATGGTAGGTATCAAAGATTATCCTTTTTTGCTTTTTATATAATATTAGCAAGTATATGTTCTTAACATGACAAAACATGAGTTAATGAAATGCTTGATATTTCTTCTTTTTGCAGTATTATGAAATGTCTTACGGATTAAACATAGAAATGCATAAACAGGTAAGCTTTAGTTAAATCTCACGTTGAAATGAGAAACCAGTGATGATTCTATAAACCTGGCTTTATTCTCAGTAGTGGTGAGGGTTTGTATGCTGGTTGTCTGCCTTGGTTTCCCTTCCTGTGAATTGGTGACAGTGTTTTGCAGCAAGGGTTGCTTTTTGACTATTATGGAATCTTTAAATGACTAGGTGAGAGGTGCTTTGGAAATGTGAACTAACCTGTTTATAGACTGATGGAAATTGAGTCTCTGAGTTGACTTTTCCACCTGTATAGATTTATTCTCCTCTTGAAAGATCTGGGTATCCCGGAGCATTCTGGAATTCAGAATATCTTATGTTTGGAATGCAGTGTGGCCCTTTGGGGGAAAGAGGGATATTTGGAAGTTCCCTAATCAGGTTAAAAAAATGTACATGACTATCTGTGAGGTTCTTTTTGTGCTTTGGGATTGCATAAAATGACACTCAAGCTTAGTGGCTTATTAGCAAACATCTTTTTGAAAAATTCTTCAATTGATGCAGATATGGAGGTGAAAAAGCATTCTTTTATGGCCACAGCATATGTTGGGAGTCGCTTCAGTCCTAGTGGTTTTAAAAGCATGAAAAGATTAGTGACTGGAAAGCTCTCGCTATGACTATGAGTTTGCAAGTTCCCATAAAATTCACACTTATGGCTACTATAATGGTGTATAAAAAGAGTATTGAGCTGGAACAAGGCACTAAGGACCTCATAAGAGAAGAAAAGCTAAATGATTGCTCAGCCCAAAGGACCCTCGATTGAGTAGTCATTGTCTGCCAAAGAAAGCATTAATGGCAGGGTGTAAGTATTCTGGAGATATGCTGACATTCACTTTTTCATCAAGACGCTGGTACAATAAGTCTTTTAGAAATCGATTGCCTCTTAAAAAATTATCATCAGATGAAGTTGCACAGTTGGACACATTTCAAAGTGCAACAATACAATTCTTACTTGATGTATATGTGGTATTTCATCTCAGACCCTTGTTTCATTAAATTAAAGAGCATGGCTGACCGGCTGGGGCACAGTGGAGAAATTGATTAGTTCAGCCTTCAGATCTTCCTTATATTCAAAGACTTTCATTAAGCAAGTGTGTTTCAGAGTTGAATTCTGCTTTTGTAACTCCGCACTCTTTGATTTTTAATTCATCATAGATTTCATAATGTTAAGTTACCTTCTTGTATATTAGATCTGTTCTCAGATATGTTTTTGGAAAGAGGTAGTTAAGTTCAAGGCCCTTCATTAATAATATAATTGGGCCTTTAAAAATGCTGATTTTCTTCTGATTTGCAGAGTTGGTAGCCTAGATTATGTTGGGCTTGTGCCTTTGTTTTTTTGTGTTTTTCAATGGCTAGTGTCTGGTTGAGGCAGTTGTAACTTGTTGATAGTAATTGGGCAAGAAGATGTATGGTCATTTAAATGAATTATGGAAATAAACTGGGTGAAGAGTTGTAACCTGCCACTTTTTTTTAAGTTATCCTAAAGGCACATTATTTTGCTGACAAATATTGTAGAAGGGTAAGAGGAGACTGAGTTTTTTCTTAAACTCATAAACTCAAAGAATTTAATAACTTCACCAACTCTTTTACAAGGAAACCCCACCTTTGTGAGATGCTGTATGCTGGTGCAGGATTTATTGGGGAGGTAAAGGAGGTGTATAATTCTTCTGGGTTCCTGTAGGTTACGTGACCTTTTTTATTTTTCAAGTAGGAAAAAGGAAGAAGGGGCAAAGAGGGTCAGGAGCCCCGTGGTGTGAAAATAGGTTCCTAATGAGTTTCTATACTCTGTTGGGCATTTGTGGGTATATATTGTCCATCCATGAACCAGTATGCATTAATAATATGCTGTGTGTAATTGGCTCAGTAATTTGAAAAATGTGAAAAGCTAAGAGATGCCATGTTCTTCATGGTAGGGTATTAAGTCCCCTGAAATTCAGTTTATACTGTAAATGCTGATAGACCCTTAACTAGAGTGGTGTGCAAAGCAGCACTATAATTCAGTTTAAAGTGGCCTTACATTTGAAAAACATCCTTTTGAATGTCACACATTAATAATAAGTTCTGAGGAGGCATTTGGTGCAGCTAGTAATCATAATTCTTATTAAAACTGGTGACGTCTGGCCCCCAGGGTGTAGCCAGGCTCAAATTGATGCTTTTTGCCGCCTGATCACCAGCATGGCCTAAGTGCTCATTATATTGTAGAGAGAACCTTTGGAGCTCTCATTAGATTTGACAGGAATTCTCTCTGGGGGGAAACTGGGCATTAGCGAGACTCCTGACAGGCTGAAATTAGTCCCGCTTTATGGCTTATAACCAAATGCTAGCAAGGCATCATCAGGGGACACAAAAAATTGTCATTTCTGACAACATCTTTGTTACTGAAAAAAACGCAGCGATGGGGAAACTTTCCGTGGAGAGAGCTTTAATGTTGTTAAGATTTGTCTGCAGTGTGACTACTCTCTCTCTATCCACCTTTCAGCGGGTTTGTCGATGGAGTGAGTTGTAGAGATTTCCGTGTCAAATCTCACCACTGACTTTTCCGTCGGGAAGTTTTAAAGTGGAAGTGTGTCCAAATCGAGAATGGTAGAATTGTGGTTTCCTTCCTTGGTTTTGTGCCCACAGTCCATGTTTATGTTGTGTCAACACTTCCTGATAAGCCTTCCCCTTACTTTCCCTGCTGCCATTTGTGGCTGGTTACTGAACAGTCAGCGGACTGGGGATGGTAATGGGTACTTAAATTTTTTATTGTAGTACGAAGACGGATTTTTTTTTCTTTGAGTCTCTTATAGATCTTTGTCCATCTCTCCAGGTAGATTGTAAATTTTAGGCATATCTATACAGGAGAGGTGGAGACATCTCATGAAACATGAGGCAATTCTGATACCACCAGAGTGTTAGGGTACATTAGAAAATAGCAGGTTAATGTGAGTCTGGTTGTTTTGAGGGCTGTGCTTAGTGTGTTTCAAGGTGTGATCTTTAAAGTTTTGTTTTCTGTCATGTGGTATGTGGTATTACCTTATTTGATAGTTTTGGAACAAGATACACTGTAAATACATACATAAGCCTTGTTTATTCCACTTGTGTATCTTTTTAGTGTGCTGATGAAGCCATGCCATAAGTTGTCTTTAGTGGCGTGAATTTGTATGGTACTTAACAGTTTTGAAAAGTGATTAGCCCTATCCTGTGTGGTAGTTTGGGTAGGTGTTTTGTTCTGCCTGCAGCTCTGGGAGTGTGTTCAGAGTTTGGGATTTGTGATGCCCAAGTTTCTGTTGAAGCTGGAGTTTGGGTCCCCTCATCCCTAGAATTTCATTCCTTTACCCACCCCGGTGCCATTGGAGAATGAGGCCAGTGATAGAGTCACCCTTGGGCCTGTGGGGTGACCCAGTCTGCCTGGCTGCGTGTCTCTCCTGTTCTCTCGCTCTTTGTGCTGACAACTTCATGATACACAATCACATCCGGCCTCAGTGCATGTTCTAAGAGTTCATGAAAATCCGCAGTCCCGACTGGTCTCTGGAGATCACTGCCATGGGTCAGTAGAAAGTTGTAGCCAACCGAGCAATACTATCTGCAGGTTAAAATAGGTCTAAGAACAAAAGAAAATTTGAAACTGTTGTCAGGACTCCTGATTGAGGCCAAGCGCACAGCCGGTGAGTGTGATCAGTCACTTTATCTCTCTGGGCCTCTCTTCTTCTGAAGAGCGGGCAGAGTGAGCACTTGGGACTCTCCAGGGCAGCCAAGAATTTAAAAATAAATGAAAGGACCAGCTCTGGAAGGAAAGAAGTATTCTGCAGTGCTGGTTGTGGGGTGGGGAAGGAGAGGAGAAAGAAAAAACCAGATGAGAGCCTAACCAAGCTTCATGTGATGTTTCACCCAGCGCAGTGTCTCAGACCCCGTAAATTTCAGAGTGGAAGTGCTTTCACCGTTTTGATGTGTGCTTTAGAGTTTCTCTTAAAAAGTAAATTGTTCTCTGGTAGTGTTTTAAAAGTGCTTAGGTGGACCTGTTAAGGGTTCACCTGTGGGTTAATGCCTTAGATGTGACTCCTACTATTTGTCTGAAAGTCTTACCTTTCTTCCTGCTTTTTAACCATGTGTGTTTTCTGTCTACTGTTTCTCACTTTGAGATTTTTTTTTTTTCCTAAGTCCATGTCTCAGAATGGGAAAAGACTAGCTGGAGTACTTGTACTCAGAGGTGTTACCAGGTGTTAGTAACCTTGTGATACAAAGGGAGCCGCTGTCATCAGACTGGAGTGGTCCCCAACTTCTCTTTAGTAGGCAGGCTTGCCCTTGATAAGCATCAGTTGAAAGAGAGAAAGCTCCCTGTGTTTTTAGAACCCACATTTTGAAGCACAAGATTACCTTTGTTTTTTATCAGCAAGCAGGGTGATTCCTCCCTACTTTCTGTCACCCTACCCCACACCTTCAACAGTTGGCTAGTTCAAGGTTTCTGTCCAGAGCCTGGACGAGAGTGAGGTGAGGGATGCGCTTACCTTGGGCACAGAATTTAAGGGAGGGGTCAAAAAACATAGTCCTTAAGATAAAAAATATTTTTAAAGTTCAGAATTAATGTCAAAAAACTGTGAGGAACGAGGGGTGCCTGTGTTTTTCAGTGGTTAAGTGTCTGACTCGATTTCACCTCAGGTCATGGTCTCACGGAGCCTTGCATTGGACTCTGTGCTGGGCCTGTAGCCCGCTTAAGATGCTCTCTCTTTTTCTCTCTCTGCCTCCCCCCTCCAAAAAAAACCCCCAACAACAACCCAAAAACAAACTCTATGAGGAACAAAATATGTGATCGTTATTTAGGATGGCCGTTGGTATAAAATACAGTTCATTTAGGAGACTTTGATTAGTGACTGGGTGAGTGATTGACTAGTTGCCTAGGCCTCAGTTTCCCCTCTCTGTGAGTGAGGTTAGATGAGGCAGGTTCTCAAGTACGGCTCCTCCTAGGAGAGGAGAGTCATCCCTCCGGACCTCACCCCAACCAGTGTTCGAAACCTAGTGCTTTGTGTCCACTGAGGAGAGACTTTAGCCAGAGGGCTTAAGATGTTCCTCCAAATAGTGTTTATTAAGAAACAAGAATCTGTTCCTTTAAATTTTTTTTTAAATGTTTTATTTATTTCTAGGAGAGAGAGAGAGAGACAGTGTGAGCAGGGGAGGGTCAGAGAGAGAGGGAGTGACAGACTGAAACAGGCTCCAGGCTCTGAACTGGCAGTCAGCACAGAGCCCGACGCGGGGCTCGAACCCACGAACCACGAGGTCATGACCTAAGCGAAAATCGGACACTTAACCGACTAAGCCACCCAGGCACCCCATGTTCCTTTAGCAAATATTTAAGTAAATCTTCTTGTGTGGTAGTTAAACTAATGATATATTCAGTTTTTGGCTCATGGAACCATTTTAGGTTTCCATAGATTTTGAATCTTTGTTCTTCTGCTATTAAATATTTGTGGTCTTCAGGAGTGGATTAAATTGGAGGAAACTAAGAAACTGACCAGGCTTCTCACAGGCTTGGGTTGTTCCTACCACCCCCATCTCCGTTGCTTACTGTTACTTCAGATTTTGGAAAAATTGAGATTTTTCAGAATCATCTTTAATGCTGAATATTTGGTATAATTATTTTAAATTAAATTTTAGGCAGTTTTATAGGGTGGCTTATTTGACAAGAGTAGGCATTTATAGATGGAAAACAGTCCTCATCAGTGGGATTGGTGAGTTTTGTAATAAGAAATGCACCATGGTATTGTTCTATGACTGTGGTTTTTGGTGTTTTGAGTTAGAGAGAGAGAGAGAGAGAGAGAGAGAGAGAGAGAGAGAGTGTGTGTGTGTGTGTGTGTGTGTTTATGGGTACTCATGTGGGAGAGATTTTCCAAATTTCTGAGGCATAGCTTGATCTGAAAAATGAAAAAAATTTACACTGAAATTTTCAACATAAATTAAGATATTGTTATTCACTTGACTTAACAAAAAATGGTTTCTATAATTGTTTATAAAACTTTGTGGGGCGCCTGGGTGGCTTAGTCGGTTAAGCGTCCGACTTTCGCTTAGGTCATGATCTCGCGGTTCGTGGGTTCGAGCCCCGCGTCGGGCTCTGTGCTGACTGCCAGCTCAGAGCCTGGAGCCTGTTTCAGTCTGTCACTCCCTCTCTCTCTGACCCTCCGCTGCTCACACTGTCTCTCTCTCTCTCTCCTAGAAATAAATAAAACATAAAAAAAAAAATTAAAAAAAAAAAAAAACTTTGATATTCACAGAATCGTTTAGTTTATAGACCACCCACTTGCCATGCATTTTATGACACTCCGAGGAATGTTGACACAAAGTGTTATCATATAACCTGTGAATTTGCATATACCTGTATTTCATTATTTCACATTTCGGGTTTTATTTAAGTTTGTTTATTTTGAGAGAGAGAGAGAGAGAGCGCACGCGCACCAAGCATGAGCAGAAGAAGAACAGAAAGAGAGGGAGAGAGAGACTCCCAAGCAGGCTCTGTGCTGTTAGTGTGGAGCCCAGTGCGGGCCTCCATGTCATAAACTTTGAGATCATGACCTGAGCTGGAATCAAGAGTTGGACGTTTAACCTACTGAGCCACCTGGGTGCCCCTCACATTTCAGTTTTTAATCGTTACTGAGTTTAGTTCTGTTTGCCTGCTTTGAAGGAACATGAAAGCAGCTGGAACACGGTTTATGCCCTTTCCCCATATGTTCTCACACAAGGGATTACTAACAAATTTTAGTATTTCTAGAAATATTATTTACTTCTTAGATGTCCTTTGACCACAAAATGTTAGCCACAAAAGGGTAGGGTGAAGGTCATTTTGGGTATAAGGAAAAGATTGGGAGGAAGAAACAAACTGAGGATTCCATCCATTTAATTTAGTTTTTCATCTGCCAGATGGAGAAAACCGTTAGGTGTGGGGTGTGTATATCTCTGCACAGGCTGGAGAGGTAGAGTTGTGTGTATAGCTATTTCCAGTGTACTGGTAGATATTCATTAGGTTTTCATATTCACTTGGTTGAAGTGGAATCAGTTTTTGAGAATGTAAAGTGTGTTTGAGCTTTGCATGTTCAAATCATACAATTTGTGCAAGCAGCACTGTACTGGGTTTGGTATTAGTGCCGTTATTGGTCTAACTGGATTATTAGCCTGTGGTATTTTGTGCAGCGTGTCAGTAAAAAACTTAAATATATCACCAGACTTGTACTTACAAATTTATGTTATAAATATATTATGTACTAATATGTTGTATATATTTGTAGTAAGTGGAAATTTTAACCAGAAGGGTTCAAATACAAGTTCTCACATCCGCCATGCACCCCATTGGCATGTCCTGTGTAACCCTTGGGTACGTGTACTCTACTCTAGACACCACCAGCTTATGCCCACACGCTCACGACTCCAGCCCTGGAATGGGAGCATCTTTAAAGTTGCGAAGGCAAAAACCCTGTTAGGGTCTCTAGGTATGTTGGTTGGTTTGTCTGTTCTTTCTGATTTTGACTTCGCACTCCAGTAGTGGCCTCTTTGCCCATCACTCACAGCCTTGTGTGTCTCCCCCAAGCCGTGTCCTTGCTAGTCTTACCGGGTCGCAAGTCTTTTATTCCAGCCAGTGGGTCTTCTCTTCGTGCCTAAAAATGTGTTGTGTCTTTTTGTGTTTTCTTTATAAAAAGTCCAGGCCTTTTTGTGAAGCTTTTCATGGCCTTCCTCAATATCCTTCAAGGTCTAGTTCAAATAACAACACTCCTGTATACTTCATGGCCTTCCACGACAGCTCCAGCACCGGCCTGTCACACCACTGATTTTTGCTCCAGGTTCTGTAGTCATATCTTTTTCATGTGTGTCCTTTGTTACTCCCAACTAGGCTGCAGACTGTTTGAAGCTTGCATTCGAGACTTCCCTCCTTACCCTTCCCTGTGGGTTATACCGAGGGGGTACTTGTTATGTAGTGTTGAACGTCCTTCCTAGGGAGGTGCTACTTGTAATCATTGCAGATCCTGAACCTGTATGAAAAGTAGGTAGAAGTGGCGTGGCAAAAAAAAAAAAAAAAAATCCCACATGTTTTTATACACAAGATAGCTTTTTGCCCAACAACTTTGGCCGTTTGTGGACATCTTATGATCCTTCAGTAAATCTGTGGAATCCAGATTAAAAAGTCTTATATGAGCACCAGACTGGGTCCTAATTCCTCTCTGTTTTACCCCCACCCTCCTTCTCCCGCTCCCTCTCTCTCTCTCTCTCTCTGTCTGTCTCTTTCACAAAAATAAATAAACATCAAAAAGGAAAAAAGGATGAAAGCTGTTTGATATCACTAGATGTTTTACAGGACTTCAGTTATCACATAGCCACTTTTGCTCAGTTGTTTTTGTTTTGGAAAAGTGATTTATAGTCAGAATATCCAGAGGCTTTTTAATGGGGAGTTTCATTATAGTGATATATTGGGGTTTGTACTGAGGAGAAGACCGCGAAAGCAGAAATAGTGTATGGTTGAGGCCTGGGTTTCTGTGTGAACTGAGTGTGTGTGTGTCTCTGTCCCTGAAGCCACTGCATGTCTCCTCAGGATGACCACAGCCCCTAAATAGAGTTGGGAATTAGTTGCTTGTAATGTGTTAAGTGTAAAGGTATTTAACTTGACTTAGTTGCCAGATTTCTTAATAATAATGATCATATCCCTTGATGATTTACTTTCGACCTTTACATGGTTCCTTTGACCCACCAGACATTTTATTATGAAGAATTTCCTCTTTTTTTGTATTTATTTTTGAGAGAGGGAATGCCAGTGTGTGCACAAGTTGGGGAGGGACAGAGAGCTAGGGGGACAGGATCCAAAGCGGGCTCTGCGCTGACAGCAGAGAGCCTGATGTGGGGCTCAAACTCATGAAGTCAGATTCTTAACTGAATGAATCATCCAGGGTGCCCCTGGAGAATTTCAAATATACAGAAAAAGGGAAGGAAATACACAGTGACCGCCCATGCTGTTCCTACCTGTATGATCCCAGGAGTCTATAAATTAGCATCTTGTGATATCTGCCTGTCACATAATCTTATATAGAGATTTTGCTCCCCTCCCGCCAATAGATAAGCGAATAATTCCGGAAAACTTGGAAGGATTTGTTGGAGGGCAAGGCATTTCCTTAGCTTCTTGCCCTGTTTTAGGCTGGTAGATGAAGGGCTTTTCTTCAAGTACATTTTAAGAATTCCATCTCAGCAAGTGTTTACAACATTTTATAGTATTTTCTCCTAGACTTGCCCTTTTTGTTTTGGCCTGGTTGTATTAGGGTGATCCACCATTATATGGTGTCAGGGAGCTTTCTTTTTCAGCTGTCACCTGGAAGTGGAGATTTGCACTTAACAGAAGAGCCAGACTCCCCTTCTCCCCAAGCCCTGCTACTTTTTAGTCCTTCATAATGTACCTTCAAGATGCCATCAGCATGTTTGCAGGAGGGAGTAGTTTTAGCATTGTTAGTAGGAAACTGGGAAATAACTGTGCTAAAGGACTCTGATCTTGAACTTTGTGTGGCTGGAAGCTGTCCCATTAGAAAGTTTAAGTTGGCCTCAGGCCGTGGGTGGCACAGGAATATGAAGTGCCAGAGAACGAAACTGCTTTGAGGACCTCAGCCCAAGGAAGAGGCTCCCTAAGGCTGGGCCCTCCAGGACCACAGCCTTTGTCTGTCCTAGGCACCCTCTTGATGCCTTGAGCAAACAGCCGGTCAGAGCCTCTTACAAGTAAGGTGACCAGCCAGTGTATTGACACGCACAGACACAATAGAAAACTGCATTAGGAGGCGAGCCGTTGGGATTTGCAGTAAATATATTACAGAACACAAGTGACTTGCCGATACTGCTTGTTTAGCAGTTTGCAAGGGCAATGGCAGTATGGATTTTTGAATTAGAAGGGAAGGGCTGTTCTTTCTCTGTGCAGGAACATCTAGTTGATGTCTGGGGAGAAAATTGATTTAGAGAACAAAATGCAGCCTCCTTTAGTTGTGCCATTTGAAAGGCTTCTATGGATTAGTGAGTGAAAATAAAAAGGTCGCGTTCGGTTTAGGAAAGGAGGTCTTAACGTTGATCTGCATCTTGGTCTGGCACGGAGAGAAGAAAGGTTGAGCCATTGGGATGGAGGAAGGGTATCCAGTCTCCGAGCAGGCTGCTGCTTCAGGTGCCCTCTCGGTTCCCAGTTGTCTTTTTCAGCGCTTTGGATTTCAAAAGTCAGCATCTCGGGCTGATTATTATAGGGTAAGCGGATTTGGAACATCAGAGCGAGCAGTCACGGCTCCTATCCATTGAGTGCCCATGTGCCCTAGGAGCTGTGTGTAAGTCCTCCCAGCCTCATTTTGCGTGGTTATTTATTATTACTACTTACAAAAGAGAAGACAGGCTGGCGGGATAGGGGATGGCGAGAGCACCTACTCCATGTGGGGTAGTTCTCGGGAGTAAGTGAGTTCTCCTGCAGGAGCAGTTTCATTGTTGCGTAGGCATTCTGAGGAAGTGTTCTTGAACTTGATTATCTGAATACATTATTGGTCCCTTTGAAACTATACCCATTACTGGAATTCTAGGCCATGTTTCCATCTTGTTTTTCCAAAGCCCAACAGCTTCCCTCCTCCCTACATCTGAATTACTCACGTCTTCTTATTTCCCTTCAGTTACAAAAGTTTTTATTTGTTTCCCTCTAAAATCACAAGAATTTATCTTTAAGCTCAAAAGAAACTTCTTTTTTTTTTTTAAGTGCCCCTTTGGTAGCCTCTGTTGTCTAAGGAATCTAGAGGAATTAAAATGCCTTATTCTGGCCAAGCAGCAAAATGTGCCCTTGCAAGGCAGTAGTCTTAAGTATTTAATACAACCACCAGTAAGAATAGAGTTATGTGGAGTTTTTTCATTTAAGGGGTTGGAGGAGGAGCAGAGAGGATTTGGTTTACTTTGTGGAAGTGAGTTTTGACCAAAAAAAAAAAGAAAAAAAGGATGAGAGGTGCATTTTAATTTTTTTAATGTAATGTGGAAAGTTCAGCTTTTAATTTGTTGTCCTGACAAAAAGGGAGGTCAGAATTACCAGATCAGGTTGTTGCTGGGTTCAAGAAGGAAAAGTCACCAGCCTTGGTGAAGTATACATATCAGACCAGTTTCGTTTAGCTTCAGTAGATACTTGAGTTATTTCCTCCCAGGACTCCATGGGCTTGACATTCTGTGGACGGTTACATTCACAGCTGCTGCTTATGTGCTAGTATTTGGGGAAGCAGGAAAAAAAAATGCACAGGGGAGGGAGAAAGCAGGGTCATTGGGATTAGAAACACTGGAAGATTAGGCTATTGGCTCTTACTGCCAAGCACGATGCAGTAGAAACTTCTTGGTTGTCATCATAAGTGTCTGAGATAGAGGAGGGCACAGTTCACATTGTGTTCCAGTTGTGTCAGTACCTGCTTTCACAGGTACAGCCTTAATTCAAGGCTTGGCTGCCTGCTGACCTCTGTGTGCTGAGAAGCCCCACATTGCTGTCTTTTTGTGTTGAGCTTGAGAAGCAGTCCTTAAGTCCTGAGTATCTGCAGGAGAAGCACCACGTTCTCCACAACCCACTCAGCATGCCAGTTGGCCTGGGTTCTGCCGCTGGCTGTTTTACAGTGCCCGGGCCATGAGCTCCCCCCGCCCCCGCCAGCGGAGCCAGTCTCCTTGCACAGCTACCCAAAAGATTGGAACTGGACCACTGAAATGTATCCAACTTCTGTACTTTTTAGCTGACCGAAGGCCAGAAGCATACCACTAACTCAAGAGGGGAATTGCTGACCTTTGAATCTCCTAAGAAATCTGTGTTCTTTAATTGATTTACCCAAGATGAGACCATACTCGTACATTAAATGAAGCACAGAAAGGTGTCACATTTTGACTACAGGCATGGCTTTCTCTAAGGTTACAGAGATTTTTGAGTTGGTTGTTGAATTTTGTAGTCATTCTTATTTCTTGACTAATGCATCAAATATGGCTTACCCACCTATAGAACCCAGACAGATCAATGTCAGTGCACTGATAGCATTTTATGTAGCCATTGTTTTGGTCATCATTTTATCACAAGGTCAGCTATCTCCAAAAACCTGTGGTTTTGATTTTTATTTTTTCTGATTAGCTTGTGGAATTACTCTTGTCAGTTTCCTTCCAAGTACTGAAATTGCTCAGGGTTTGTGTGGAATGAATCCCAATTGTTGCTTCTCAAATTAAAACCATATAAAAGGGAAGGAGCTTTTGAGTAGACTTTGCACTGTGAGAATATTGGTATTGACACCATTTATAATTTGGAGTATAGTTTGAAGACCAGATTCTACTGTTTGTCGCATACTGGTTAATATGGCTGTAAAGAGGAGATGAATGTGGCTACTTTTCCAAGTCTATTACTCAGGAGGACTGTAAATTTGATTGGCTGTTACAATTCTAGCAGAATCATTCGATTTGAGAGCAATAGAAAGATAAGATATCCAATTACCCAAATGATTTGCAGGGTTAGCCAACGTTGTCATGGAGACACGAGTTGGAACAAATTAAATTTTAAGCAATAAAATAATCTTAAAGCCCGTCTGGGAACAAGAAAATTTGGCAGTGGCACTTACCTGAATTGAATCTTAGCTTGACACGATGTTGTTTGACATTGATATACTGTGGGGGCCTAAACTTCTATATGGTGCAACATTACCTTAAAAAAGTAGCTCGGCCAAACCAGTGAAGGGGGGTTGGGTATTAGTATAAAGTCAGGATATTAACGTTTATGCCATGGCTTAAATGATAATTAGGCTCTGGGTTCCCAGGAATATTTTGTATTTAAGGATTGCAATGCCTTAATAATGATTAAGCAGCATTAATTGGACACTTGGAAAAAAAGATTTATTTCGTAGCAGCATGCTGTTTCTGGAACTGCTGCTGTTCCTCTTTGTGTGTGTGCTTGCAGATGTAATAGAAATCGTGTGGATGTCTTTTGGTGGGGGCGGAGGTGTAAGTATGCATATATTTGCATGTACAAACAAGGAGATTTTGGCACATGCCCCTGCACTGCAGAGGATTCTCCGTATTCGTTAAAATTTCTACTTTGCAGTGCCGCTTGCAGACTGGAAAATTGCATTCCAAACTTTAGCCGATGGCCTAAAACCTGAGTAAGCGTCAGTCTGGGGCTTAGGAGGTTATTTCCCCTTATTAATGTATTGTTTAACTGGTTCCTGGCTTGTGCCGTGGATTTGGAAACAGCCGAGTGGCCCAGAAGGAGGGAGGGGAGAGCCTTTTATCCACATGTCTATTAGACAGATGGAGATGAAAATTGGTCTGAGGTCAGGCCATTTGCAGTGTTCTCTCAGCCTTCGATTTTCCTCTCATCCTCACCACAGATCATCTCAAATGATTCAGTAATGACCAAAAGTGCAACATTGACCTTTATTCCCTGGTGGATTACTGTGTTTCACAGTCCAAATGGCAGGAAGTCTATTCTGTTCTTCCAGAAGGAGCTCAGCATTATTGAGCCAGCCTAGCCCGGTGGGAACCAGTGTAACAGAATACAGGGCTCAGTTTGGTTTTTGCTGCTCTGGGAAACGAGAATTGACATGTCCCAAACCCACATAATGAATGAAAGGTTATCTGGGATGCTTTCACAAAACACACATGAGCATATAAATTGATTTGTCCATTTGTAAAAGAACTGGTGAGTTACAGGAGTAGTAACTTCTGGTGGCCTATGGCTTATAACTTGTTTTCATTCTCATGGCCCTTCTGTGTAATGCTTCCTCAGTATAGCTTAGACAACACAGTGACATCATAATGCTGGATCATTTTCAAATTACAAGTTGGCACAACAACTGGGTATAAGGGCACTCTGGGTTTTTCTTTGACATGCTTTTAATTATATATATTTTTGGTCAATCCGTGTAACCCTGAATAAATGATCTCTCATGCCACCCTCCCCCCCACCCAAGTGGCTTGATTGTTATCTTGAAGAGTTGGTAATTATCTTTTTTTCTTAGATTTTTCTGCAGATTGTATTGTGATGCTATGGTCAGGTTTTTTTTTTTTTTTAAAGTAATTTAATTTATATTTAAAATGATATTCCTGTTTGCCTCCACCTGCGTAGCTGAGTAAATACTCTGTGAATCTTTAATACACTAGTGAAGTCTGTCATCTAGAATCCTTGTACTTACCGTCTTCTAAATACCTAAAAGCTTTTGCAAAAGGAGTATGCATTGAAAATTTTCACCAGCATCCCACATTTCATTTTAATCATGATCTAAGATGCTTTTCAAGAAAATAATTTGTGGGTCATCTGGGTGGCTCAGTTGGTTAAGCGTCCGACTTCGGCTCAGGTCATGATCTCATGGTTCATGGGTTCAAGCCCCGCTTTGGGTTCTGTGCTAACAGTTAGCTCAGAGCCTGGAGCCTGCTTCAGATTCTGTATCTCCCTCTCTCTGACCCTCCCCTGCTCACGCTGCCTTTATCTCTCTCGGAAATAAATAAAACATTAAAAAAAAAAAAGAAAATAAGTTTCTAGACTGTTGATTTCACTGTGCACAAGTTCTTTTTCTACCTCAATGGCTCCCATCACCTCTGTGATGCCTTCCCCTTACCCCCTTACCTACTGCATTCTGGAGCTTTGTGGGTTTCTTGGATGTGGATTGAAAAGAGAATCCCAGGTTCCAACTGGGAAAGGCCAAGAACCTTGTCTTCCTTCCCAAAGTACCACCTTTCCAGTAGCTGAGCCTGGGAGGAATAAAGCCCAAGGGTGGGACTTCCCGATTGAGACTGAGTTTGGGGCTCTGAAGGCTTAGCTTGGGCGCTCCCCATCGCAAACCTGTATCTGACTTGTGGCCGTTCTGCTGCCATGCCACATGGCACTGATTGGCAAGGCCTCCCAGTGGGGTAGCTGTTTTCCCTAATGAGTTGCTTTGGAAGAAGAATAGCAGCTGTCATGCATGTGTGTGGGTCATTCATCAGCAGCATGCTTTCAAAGTTCTGGAACCCCTGGCTCATGATCACCCCAGGCAGGAACTTCCTCTCCCACTCTCTGGATTGGCTAAAGATTCCAAACTGTTTAGGAAAACACCCAACGCCCAACTGTTTGTCCAGTGATCTCCAAACAAGATGTGGGGAACAAGGAAATGGTTAATGTTAAAGCTAGTGATGACTTGGGCTTTAGGTGCCTAATGTGCAGAGTTGTTTACTTTGTCGTGATGGAAGATGTGGAGATCGTGATTCTAGACAGTTGGAAGTCAGTACCAACCAAAGACAGGTTACTCAGGCCTAAAAGGTAGCTATAATGGAAAAGAAATGTTAATATGTTTTATTGGGAGGAAAATTATGTTAGCATTTTTGAAAATGAATAGTCTCCTAAACCCCGTATTCAGAGGTAACTGGATTTTTGCATCTTCCTGTGCAGTCTTTGTCTTTACATAGGCATATTTTATTTTCATAATTATAATTTTAACTTTCGTGCCAGGATGATGTAGTCTGCTTTTCCTCCCACTAACCCTGCTATTGTATGATATTATCTAATTTCTCATGAGCTCCCTAATGACTAAGAGCCGTGAAGAGGGTGAAAGGTGTGGGCTTACTCTGGGTGTGTTCCAGGAGAGGCTGTTCTCTTTCCAGAGCGAGAACAATAGGTGGTGACTTCACGGTTGTGTTCTGTGATTCACCCTGCGGAACGTCTTTTGAAAACCTTCCGTGGCGTAGCAGTGCATTTTCCTTTAAGGGCCACCAAAAGCTGTCTTTTTCCATCACGGGACAAGTCCGTACGATTTCATGTGAGCAGTGCTTGCTGAACTACTCTGTTAACAAGGGTTTCTGAATAATGGAAAAGTGCTATTTGGGCCTTGAAACAGCTGCGATGTTTTGTCAAGGATGCATCTTTACCAAAATGACAAATTAAAGCCCAAATGCTCTGCTTGGCAACAGTTGGGTCAAAACATTTAAGTCATTAATTAGAAGGAACTGAAGGGGGAAAATTTTTACACAAATACACAGTGTTGCAGACTCAACTTCATCTTGGAAAATGCAGCTGAATTCTTAAAAAAAAAAAATGAGGGCAGCCCTCAAGTGGGGCCTGCCAGGCTTGTCATTTGCAAATAAATCAAAAGACCATCATTGCAGGACAGAGAACCAATGAATAGAGTTGCTTTGTCATTCTTTGATGGGCCCCACACTCAAGCCTGCTATTAAAAATGAATGCATTCAAGAGGCTCTGCATTAAGAACATAAACAATTAAGGGCACTTGAGTTGCTCTGCTGAGAGCTTTCTCCGGAGATGCAGGCCCCTACAATCTGCCTCACGAGCAGCCAGAGAATGGGAGCAATTAGTGTTGCTATCTCCGCCCCGGCAGCCTTCAGCAGGGTTTCCCCCCCATCCCCTTCCTTTTAACCCCTCCTTGTTTTCAGAGAACCCATGAGTGTGAAAGATGAGCAGGGGGGCAAGGATGGAGTATGCGCCCAGTTGGAAAGGGCTCAGGTTTAGAACGCGGTAGGAGCTGCCAAGTGAGGGGGAGGTAGGACATAAAAGTTATTATCTGCCAGTAATTGGTGACTTCTATTCTGATTAATTGAGCCACTAAAGGGTTTCTGTCATCTGGTACTCTTTGTTTTGTTTTAATCATAGGGTTTAAGCAGGGGCGAGACTACATTGCCAGGGATGGAATCATTTAAATGAATATTGTTTGAGGTTTCCCACAGTAGGCAAATGTGCTCCAACACCCCCGGGTTGTGTTCTTGCCTTGCTCTTGTTTGGTAAAATTGAGCGGAGAATGGCGCCGTGGCTTGTGGCAAGGCCTTGGGGGAGAGACGAGCCTTGCCTGACTTCCCTGCCTACTTGTCTCCGACCCCAGGCAGGTTTTGCTAACCTTTCAGCCCCTTCTCACCGGGAACCTGCACAGATTGACAGGTGTGAGAGGGCTGATCCGGGTTTGTGCGCTAACACAGTCACTGCAGCCCCTGGTGGACCAAGTTCTCAGCGTGGGGTCCCGGTCCAGTAGCTGCAGATCATCTGGGAACTTGTTAGCAATGCAGATGCTTGGGCTGCAGACCCCTGGACTGAGTCTGGGGGGTGGGGCCCGGTCATCTGTGTTTTAACAAGGCTTTTATGTGATCTCCCTGCACCCTTAGGTTTGAAAACCACTGACCACCCCATTAACCATTAAAACCTCAAAGAGAAGCCAAACCCTTTCCATTTGGATTTCCCCAAAATGTGGTTAGTCATTTATCTACATATTTATATTTTAAGCAGAAAGCTACTCTGATGCATTAGAATTTAAGATAAAATTGCCTTTCCATTAGCATACCTGTGAAGCAAGGTGCCATCATGCGATGGCTGGGATGGCATGGGAAGGTCTGCTGAATAGCCCATCTTCTGAAGAAGGTCTGTGGGCAAGGAGCCTTTCCTCTCCGGTAAAGGGCAGGGGAGAGTACTAGAAGATTATTTACAGTGTTTTGCATATACCATTTTAGGTACGCAGTTTTTATTCAGACATCTTGAGTTTTTCTTACGTATATCAGATGTCATCTTTAGGATTATAGAAATGTATTTGTGGATGTGTTTTTGCGGATTTTTCTTTGTCGGGGAGCTAGATTTCTAATGTGAAGGCTGACGCACTGTTTCTCTCTGCCTGTGAAGGGGAGGATGAAAATGCAGAGTTGGGCAGCTATACTTTATTTGTCTGCAATTTAGAATGGAGGTCCCTTATGAAATTCCCACTCTGCCTTGCAGAGCACTTCTGCCATTATCAGTGACAGACTGGGGCCACTTCTTGTGGTACCATTGTTGGCTGAGGGATAACACGCTCTTGGCTTTGAGCTGCTGTGGTCCTGTTTGGGCTGGTATTGCTTTGCAAACAAGGCTGAGTTCATCAGCTTTGTTTCTGGTTTTGAGTGTTTCCACTTCTTCCCAGAGAAAGGACTAGGCAGAGAAAGTGGCTTCAGTCTTGCTTTATGATTCTGGACCAATCATTTCCTTTAGGCATTGCTTTCTCCACATGTGATAAGAAAGTTGTAAGAGGTTTCAGGGTTTCACTCCGTGGTACTTGTCAATCACAGGACTAGTGGGCCTAACCGCCCTTTTCTCCCTTTGCCTTGTAATCATACATTTCAACAGTAAATCAAGGGTGGTGTTCCCAAGGCCAGTGGAGAGGGAAAAAAGTTACAGATAACCCTGCCACCCCAGCATAATCACTGTTTTTATTTTGGGTATCAAATTACAGTGCTTGGCCACATGCACACATGTATATGTATTTATATACATAATATATTTTAAATAGACACTCTTAACACCACATCTTTGTTCTTCCCCTCCTGCTTCATCTAGTGAATGTGTTGGCCATTTATGTATCATTATCCATAAAAATGACTTTAATGGTTGCTTGCCATGCCTTTGGGTTGATGTAGTGTATTTAACCCTTCTCCTAGTATTAGACAACTGATTTTTCAGGAGGGCAAATGTTAAGTTTTTCCAAAACTGTGCAGATGGTTGTGATGTGTTGAACGGCTGTTATATCTTTACCTGGCATTTTCTCTTTTGCTTTGAAGCGAGTGCTGCAGTGAACAGCTTCATGCATGGAATGCTTTTCATCTGAACTATTTCCTTAGGATAAATTCTTAGCTGTGGGAAGCCTTACCAAAGGGTTTGAATAATTTCATGCTCTTGAAACACATTGCCGAGTTCTTTCCAAGACGACTGTACCAATTTACTCTGTCATCAGTAATGTATGATCGTTCCTACTTCCCAGAGGACTCATCATTGTTGGGTTTTATTAATTTTTTTTTAAATAAACTAACTTAACTGGTGCAGGAATGACCCATCTTGGTTGTTGGTGAGGTTGAACATTTTTTTTATTTTTTTCTGTATTTCAGGCTGTCATTTCACAGACTCAAACTTCTAGTCAGAAGGGATTTAGAGATTATTTATTTCTTTTTTTTTTGTATGCTTTGTTTTCATGTTCTTGCCCATTTATCTGTTGCCAGACACTTCTTACCAACACTCCACTGTGTTTTTCTCTTGGCTTCCTGCTTAGTTCAAGGAAACCAAAAGATGAGTTTGCCAGCCCTCAGCACAAGCAGCATTTTTTATGATCCATCAATTTGCAATTTAATGGTGCTGGAGTTTCCCCTCCCTAAGCTGACTTTGGGCAAGATGCCATTCATTGGATTGCTTGGAGACCCATGGGCAATTACTCTTAAGCAGTCTTCGCCCTGCTTTGAGCTTCAGACAACACTCATTCTATATTACTCTGTGTGTTGTGGAGAAATGGGCAGACGTCGTGGAGTGGACTCTTCAGTCTAGTAATTAGACCAAAGATGTAAGGAATATGAACAGCTGGAGAGCCGAGCTCTTCGGAATCGTGAAATCCTACAGCTTTTAAGTTCAGATGCCCAGAAGAACGTGTTCTGTTCGAAAACCCTGCAGAACACACCAGGGTTAGGTTCATTGCTGGCCTTGGAGGTATTTGACCATATTTAACTTAGTCAAAAAATACATGTATGTGAATCTTCTCCCTACTGAAATATGATTTCTACCTGTAAACAGAGCCTTATTCAAACACTGTTTAGACAAAGCTTATCTGGTTGCATCCTGGTCATTATGTTTAGGGTGTGCGTGGATTCTAGTTTAGTTTTAGCAAAAGATTCCTTTGAAAGTGTGTTGGATGCATACTGTGTGGTCAGTGTTTCTGGGGCAGGTATGACGAGGAGCTGGGTCCCTTTTCAGTGGAAGTCTTGCTCTCTTGCTTCCCGTCTTGCATGGAGAAGACTTTAATGCCAGAAAAGCTGGTAGGAAACTGTACAGAAGCTTTATGTAAATGGGATTTTAAACATAGAGGCTTGGGGCACCTGGGTGGCTCAGTCAGTTAAGTGTCCTACTTTTGGCTCAGGTCATGATCTCACGGCTCGTGAATTCGAGCCCTCTGTTGGGCTCTGTGCTGAACAGCTCAGAGCCTGGAGCCTGCTCTGGCTTCTGGGTCTCCCCTCTCTCCCTGCCCCTCCCCCACACATGCTCTGTCTCTGTCTCTCAAAAATGAATAAATGTTAAAGAAATTTTAAAAATAAATCAACATAAAGGCTTAATTTGGTAAATGACAGTAAATGCTATGGAGGATCTTGAAGGGCCTAAAGAAGTGGTTTTTGGTGTTATATGGCAGCTCTAAGTGAATTTGAGGCAGGCCTTCAAGAGTGGGATTAAGTATATAGCACTTGGTCTTTTTTTTTTTTAATTTTTTTAATGTTTATTTATCCTTGAGAGAGAAAGCACGAGCAGGGGAGGGGCAGAGTGAGAGGGAGACACAGAATCTGAAGTAGACTCCAGGCTCTGAGCAAGCTGTCAGCATAGGGCCCTATGTGGGGCTCGAACCCGTGAACTGTGGGATCATGACCTGAGCCGGAGTCAGACGCCTAACCAACTGAGCCACGCAGGTCCCCGGGTCTTTTTTTTTTTTTTTTTAAGTTTATTTATTTTGAGAGAGAGAGCGCGTGCGCATGTGCGAGAGCAAGCAGATGGGGGAGGGGCAGAAAGATGGAAGATCTGAAGCAGGTTCTCTGCTGACAGCAGAGATCCTGATGCAGGGCTTGAACTCATAAAGTTCAAGTGAGATTGTGACCTGAGGTGAAGTCAGATGCTTGACTGACTGAGCACTTTGTAGTAGTGTAGCTATAGTTGACCTATTTGCTCAATTGATTCTGATGAAACACTTAAAGTAGCTTGGCAGAGACCTGGGGCCCAGCAGTTGAAGTGACTTCATACTCATTTGTTGAGATGCAAACCCAAGTTTTTGGATTAGGAGGACCAACCCTAGTATCATAAGTGAATCAGTAAAGGGAGTTGGCATTGACAAGGAGAATTAAAGATCGTTCTGGACAGGCAGTTTGGATTCCTGCTTCCTGCTGCCTCATTGTGGCAACTCTTCATGAAGTAAGCCTGATACTGAGGCCTTTCACCTGCTGGTTAAGTTACTGGGCACTAAATTGTCCTTGCAAATCTGGTTTGGGGAAAGCTATTGAATGCTGACTCAATGTTGTCACCTTATGTGGTGTCAGAACTACAGGCATAGGGAAATTTTATTTATAAGCATTAGACTATTAGCAGGGACCGAATATATCTTGAGCTTTGGGCAGGAGAATGAGTTCTAGGTGAGAACATAGGTAGCCTTCAGGTCCTCTCCTCCCCCAGACTGGAGTTGTCCAGCCCTTGGAAGAGGTAGAAGGCAGCCTTGAAAGAGTCACAGAACTTTCTCAATCCCTGCTGAAGCAGAGTGACATGTCCAGTTTAACATGCTTGCAATCTCCGTGGTCAGGAATTAGAAGCACAGGTGGAAAACTGCTCCTTGTTAATTTGTGCTAAATGAAAGGTCTTATCAGAATATCCTTGCTTTGAAGCAAGAGATAATACTCAAGAATTATTGTCAGTTTTTATGCTGCCATGCACACTGTTTTATTTAAAGGCTGGGGAAAATGTTTATGAACCCATCCTGGGGTGGTGGTGGGGTATTTCAGAACGCCCAAGAGCATCCCCTCAGGAGGGTAGGAACTCTCATTTTGGAGGACCAGGGCAGCTGGAAGAATGTCAGGGTGAGCCAGAGGGAAGATCTGAATTTAGCTTCGTGGCTCAAAATCCAGCTCTCTTGTCAGAGGATGGTTTAAGAAGAGGGCTTGGAGACCTGGCAGAGGGAGGAGACAGCTGGGAGAAGAGCCTCCTTCGTTGTTCTTATTTCCATTCATTCTCCAGACGTTTATTGAGAATTCCCAGGGCAGATGGTATGGCTTTTGATGTTTCTTCATTGGCTTGAGCTTTGATCTTTAACCTCCTTCTGTTTTCAGTCTTACCTACTCTCCCCTAATTTATATTGTCTCTGCTTTTAATCTGTACTTTTCTCCTTTTGTTTTTAGTAACTTTGATATTATTAAAGGTTCTGAGTTCATTCCATTCAGGGTCTTAACTGTCTCCTGGCGGTTCAGTTCAGTTCTCCCTGAAAGCCATTTTATGTAATAGCACATATAATTATTATTACTAGTTAAATCTTCTTAAACAAAATAAATTCTATTAACAGCCCTAGGAGAAAATTAAAAATGGGCTTCTATAATTTTGGGGTGTTCTAACCCTGACCTGAAAGCCAGATGGGAAAAATATTCTTTATTGTGACCACATAAAAATTTAAAGTTACTTCTGACAAAAAAATCCATAGTAAGCAAGGTTGAAAGACAAGTGGCAAGCTGGAAAAACTGTGGAAAGGGCTAATATTTGCCTCTTGGCAATATATGGAAGAGGCTACTGCAAAAAGACAGTGATGAAGAAAGACCAAAGGAAAAATAGAGAAAAGGAAATGGACAGTGGATCAATAAATAATATGAAAATATGTTTAAGGAAGAATCTAAGTAATGCAAATAAAAATGAGATCATTTTTTTTAATCTACCAGGTAGATAAAGATTTTAAAAAGGTCAACAAAACCCAATATTGACATTGGGTAGGAGAGCATGCCCCCTCATAGACCAGGGATCCTGTAAATTGTAACCTTCTCTGCTGGGCAGTTTATCAGCATCCATTACAATGTAAAATATGTATGCACTTTGACCTAGCGGTTTCACTTCTAGTGATGCCTTTTGAGATCTATGTAGAGGATTATTCGACACAGAGTTTGTAATTATGGAAAATTAAATGAAGTATGAACATTCACAGATACCAGGAGTGCTTAAACACCAGCATGCTTGGATAGTGATGTTCTTTTTTAAGTTTATTTATTTATTTTGAGAGAGATTGTGTGTGTGTGTGTGTGTGTGTGCGCGCGCGCGCGCGCACGCAAGCAAGGGAGGGACAGAGAGGGAGAGAGAATCCCAAGCAGAATCCCATCCCAATCCCCAAAGCTGTCAGCGCAGAGCCCAACATGAACCTTGAGATCATGACCTGAGCTGAAATCTGGAGTCAGATGCCAAACCCACTGAGCCAACCTGGCGCCCCTCATATTTGTATTTATTGAGTGTAAAGGTATCCATATACAATTTTTTTTCCCTGGAAATAACATATTATAGAAAAGCAGTGTTTATAATGGGACTTCTTCATGTAGAAGTAGATCTTTCCCATTGGGGCTTGTGTGCACATGTATAATGAAAGCCTGGAATGATGCTTTCCAGAATCTCCAAAATGTTACTAATCATGGATGATAGACTTAAGGTTATTTTAGCTTTCTTTTATATTTCTGTATATACAACTGTGTGTGTGTGCCTGTGTATGCTCAAAGTGAGCATATGTCATCTTTAAAAGTGGAAAACTTTAAGAGAAAGTTTGAGAAGGGGACAGTACAGAATGCTGTTGGAATGTATGGAGTGGAGGATGAGGACCCACAAGTCTGCAAAGGGCATTCCTACGCCTTCACACATACCCCGATATATAGTGCAGAACCCTGTTGCGAAGGAAAGGGAAGCCTGCCCATACTTTCGAGGAGAGCCATGACCTTGAGTTAGCTTGAGTGTGTGGCTATGATCAAATGAGCTGGGTGGGGCTCACCCGGTTCTGTTTTTGCACCTGGTACAGCTGCAGCTTTTTTGCATAGATCTATTTGCCCCGCTGGTTAAAGCAAGGTCATGGGTTTGCTCTCTGGACTAGTCATTTCCCCCTTTCTTCCAAGGCAAGGTCGAAATGCAATACTATCTCATTGGTGGTCAGGGAGAATGAGTTGGGTTGGCCTAAATCCCATCCCATAAAACCAAAGGTCTTGTTGCTCATTTAACTGGAATCATCTTGGAGGACAGAGGCAGCTCTTTTTTAATGTCCTTGATTATATAGTTCCCGAGTTTTCTACTTCATCTTACGTATTGCATTCTCGCTTTCTCAAGGGCATAGTCTGTGCGCTTCATAATTTTCTTCTCATGTTCCTTTTCATTGCCTAATTCGGTAATAGAGGTGGCATTAGTAAGCATTGACAGAAAATGATGAAATAAGTAAGGCCAATGCTGGGACTCTTTTAAGACTCTTTTTTTTTTTTTTTTTTTTTTAAGTAGAACTGGTTTTTCAGAATTAGAGAAGAAAGCAGACTTGCTTTGCAATGCTGGAGGATGTTGGAAGTGGGGTAGGCAGGTAGATTCTCCCATAGCTTGGAAGCAGAAAACTCTTTATTGCTTCTCTCGGCTAGTTTGTTCCTTAGAGCAGAGGGACTGCTGTGGATTTGGACTTGAGGCAGGGACTTCTGATTTCTTTACAACAGCCTGTGCCACAAACACTCAGGACATGTTTTGTTATGTTCAGCTGCCGCTTGGGCTCTGTCAGGGAAGTGTTTGCATTTGATGCTGAACTGTGGGCAAACTTGACAAATACCTAGGATATCTCGATTTGACCCTCATGGTGAACTTGGGTTCTGTTTCAGCAGTGTTTTTCTTGCCTTGTTTGAAACCGTGAGACTCCGTGAAGGCTACTATCATTGAGGTCCCTTATGAGTTGTAGGAGAGTTGGGACGAGCAAGACGGCGCCTGGATGGCTCAGTCGATTGAGCATCCGACTTAGGCTCAGGTCATGATCTCACAGTTTGTGAGTTCGAGCCCCATGTCGGGCTCTGTGCTGACAGCTCAGAGTCTGGAACCTGTTTCAGATTGTCTCCCTCTCTCTGCCCCTCCCCCGCTTGCGCTCTGTCTCTGTCTCTCTCCCTTCCCTCTCAGAAATAAGTATTAAAAAAGAAGTTGGGACAAGCAGGAAGGGGGTCTGTGGGCTCCTTTCTCCTCTCTTGCTCTTGTCCTTGTCTTGAAAGCTAGATGGTGTTTGATGCCCCTGCCCTGCTGCGTTCTGAAACCGGTAGGAATGAACTTGCTATGACAACGTAAATATGCGGTGGTACGCCATAACTGAATAAGCATGCGTGGTGAGGGGCTTTGCAATCACCAGGTTCAAGGATCATATAGCCTTAAACCATGCAGATTTCCCGACGCAATTAAACTACCCATTATCTTTTCTTTAAGTGACCAATAAAGCGTGCGGTTATGTCTTACTCTGCAAGTGGGATTAATATCTGCTGTTTATCTCCAGATAAATATTAGCAACAGAGCCCAGGAAAAGCCAGTTTTATGCCCTTGAGAGTGAAGTAGTAGAGGGCTCAAGTATTGGGTATGAAGTTTTATCTTTCTGAACTGATTATGAAGTATACTAAACATTTATCTGGCTTTGTCTTTATAGACTGAAATCGCCAAGAGATTGAATACAATTTGTGCACAAGTCATTCCATTTCTGTCTCAGGAAGTAAGTAAAACTGTTCAGCTGTTAAAGTGCAATTATGTTGCTTCTCTGTTTGCAAATTAGCTAGTTTTAAGATGTTAATTTTATCACAAGGAACAAGTGTGAAGAACATCTGTTACAGCTGAAGTGTGTAAACCCCCTGCTATTCCATCTCACAGATCTGAGGGCACACTGTAAAAGTGGTGACAATAGCTCAACCCCAAATTAATTTTTTTTTTCCTGTGGAAGACTGCTAAATGACGATCCAACATAACAGCTTTTCTTTTCTTTGACAAGCAGTATAAGCTTGGTAGCTCCTGATGACGCAAGGGTCCTTCCCTCTAGAGAGCTTTTCCTTTGCTGCATTTTCAAAATGGGTCCATCAGGGTTGACTTGACCATGAAAGCAGGTATTGGCCCTTGTACCTCAAGTCGAGTTGACTCCATGCTGTCCATGGAGGAAGCGGATGTTCATGCTCTTAACTTTACTTTACTGTTGGATGGATATATGTTGATAAATGCTCAGCTGTTTTAAGTGTGTACAGGATGCAGGTGTCTTGAGACAGAAAAGCTGGAAAAGCTTTTTGGGCCCGCAGCTAGAATAGTGGGTGTCTGTTCTTGGTAGCTGCTGTTCCATGCTGGATAGCACACCTCTCTGCCTTTTCCAGCCTAACATCTACTTGATGTTACAAGTTAGATTTGTTGGCCTTTGGCATCCTGTTGTTAGACTTGAGTAATTCTGGTTTCTGCTACCGTCTCATGCCTCCCAGAACAAAGATGTGGCTTTGTTTTTATTTGTGGGTGGAGTTGGGAGGTATGCAAGGTGTTTCCATTGTGTGAACTAATTGTTGGGGGGGGAGGGTCCTTCATTTTCCCCTCAGGAGGATGAAATATCTAAAGACTAAAGAAGGAGAGGAATTCCCAGAGTTTCCCAAAATTACTGGTGGGTTGAGATTTGTTGGCCAGAGAAGTAATTGAAGATTTCATGTTTAAATTTTCAGGATAGAAATGGGGGTTTTAAATTGGCTGTAAACTTCACCAGTTCAAACTTAACAGCAAATGCCTTTTGCAAGCCAGGGTGATCTTCTGAATCCCATATTACTGATTTTCTAAGGCTTCGGGTTACCAGTTTAGACGTCCTTTTTGACTTTTCTATGATTCCAACTCCCAAATTCCCATCAGAAGTTAAGTGGGGGCTAGTGTTGGTTAGAAATAAGGGAAGCACCATTCTGTTTTCCCTTTCCTGCTGTATGTTGTGTTCTGTGAAATAGTAATAAGTGCTTGAGAACTTTCACATGTGAATCCATAGTCTCCTTGAATCTACATTGCATGTGCCTTTGTGTTTTTGTTGTTGTTGGAAGGTACAGTGAAGTTCTTTGCTAATACTTTTTCTTCTCCTTGTTTTCAAAGCATCAACAACAGGTGGCCCAGGCCGTCGAGCGTGCCAAACAGGTGACCATGGCAGAGTTGAATGCCATCATCGGGGTACGTGGCCTACCAGGTCTACCTCCTACAGTGTGTATAACCAGCTTTCATTTCTTATTAATTTGATGGCTTAATCTATCTGTCTATGTATAATGTTATGTAGTTTAACTTTGGCCTGTTTAATAAGGGTGGGCGAGGGCCGCTTAGGTATGACAAGGTGTGTAGGGGAAATACAGAGGAGCATAAGGAAGGTGATAGCAATATTTTTAGGAGAGGAAGAAAAATAAATCTACTTTTCAATGAGAACATAAATGCCATTTGTCCTCTGACACTTAAGACACCCTTGTTCTGTTAGTTAAATCAGAACTTCAGGTTAGGGTTGTATATACTTTCCTTACTTCTGGCTTCTACCTTTGGATCACAGAGAGGTCAAGACAGGTCTTAGAATTATCCCTTCTTTGGTCATCTAGGGTATTAGACCCAATGTAACTGCTCTTTCCCTTTCTGGTGCCTCTTTCATGAATTTTTAAGTGGCACCCCAATGAAAAGAGTGCTCTCTTGCCATTGAAGAAGTGATAATTGTCTGCCCCAGTGCTCTCTAGCCTTTCACCAGGTTTCTGCTCTCCTGCCTTGAGTTCAGTTAGCACTCCATGCTGGCGACTGCTTGTCAATCACAGGTCATTTGCTCTGCATTAATGAGCTCTGTGAACCGTGCTTCGGTCAGTCCCCTGCTTGAGCTAGTCCCCCGCCACTGCAGGACCGGGGATGGTTCTCATGTTTTCTGCCCTTCTAGACTAAGCCAGAGAAGTAGCTGAAACAAGGGACCATCCTTTCTGATTTTATTCATATGTGACTGCCTTGAGCGGATTCAAATCACTCATTTATCAATTTATGTTAATTGCTTGTGAGAAGATGCCCTGCTGGTCTTTATAGTTCCCTCAGACACTTTGTAATGATAATTAGACATGCTGCTGTACGGATTAAGAGTGCCATAGTCCAATGACGGCCACAGACAATGGAACCAGTTAATCCATCAGGGTTTAAAATTACATCCCAACTGGAGATGGAGAAAAAACATAAGAGCCAAGGAGGATTAAAGAATGAGCCTCAGCTTGAAAACTCTCCTTTCATCAGTTTCTCAATTGCAGATCTGCAGTCGGGTTGCCTGTGGTAAGCTATTGGCAGTCAATTAGGTGAAATAAACTGGGAGGGTGACCTTCATTTCCTTTTAATAGCTTTTTCCTCCCTGAAATGGGGAGCTTCAGTGGATTTTCAGCTTAAATTTTATTCAAGCTGCTTTATTACACTTGACAGCTTAGCTCTGCATAAACAATTCTCCCCTCCTCCTCTTTCCCCCAGACCCAGGCTCTGCCTTTCTCCCCCTTTAGATCACATTTTTGACTGTTACTTAGTGGGCTCTCTAATCACATTCAACAAAAAACACAATTACATCTGCATTTGTCGGCTGCCTTCTGTACCCTTTTCTTGTGTAATGAATTGCTTTATTTCAGAGATCAAATCAAATATTCACTGGTACTTTTGCATGTACCGTGTTTGATTAGCAAAGACTAATAGCAAATTGTACTTGTAGCTCGAGCACAGAAATTTTTTAACCCAAATGAATGAGGATGGAAAAGCCTGTTTTGATTAAAGAACAACATATGCAAAGCAGCTCTCAAGTACCCAGTTAAACTTTGTGGAACATGTTTGTTTTCTGATAGTCTCTAAATTTTTACATATCAACCTCGTACCTCTAAATTCTCAAAGGCACTGCCCAGTCCTGCACATTAGAAAGGAGGAAATTGTATTAACCAGATGTTTATAGGTAATACTCACTTTGAATTGAATCAGAAAATAAAAATAGCAGGTTGCTCTAGAAGGGCAGATGAATCGCTAATTTTATGAATGGCTTTCATCCAGGAAACATGTTGTTGAGATTATAAAGGCAGATTAGCTCTGATAGCTAGCAACAATAACTCACATCAGTGAATTGGGCCTAGCACAAGACTCAACGCCAATTGCATGTCTCCAGCATACTAACGTGTGTGGTTTTTATAATTGTAATTTTTGGCTCAGTATATTAATTTATGTCAGAAGGCCCTTTTAAAGTTCGTAGTGATCAATAATTATCCCGCAACCATAAGTTTCATGCTCTGGCATATGCTTGATTTTTGCTTGAAAGGAATTGTGTGCGTCCTGGAAAATTGAAGTAGCGTAAAATTGGGTTGACAATTCAGTGGACCTTTGCACCCCTTCATTGAACATGCAGTGTGTCAACCTGCCTCCCCAGAGGGGAGGAGGCCCCGGGAGGCTGTCTGTTCCTACAAGCAGCAGCTGCGCACAGAGTAAATGCAGCCCGGTTTGATAGCAGCTGTCAGTATTGTTCAGGGACCAACTCAGGATGAAGAACAATGGGAGAGGCCACGCTCTTCGTCTGCGTTGACTTTCAGGCTAAGAAAAGAAATAGTAATTTAACGGTTTAGACATCTATTACAAGTGTGAAAGATCATGAAAGAGTAGCCTTTAAAATGCAAATGAGCCGAAACATTCTCATTCCCTTTAAGGTGCAGTCAAGGGGGCTTACTGCTTGCTTGGCAGGACTAAAGACATTTCTCTTTAGCAAACCTGGAAAAAGTGAAATCTTAGGGACACCAAGCTTCTAAGGTAGGCTCGGCTTGTGTCTGGGTTGTGAACGGTCCTGGAGGAGGAAGAGGGACCCATACTATTTCTGGTATCCTTGTTGAGTGAATTAATGGTGCACGGTTCTCAGCAGCATAGCAAACTTAGTTCTCGTACCTGACAGGAAACACTGAATTTTAAATCTTTTCCACTACAGACAGCACCTGCCTTTAACTTAGAGATTACTGGCATTTAAGAAAGCTAAGCTTCTTAGATTCTTGATATTTGGAGAAACTATTGAAATAGTTTAGCAGTACTTTTTTTAAACAATTTTGACCGATAGCACATTTGATAATTGGTGGAATAATTGCAACCCTACTTCTTGAATTTTGCTTTTTTATGAGCTCTTTTGCTATTAAAGGAGTTATGTTCTTGTGGCAATAGAAAGAGTATTTAATAATGCAGGGATCTTAATAGGAACGGGATGTTTTGATTTGACACACAGCTCATTTGTGCTTTAGAAAACAGGTGGGAAGGGAAGCTTACTGGAGACCTTGATTTTTTTTTTTAATCAGTTAAATTTGTTTCTTTTTTACATCAGGATAGTCTCCATGATGTAAGTTGTCTTCCTCAAACATTTTTTTTTTCTTTTTCCAATTTGGAATTCTATTAACAGTGCTCAAAACAAAGTAGATTTTTAGATGACAACACTTTGTGGAATAGTTAACATCTTCCTGAAGGCAGGGAAAATGATTGAAGGACCCTTCAAGATCACCTTCCCTTGTATTGTTTGGGGAGTCTGGCACTAAGAATTTTTCTTCTACTTGCTATAATAATAATTGATTTTCATTGAGATTCGGATTCCAGATAATTAGTGTTATCTTTTAACAGGTTTATGTCACACATAATTAATATAGATCATATAGATACATATATATTTGTACATACGGGCTTTTAAAAAATTTTTTTTAAATGTTTTATTTATTTCTGAGAGAGAGAGACAGTGTGAGCAGGGGAGGGTCAGAGAGAGAGGCAGACACAGAATCTGAAGCAGGCTCCAGGCTCTGAGCTATCAGCACAGAGCCCGACGCAGGGCTCGAACCCATGAACTGTGGGATCATGACCTGAGCTGAAGTCGGACACTCAACTGACTGAGCCACCCACAGGAGCCCCTGTATATACGGGCTTTTTAAAAAAAAAATTGAGTATAATTTATATGTTCTAAACTGCACCAATCTTTTTTTTTTTTTTAATTTAAAAAAATGTTTGTTTTATTTTTGAGAGAGAGCAAGTCAGGGAGGGACAGAGAGAGCCAGGGACATAGGATCCCAAGAGGGCTCATGCTGACAGCAGCATGCCTGATGCTGGGCTCAAACTCATGAACCGTGACATCGTGACCTGAGCCAAAGTTGGATGCTCCACCAACTGAGCCACCCAAGTGACCCACATCTTTTTCTTTTTTAAGATTTATTTATTTTTGAGAGAGAAAGCAGGGGAGGGGCAGAGAGAGAGAGGGAGAAAGTGAGAATCCCAAGCAGGTCCATGCTCTCAGTGCAAAGCCTGGCATGGATCTCAAACTTAGGGACCAGGAGATCATGACCTGAGGAAAAATCAAGAGTTGGATGCTTTTAACTGACTGAGTGGCCCTGGTGCTCGTGAACTGCACCTATCTTCCATGCATAGATTACTTTGGTGTGTGCACATACCCTGTACCTCACACTACTTTCAGCGTGCAAGATCTCTTTTTCTCCCCAGAAGTTCCCTTTTACTTCTTCTTGGCTGGTGTTTCTCCACTCCCAAAGAAAGATTTTGTTTGTTTGTTTGTTTGTTTGTGTTTTGTTTTTGTTTTTTTTTTTGAGAGAGAATCTTAAGCAGGCTCCACACCCAGCATGGAACATGACTTGGGGCTCCATCTCACAATCAGGAGGTCATGACCTGAGCTGAAATCAAAGTCAGACACTTCAGCAATTGAGCCACCCAGGCGCCTGGTTATTTTTTGATGGTGCCATCCAGGTTCCCTGGTTGCTTTTTGATTAAAAAGTAAAAAATGATTGGCCAAGTGTAATTTAAAACAAAAACAAAAACCCTACATAGTTGGATGTTCACTTCCATCCAAGTACTGTGGCTGCACAACTTCATGGTGTTCTGTCCTCATCTTTCTAAGAGTGGCTTGTTTTGTGTTACCTTGGACAGAGCATAGGTCTAGGATTAAATGGACTTAAGTAGTGCCAAATGGACTTGGTGCTGCCAGTCTGTAGCTTTATGACCCCATACAGTCAGTTAACCTCCTTGAGTGTCCCCATCTGTAGATGGATAATACCTTCTACCCTTCCTGGCTTTTGTGGGGTTAAGACCTTGGCTGGCAGCCTTTACCCAGCATGGTGTCCTGACTCCTTGAACTGCGCTTCTGTCTGCCTCGTCTCTTAAGTGCCTCTAGCAGATCTGAGGGTCCATTTGGCTAAGTGCCTGTGAGGGGTGATGGCTCCGTGTAGTGGGTCACCTCCCCTTTTGTCTTTTCTAGTGGCTACATGGGGTGTCGGTGTTTTAGATTAGACCCCTCCAGATGCTCTGCTCCTGCCATTCTGTTGTCTTGCATGAATGACTTAATAAGGATGCAGCAGTGAAGAAGCGTCGGTTGTTTGACTTTTAATGAGCAAACTTAAGGTCCAAAACAGGGAAAAGTTAAGTCTTGGGAACAGATGGAGACAAAATTGAGAAGCAAGTTCTCAGCTTCCTTAAGAGGAAGGGGAACAAGGCCTTTGCTGGCACTGAGGGACCGCACAGATCTTTGTGATGGAATTAGAAGGAGAGAGGAAAAGGTGGCCGGAACACCCAGGTGGGGGTTGCCCTTCTCATACCACAGAATGCCTCATTTTTGATAGCTGCCTGAGTACTGACTGCTGGACGTAAGAAAATTTGAGCAGTTTCTCATAGCAATGCCTGTGAACTTCAGGAACCCAGAACATTTAGGGTTAATGTAGGCCACCTTGTGTTTTCTTCCTTGTTTATTTGGATCTTGTCTGGCTTAATTTTCCATGAACAGAACTTCTGCCAAGCCCTTTGGGGCTGCAGTTAAGGGTCAGATGTGTATATTCCTGCTCTGTAGACAAGCTTACAATTCTCTGTATTTTGAAACAACTTAGTATGAAATAAAAGAAGTCTAGGGGCTTTTGTGATGTCTGACTATCTGTGTTTGTGTAGGGGATGGCTATGAATACAAACTCCTGATGTGTCTGTAGGAGACGTCCTGTCCTTAAGAGATTGAGTTGTAGACCTACAGGCTCCCCATTGTTGCATGAGGTGATTGGTTTAAGGATTAGCAAAATGTTGGATTATTTTTCTCCTCCGGCTGTAGCTGTCAGCTATCTATAGGATTGTAGTGTGTGAAGTTTAAGAGGATGAGGTTAGCCTCTTATTCTTATGAGTATGCAGTTAATCCTTGGAAAGCCCATCAATAACCCAGCTGTAAGTTTCTTTATAAAACAAATTTGCCCTAGGAGAATAATGCATAGCCTGCTACCAACAGGAGGAAATGAAATGGCTACAGCAAGCATGGATCTTCCAGCTGTACTAACTTACATTTAGTGATATACCCTCCACCTAAATTCTAGTGGTCCAGCCCTTTTATTAATTTTCCAAGGAGAAGGAGCAATACTGCAAAGCCTGTTATATGTATCTACTTCTTTGGTTCAGGTTTAGATTTGTACTGAGAGTACAAGCGGGTTTATCTGCCAAATGCAGGGCTTGGCTTCAAAGTCTGGGTTCTTCCGAATAGTCAGTGTGCTTTTTAGTTATTAGAAAACTCGTTGAGGCATTGTTTACTTTTTCATTTCCCCACATTTATTCATATGATCTGTACTTGATTCCTCGGAAGAAGGCATTATCATATTTTCTCTCTTGTCAGAGTGGAAAGTAGAGCATCCCATTTTAAGAGTTAGATTTTTGAGCAGATGAGGTGGTGGAGTGGTTAAGCTGATTGATAATGAACTGCTAAGTGTTAAGATTTTTATTTTTTTTTTAATTAAAAATATTTTAATGTTTATTTTTGAGAAAGAGTGCAAGAGGGGGAGGGGCAAAGAGAGAGGGAGACAAATAATCTGAAGCAGGCTCTGGGCTTTGAGCTGTCAGCACAGAGCCTGATGCTGGGCTCAATCTCAAACCGTGAGATTATGACCTGAGTTGAAGTCAGACACTTAAGTGACTGAGACACCTGGGCAACCCTAGATTTTTATGGCTTTTAAAGTGATGTATAATTTACATACCAGACCATTCACCCTTTTAAAGCATACAGATCAGTGTGTTTTAGTATATTCACGAACTTGTGCACCCATCACTGCTAATTCTAGAATATTTTTATCACTTCAAAAAGAAACCCCATATCCATTAGCAGTTATTCCCTTTGCCCCCCTCTCGCCCCACATCTGTGCAAACACTGATTTTTCTGTCTCTGAATTTGCCTGTTACAAACATTTCATGTAAAATGAATCCTATAACATGTGGCCTTTTGTGTCTGGGTTCTTTCACATCTCAGGAAGTTTTCACGGTTTATTCATGTAGCATATACTTCAACCATTTTACTCATGAATAATATCCCATTGTATTAATATATCACATGTATTAATCCAGTCATCAGTGGATGGACATTTAGGTTGTTTCTACCTTTTGGCTGTTATGAATAAGCCACAGTGAACATTGTGTACATGTATGGACACGTTTTCTTCTTGTGAGTCTAACCTGCAAGTGTAATCACTGAGTCATATGGTTACTCTGTCCAGACCGGTTTCCAGAGTAGTGGATGAGAATTCAGTTTTTCGACATCTTCTCCAACACTTGTTCTTGTCCATCTTTTTGATGCTAGCCCTTCTAGTGGGTATAACGTATCTTGTTTGTGGTTTAGATTTGCATTTCCCTGATGGCTACTGATGTTGAACATCTTTTCATCAAAAGTTTACATGGTTTTAGAAGTAGATATATCTAGGGGCACTTGGGTGGCTCAGTTGATTGAGCATCTGACTCTTGATCTCTGCTCAGGTCATGATCTCATAGATGATGCGTGAGTTCATGCCTCGTGTTAGGCTCCACACTGACAGCGCAGAGCCTGTTGGGGATTCGGTCTCTCCTTCCCTCTGCTCCTCACCCACTTGTGTTTTCTCTCTCCCTTTCTCTCTTTCTCTGTCTCTCAAAACTAAATAAATAAACATTTTTTAAAAAGTGGACCTCCTTAAATAAATGTGTTTTAAAACTTATTCTGATTCAGGCCTTTCAGTCCTAGTGCCCTCTGATTGCTGTCACAGCTGTAACTGTCATTTAGGGCAGGTGGGAGGAGCAAGTAAGTCAGTGACGATGGAGGACCAGTTGGCTTTTGTGGATCTGCTGAAATGCAGGAAAAATAAAGATAAGTTCAGATGCTCTTGAGAAATTTCACCCTTCATCCTGGTGCCTGCCTGCAGATAGGCCATCTGTTTTGCCTCCTTGCCTCATTTTCTGTGCACTCCTGCATTGAGATGGGACCTTGAAGTGGATTTGGGTTTTTTTGTTATTGTTATTATGTGTGTGTGTGTTTTTTTTAAACTGTGTTCAAGTGGCTTGAGAATTCTTGGCCCCAGTAAGCAGTTTCTGCCTGTTTATCACCCTTGCCCCTCTTCACGAGAGAGGCCATTCACATAATGGGAGGTTTTCAGATAACTCCTATAGTAGTGTCCTTGATGTTTTTGCTCCCGCACGGCTCTTTCCCACTCTCCCTGTGCTTGTTTGCTGTAGCATGCCAATTTTCTTTTTCTGTAGTCTCCCAAGATAAGAACTGAGTGTTTTAAAGAACAGGGAAATAGCAGAAATTGAGGAAGAGTGATTTGGAGAGAACTGTCAACAAATGCTACTTTTCACATTTTTTCCCCCTTTAAAAGTGTTTAAATACCAAACACTATAAATGCCACTTACTGTCACGCTTTTAGCATTAGAGACGCTATTTTGGGCCATGGTTTTAGTTCTGGTTGGGTTCAGTTTGTGATCTGTATGACATGGTTTTCCCTAAGGTTATAAAGCCAGTTAAATTTCAAAAATTCAGGTTGATTCTGTGGTCGGTGATAAAGAGCTTAGCAATCTGGTGAGGTTAAGGTGGGCGTTGGCCTTCATTTTCTTTCTGGGTGTCCTTTCCAGTTGTCTTGGCAGCTCTGTGGTAATAAAGCATGTGCTGCAGCTGTTTTAGAAACAAAACTGAAGAAACCACTACAGCATTACATTAAAGCTGGGAATGTAAACAGCAAAGTCAATTTTATTATAGTAACATAATTGACCCAGGCTGCGCTAGGTAAAATGGGAATTAAAATTCTGAGTGCGTTGCTGTTGTTTGACATGGATGAGGTGACTTTATTCTTTGTGGGTTTTCATTATCATTAACTCAGAGTTTGGTGTTTGTTTTACTTGTCTCGCTTGCAGCCTGTCCACAGTGTCTGGGTTAAGAGCAAGTGCATGTCTTCTTCTGTCAACACTGAAACCTTTACAGAACCACCTTAGAGGCGCAAAAACACCAATACCTGGAAATTTCCAGTGTAGCTGTTTGGCTTTTTTTTTTTTTTTTTTCCCCCCCAGTGTAGCTTTTTAAAATTGTTTGATGAAATGTGAACTTCTTTTCCCCCATTGTTTGTTTTTTTATAAAATTTTTTTTTAATGTTTTATTTATTTCTAGGAGAGAGAAAGACAGCATGAGCAGGGAGGTCAGAGAGAGGGAGTCACAGACTGAAACAGGCTCCAGGCTCTGAGCTGGCAGTCAGGCAGAACCCGACGCGGGGCTCGAACCCACGAACCACGAGATCATGACCTAAGCGAAAGTCAGACGCTTAACCGACTAAGCCACCCAGGCGCCCCTGTTTGTTTTATTTTAAAGTAGTAGAGTCAACTCTGGGAAGCAGATGCCTGTTTTGTGAGTTGTGACAGGGTATTTCATGGCGATCAAGGGACAGTGAACAATTGAATGCTGAAAAGCGTTTTTATTTTTTAAGCAACCATTTGTCAAGTCACTTGCTGTATAAGAACATGAATTCTAATGTAATGGGGCAGAATTCCAGCTTCGATCTAGACTAAAAGTTTTCAGCCTCCACACTGTTGACATTTTGGGCTTGTTAATTCTCTGTGGTGGGTAGGAGGAGGCTGCCCTTTGCATTGTGGGATATTTAACAGCACCCCTCCCACCCCCACAATTCCTCCAGGTGTGACAAGTGTAAATGTCTCTAGACATTACCAGGTGTCCTTAGGGTGGGAAAGGAGGGTGTCATAATTGCTGTTTGAGAACCACTGGTTGTCTGAGAAACCACCTGCATTGCTAAAAACTAACATTGCTCATCCAAAATACCTTTTCTGGTAGCTTGACAAACTTTTTGCCTGTGTGTCCTGTGCTGTATAAATTTGCAAGCATTAACTAAAAAAAGAAAAGAAAGAAAAAGGTTTACTAATTAGTGTAAGGTAACGAGGAGGTGGAAGGTTGGATTTCTCTCACCCTCACTGTTATGTTGAGAAACATCTCAGTTTCCGCATCCATCCATGCAGGTTTGGGTCTCTGGAAGACCGATGCATGTAGGTTCCTTTAGTTGGTAGAGCCTTTGGGTTTTTCTTTTTTCTTTGAAGTTTTGCTGGCTGTATAGCGATGTCAGTATCTCTTTTGTTGTAAAATACATTTTAAAAGTAGCATTCATGTTCCCCCTATGCCCTCCCTCCCCTTTTGGTGAAGGTGACCATCACTGGAGTGTCTCTGGTGAGCCTTGTTGAGAGAAAATGTCCTTCGAAAGACAGATGGGACAGGTGGGCTGCCCTTTCGGAGTTAATTGTTTACTCTCCCAGATGTGGGCCTTCTGTGCATTCCAATATGTGTGTGTTGTCTCAGAAATGACACTTTTTATTTGTTAAGCGTCTTCTACAAGAAGCCATCACTGCCATTGTTCAGGCTTGATTCTTAAAAGCTTCCTTGGAAGAGAGCTGGAACAAAAGAGATCCTCCTTTTTCAGACAGAGGGATGGAGGATTGGGGATTGGGGACTAGAGAGTGGGGCTGATGAGGCACAAATCTAAGAACACATTTCCATCTGTCACTGCTGTTAAGGCTTCATGGTAAAGGTGGATTTATCCCTGGCAAACGTCCAGTGGTGAGGGTCGATTGTTTCAGAACATGTGGCGTTATATGCCCTCAAGAGACCTGGGAAGGGAGAGACATGAGAGAGATCTTTGTTGGAGAAGGAGATCGCCTCTTCCTTCCTCTTGCTTGGGTACACTCTAACTGCTTGTGAACTTGACTGGGCTGCCGGGTCCTAGGAAAAATGCCGTCTCAGGGAATGAAAGGCTTGCCATCCTCATTGTGACCTGACCGTGAGCCCCGTGTAAGCCACTCCCTCCTCTGTGAAATGGGATCCGTGATGCTTACCCATCTTGCCTTGGGTGTGTTCTGAGCTGAGGCCATGTAGTGGACCTGAAGGTATCTAGGAGTGCTGCATGGTAAGATAAATAGAATGTGAGGTCACAGAATCCATGTTTCCTGGATCCACAGCATCTTTGGTAGTTGTGATCCATCCTATCCCTGCTTAGTACTTTTTACAGTTTGATAGGATTTTGCTTTGAAAGAGGGAAGAAGCATGGCTAAGCTAAGGATGGAGGAACTTGGTTGCCTCTAATAATGGACAGTGAGCTTTCTTCAAGAGGAGGGGAGTTTCCCTGGCGCCAATTAGGCTGTTGGATATCCCTGTTGATAGTTATTAGCCTAAATGTTGGGTTTAATCACGTGGGTCTACTTCACAGCTGTGGCAAAGCCCCTTTATTATATAAGCTAGTTTCTCTTTTCAATAATGTTTCAGACAAGGCTTTCTAGTTCATCCTTCTAAAAACCAACTTGGGTTTGGCAGAAAAGCTCTACTTCCTTCTTGGGTATCCAAACATTTGCCTCAAGTGTGCCTTTGCTGTGACATAAAATCGCACCTCCAGAGAAGTCTATCGGTGACTCTGTTCTGGATTTTTGGGGGAATGGGGTGTGCACGGAGGGGTGAAAGGGTGGTGGCCTCCACCCGGTAGTTAAATCCCTTCCCCTCTGCTTGGCCTCGCTCATCTTATAATCTGTGCCGTGCTTAATTACCCCGTTGCACTTGCTTGTGTATGCATCATTGCCTCTCCCCCCCAGAAGCCGGACATAGCTCTTATTCTCCAAGTAATGATAGCAATTGCTAGTAGGGCAGACCTGTTCCTCATCCTTCTCCGAGCACATTTCTTATGGCAGGTGTCTAGTTCCTAATTAAGCACTAATGAGCATGCCTAGTGGACCATGAGCTTGCTGCCTGCCCCTCCAGTTTTATGTCTTGCTAATGCCAAGCTCTTAAAAGGTGACAGAGCAAGAATTAGTGTCTTTGGGATGATAGGAAAGTGATTTTATACATAAAGAAATTGTTATTATGATCTCAGATGGTGAATGAGGAGTTTATAAATACTTTCCAAGGAGACTATCAGTGCCGCCCGCTCTGACCTCTCCCCCTTTCCACTTTTCCGCTGTTGAGCACGGTGCTCCCCTTGGACGGAATGGGAGTTTCAAGGGAAGGTTGACTCCCAAAGATTTTTGAAAAGATGCTAGGAGTGTTTGAAAATTTATTGTAAACTGACTGGAGACACTGATTTCTGGCTTTAAGATGCTGTTTTCTCTTACTCTGGAGGGCGGGAAGCATATTTAGGATTCAATTAAAGACCAGTGGTCTGGGTAGAAATTACTGAAGATCTGGCGTGAAGATTGAATATATTCAGTACACGCGAGAGGGTCATAAATAAACGAGTAATTGAGTCCCAGGGAAGTGAGCACAAATCAGAATCTTAAGAATTTTCTAACGTTACACCTTAGAAATTGAGCTTTAATCGTTTTTACTGTTTCATCAAAAATGAGTTTTATGTTGGACAGCTGAAATGTGGCCAGATTTATGGCTTAGGGGCCATTTCTTGGATATTTTCTCATTTACTACAACATGCTCTTAAATATATGAGAGCAGTGGTACTTTTTAGTGTGAGCAGATTTCTAACTTCTGGCCTGGGTTAAGGGATAGAGGCAAAGACATTTGTGCGTGGGGACTTGGGTCACCATGGGTAGAGTCCACACAGCAGGGCAGAGTGTGTTCCTCATCAAGGCCTCTCCGCCTCTCAGTGTTGTCCTCTGTGACACTAAAGGGGCTTGTTTAGGGAAAGGAAGTGATAAACAAAGTCTCATGCTATGGTTTCTTCCAGCTATGCCAGTGTGGCCCCTGGCGCCTCCCTCTGTGTATAGTGGGATGAGGGCAGCCTTGAGGGTCATTGCTACATGACCTCACTTAACACCCTGAGCCTCCATTCTTTCAGTGCTTCCTCCTACTCCTGTGTGGGCTTATGAAATAAGGGCCCAGGAGTACTTGCGAGGGGAGGGGCTATGCCTAAGATGCTGGTTCGTTCTTCTGCCTTCCAATAATTTAAGGTAGTATTTTGGTTGTGTCTCATACCGTTGTGGTTAAGTTAGCACAAGAATTTTGGGGAAACAGAGTCACTGCATGTCACTAGTCTCTGGTGACTGGTCGAGAGTAGTTATGGTTTGTGGGGTGCACATCTGCGCCTCCCCTGTTTTATCTTTCCTGAAATCAGGAAAAATCTCACCTTCAGCCCCACCGTGGGTTTCGTCCCTGGAGGCACAGAGAGACGGATCTAACATGAGTGCCTACCGACTAGCCCAACTGCCTGCTAGTTCTCAGCTACGGCTCTGAGGGAAGGACTCGTGCCAGAAGGAGGCAGTGTAGACGGAGCTCAGATTCTATTTGGGGAAGATGGGAAGAGGTAACTGTATAGGTGGAAGCTTTTGATGAACTGAAGACACTAATCACGTTTTTTCCTTTTCTCCCCTTTGTGTCTTTGTTCTCCTCATGTGTTTGCTGAACCTCCTGTTTGTTTCCTCCATTCTCTCACGTCATGGGTACTTCTCCCCTGGATGTTGCCGCACCACTGCCACCTCCCCTCATCTTCTTCGCATTCCTGTCTCATCGCTTCTCCTTCCTCTTCCCCCTCCTCCCCCTTTCTCTTCCCCTTTCCTCACCTCCTCCCCCTTCCTCTTATACTTCTTCTCTCACCTCCTCCACTTCCTCTCATCTCTTCCTTTTCCCTCCCTCCCTTCCTCCTCCCCTTCTTCTCACCTCTTTCCCCTCCTTCTCCTCCTCCCCTTCCTCCATCATCTCCTCCCCTCCCTCCATTACCTCCTCCCCTCCCTCCATCACCTCCTTCCTTCCCTCCCATCTCTTCCTCCTCCGCCCTCCCTCCTCCTCCTCTTCTCTCACCTCTTCCCCTTCCTTCTCCTCCTCCCCTTCCTCTCACTGCCACCAACAGCAGCAGCAGTTGCAAGCTCAGCATCTTTCTCATGGCCACGGACCCCCAGTGCCCCTAACGCCTCACCCCTCGGGACTTCAGCCTCCTGGCATCCCGCCCCTCGGGGGCAGTGCTGGCCTCCTGGCACTGTCTAGTGCTCTGAGTGGGCAGTCTCACTTGGCAATAAAAGATGACAAGAAGCACCATGATGCAGAGCACCACAGAGGTGAGAGGCCGGGCAAGCCAGATTAGGACTTGGTCCTAACACTCATACAGTGCTGCAAAGTTGTGTGCACCGCTAAAGAGAGCCCCACCCCATGCAGAGAGCAAACAATGAGCTAAGAGGAACTGTCGCAAAGCTTGGCCACTGAAACACAGTCCTCCCTGGAAGTTTTCAGGGTTTAACTTGGGCATCTGTAGATTTCCCGATCTCTTTAGATTGCAGGCATCTTGACATTTTGGCAACAGCCTAGTTAATGCCAGTGGCCTGTACCATATTATGGAAAACTGTTAACTGCTTAATTGGGTAATTTTCAAAGAAAGTAATGTTGTTAAATGGGGCGAAATAAGAAGTTAAATTTGAAAGTGAATGTGTTCAAATGAAAGGTTTGATAATTGCATCTGTTACTACTTAGTTTCATAGGCTTTAATTCTAGTATGCATAAAATATTGGGCAAAATTGCACTTGACTAATTTTTTGAAGAAAAGTAATTTATTCTGTCAAGAAATAAAAAAAATAGGCTTTGTGTATGGTTAAACTGTAAATCTTATGTTTACAAAATACTGTAATTTTCAGGAAATCACTGTATTAGGAATGTGCAATGACTTATATAAATAAAAGCCATTTTTAAAACTGTTTGGGGCTTGTGTTCTAATTATTCCCCCCTTTTTTTTATTTCTGTTCTTGCCTCTGTGTCTGAACGGGCATGTCTGTGCGTTTCTTGGTAACCTCGGGAGCAGACAGAGAACCGGGCACAGTAAGTACTCAAGCGCCTGCTGCACATAATACATTTTCCTTCCTGCAATGCACCCCAGGCTGCCTTTTGTGAAACACGGGCACACACACGTATATTCTCCCCGTCTCTCTCAGTGACCTGGTGTTTTTCTTTTTTTTAAATATAACCAACCCCCCTCCCTGCCTTTTGTCTTTTTTTTTTTTTTTTTAATAAAACTTTTGTTAGGTGAGAGGGACATGATTTGGAGGCAAAGCTGTCTGCTATGATTCCTCACTTGGAAATATGCTTTGATCTGTAGATGCCCCGGACCCACTTTAAAAATATGTTTATCATTGCATTCCGAGTCCAGGTTGCCTGTAGTTTAGAAGAGTATTCATTTTTATCTTAAATCAGTTTTACAGGCAAGAGGTCACAATCCATATGTGAAATTGGTTAGTAATGTGTTATTTCTACCTAAACCATTCATTATCCTCTACAAATGCATCTTAGTTGCTAGGTTTCCATATCTAGATTTCCTTCCGTAATTGTCCTTGAAGGGTGAACTTGAACTTAAATTTATTTTCAACCAAAGAACCGTGTGTCTGAGTAAGCTCTTAAAAATAAGGGAATTCAGTGGACAGAGGCTCTGGGCTTGTAAGGTTCCATTTTTTCACCAGAGTAAATCCTAACCATTTTACATACTGCACGTTCAATCTTTACATGCATTTGCCAGTTAGCTGTGGGGCAGTCTGTACCTAAACTGAATCCCTCAAATGTTGTGGAGCAAATGAAGTGTGACGTTGACCCCTTTCAGGGGATGACCTACTGTTTTTGCCTCCTTTCCTTTTTTCTTTTGAACATAGTTGTTATTTTGGCCATGTTAAATCTAAATAAGGTAGCAAAATTGGGATACTGAACATTTAATCATTCTGCTCTTTTTTTTTTTTTTTTTAATGAGTTTGGGGGAAGATATGTAAATCATTTGAGTTTAAAAAGTTCCCCTTCCCTCTTCTGTGTAGAATAGTGGCTACTTTTAAAATTCTCTTGAAGACTGATCTCCGTGTACTTTATATATCAGGATGCACTGGGGCATTGAGTAAAGGTGAAAGGATGGGGTGGCTAGTCTTAAAATCTTCGTACCATAAGTTTTCTCTGGAAGATGTTGGGAGGGAAAGAGGGGAGGAAAAATTACAGCTAGGGAATAAAATATCTTCCTCCCAAAGTACAAACCTAAGTAAACTGACTTTGATGGAGGTGACCTTTATGTTTATTGCTGTTTCAGTGTCACTGTAGATTGTCATTGTTACAGTTTTTTATGCCATGTTCATTTAATAGAGTATCAAATTAAAAACCCTAAAAACCCTAATCCTAAACCAAGGAACAGAGGTGGCAGGAGATGTTGAGAAAGCTGTAGTCTGTTGTAGGTTTTAATTTATTGAATTTATGCTAGGTTTAGAACTATTTTTCTAACTTAGTTTTCTGTTCTCAGTACTGTTTCACCTAAAAATAACTATATTTATTGAGTACTTACTATATGTAAGGCAACATAGGAAATGTAGCTATAGTTAGGGATATGTAGGCACACATATTACAAAGCTTTTTCTCAAAGACCTGAGGAAATGTGACAAAAATACTACAAGATTTAAGACCATAGAAAGGTTCAGCAGGAGTTATAGACGATTGTGGAAGGGGTACCATGGTATGTATCTCTCTGAAACGCTATGCCAAGAGTGGCATTTTCCCTACCGCTGCGTGTGTGTTTCTGAGTGTATCAAATAACCTCCTATTTATATTTTTGGCTGACAAATGTAAGCAAGAACTTAATTCATTGGGGAAGTGAGGGTGGGTGGAAGAAGGGTGAAGAGTTGTACCCTCCAAATACAAAGCAGTTCTTGAATTTCAGACAGCTGTGGATTGATCCTAGGTCCTCATGTTGAGTTCACAGTCAGTGAACTGTTAAGTCAGCTATGGTGGGTACATTGCATAAACCACTCTAGGCGATAACACAAAATAAATGGGTAGTTAATGTGTTGTTTGCATGTCTCTCTCATAACAAATTTTTCACAGGTTACTTAATGATAATTTTAATGGGTATTTTCAGAATAAGTATAGGTACTGTGTTCCCTGCCTAATTACTACAGGCATCCCTTGGTGATGATGATATAAAATGGGAAAATGACACTAATTTGTAACCTAAACATTTAATTCAGTCTGTAGAGAGGAATGAAATTGTTCACTGTCCACATAAGTGGGATTTCCCTGCAGTTGTATAAAATGAAGTAGCTCTTTAAACTTTGTGTAAAATTGAATGTGAGAATCAGTGGATAATGAGATGATGTGTACTATTAGTTGCCTAAAATATTGTAGTACTTACCTATTTAATAAAGTGGTTTGAATTATGAACTATTTTACTTGGTAGAAAAAGTCAATTGATCACTGTTTGGCAGCTGTGGTTTTTGTTTTTTTTCCCCCAGCCAATGACAGGTTAAGGGCTGTTGTTTGCAACAGGGCAGTGGTTTTCAAACATTATGGTCTCAGGATTTTTGCAGCTTAAATTAAAATGATTGATGACCCTGGAGAATTTCTGGTTTTATAGATCATATACTTTGAAAATTTTCTAGAAGTTAGAAAAAAATTAAAATTACTTTAACAGGTAAAGAGTTATTTGTGTTTCCATAAATAACATGATTAGTGAAAAATAACTATTTCCAAAACAAAAAATGACAGTAGGGAAAGTGGCTTTGTTTTTCATGATTGCAGATATCTTCAATGCCTGACTGAAAAGAGGATACTATTCTCACCCATATCTGCATCCGATCTGTTGCAAGACATTGTTTTATTTGAAGTATAAGGAAAAAGTTTGCCCCCATAGAGATTTGTAACGGTCTCTGGGAACCTCGAGGGGTCCTCAGACCAACCTGAGAGCCTCTGTCATAAAAGGCTAAGGAGTTCTGAACATTCCGTGCTGGTATAGTCTTATTTTTTCTTGCTGTTCTTTCTCTATTGGACAAATATGATAACTATATGTGTCAAGTGCAGAAATCAGGGACTGTTGTAGATCCAGGGGGATGGGAGTTTGTATGGATTTTCATCTGTGAGTCTAAAACTGGTTTGTAGATAGTTTGTGTTTGTTTATTGTTAGTGACAAAATTATTTCATTTGCTAGTTTAAGGGTTTTTTTTGTAGAATAACAAATGAGCCCTACTGTGGCCTATTTGAATGTAAAACCTAGGAAATGCAGGTACTAAGGACAGTGAAAATATGGACACTTATTTAAGTTTCTTCTTTTTGAAAGGGATGAATGTTATAGGTAGTAACTTTTAAGAGGGCTTATTTTGCTGTTTGTTGATACTAAGGTTTGACTACTGTTTTTATTAATGTGCAAAGCACATTTGGTTTTTTTTTTTTAACATAAGGCTACTTCTGAGTGCTACAGTTGAGCAAAAAAATATAATCTAACAAAAAGGATTTTATTTCTTATGTAGTAATAAAAACTTGGGATATTTCAATTCATTTAAAGGTGAATTGTGTTCAGTTTTGGATGAAGGCACTATTTAATAAGTCTGCTTGAAAGATCTAGAATCAGAGAATTGGCAAAGCGTTGTATAGCTTTTGAAAAAATATGATAGAACATGTGTTTATTCTTTTAACAAACATTAATTGAGCACTTACTATGCGCCGGGCACTGCGTGAGACACTGCATGTACAGTTGACAACATGGGTTTTAACAGTGGATTTTTGTTAATAAACACAATATAGTACTATAAGTATATTTCCTCTTCCTCATTATCAACATTCTCTTTTCTCTAGCTTACCTTTAAGAGTATAGTATATAATACATATACAAAGTATGTTAATCAACTGTTATCAGTAAGGCTTCCAGTCAGCATTAAGCTGCTAGTACTTAAGTTTTGGGGGAGTCAAAAGATAGGCATGGATTTTTGGCTGAGATGGGAGTGCCCCAAATGCCCACGTTGTTCCTGCTTCAGCAGTGCCTGCTGCCATTTTGTAATGCTGCATTTTAAAGTCACAGTCAAATATTTGTTGACTGAAAAACACTGGAATACCTCACAGACGTGATCACTATTTGGAACATTTGGGAAAGGGAGGAGACAATGTGGATAGGTGTCGGGGAGAGACTCCAGAGCAGAAACAGGGTCATTGGACTTAGGTGGGGTACACATATGGGCTTCAAAAGGTCCTTGAATCCCTCTCTGGCTGTGTCTACATTGTTCTGGGTTGGTGCTCTTTTCTATAATTGTGGGGAGAGATGATCACTTTCGTCAAATTCTCAAAAGGTGCTCCTGGCCCCGAAAAGCATAAGTATTGTGAATCTATTTAGAGGTCCTAATGGTACAACGCCATCATCTTACCAATAAGAAACTGAGCCCGAGGAGGCTACGTGCCTCTAATTGTATAGCTAATTGACAGAGGTAGACATTAAGATTCTGTCTTGCTCATGGGCTGTTTTGTTGCTCTTCGATAACTGACTTCCAGTCTTACCGAGTTCATCTTTAGAACTTATTTAAAAATAATGATGACAGCCATCACTTTATCTCCTATGAAGTGGTGTCTGTGTTTCTTCTGTGGCTGTTGCACTTAACTGGTTGATTGGCAGAGATAGGACCAGACTCTAGCAAGGACCACCCATCATTTTTTTCTCAAATCACAGCACCACCAAGCACAAGGAGGATATAAGACATGAATTTTTCTTTGGAGAATACTTTATTGTTAGCCTTTTTTTGAAATTTTATTTTATTATTTTGAATATCACTTTAGCTCCAAGTAGCTCTTCAGGACCATGGCAGCATGGAACCATGGGGTGATAAAAAGAACACTGGTTTTGGAATATAGGCAGATTTCAATGGAATTCTGGCTGCACAGGCAAGGTTTTTCATCCCTTTGAACATTCCCCTAGCCTCATCTATGAATTGGTGACAGAGTCTGCCTCACAGGGTGAGGGGTTATAGGGACCACAAATGTGAAGTCCTCAGACATAGCATACACAGCCTTTAGGAATGTTCTCCCTGACCTCCCTACCCGCAGAATAGCAGGACAGCAATAAATGCATTATTAGTCATGCTCAATGTAGTTACTGCTGGTTTCTTTTCCTGTTTTAAAATGTGTGAGGCATGGGTCTCCTGGGTGGCTCAATCGGTTAAGTGGCCAACTCTTGATTGCAGCTCAGGTCATGATCTCACTAGAGATCAAGCCCTGAATTGTACTCTGCTGACAGGGTGGAGCCTGCTTGGGATTCTTTCTCCCCCTCCTCCTGCCTTTGCTCCTCCTCCACTCACGTAGGCTGGCTCTGTCTCAAAATAAAACTTTTAAAAAGGTAAGGCAGTTGTGAAGATGCAGAGAGTTACTGATGTTTCTCAGTGTCGAGATCATAAGACTGACCTGAGCCCGTTATGAACTTAGTTAGTATCATGCTATTCAGTTCATCAGAGGAAGATGTATTTCTGCCTAAACATTTATGGATTTATGTCCTGTGGTGTATTTCAAGGGATTGCCTGGAAATTGAGGATAAAACTGAGACGAGTCACCTAAATTTTCAATATTTAGGCACCTTGGAAAACACTCAGCTTTCTTAAGCAGTTGTCTGTGCAGATTTCCTTTTTGGCAAAATTTAAAACTATATGCTTAAAAAATCCTCTGGGAAAACTGCTCATGGCATCACTGCTATGGGAAGGGTGAACCCTGAAGAAAGGAAGGCTACAGCGGTTTCTAGGTGGTGGTCAGTGGCCCATCCCTGTACCAGGGGGCGGGGTCTGTTTACTGTGGATGCTGGGTGGGTATCAGAGCCTGTGTGTAACTGGAGAAATGTTCAGGTTTTATCTCACTGTGCTTACAGTGAAGATGGGCCATCAGGCCTTTTTACTCTAAAAAAACCAAAAAGCAGATGGAGAATATTTCCTTCCTCCCTGAAGTCTGTTTTCAGACTTCAGTTTGTGCTCTGTAATTAGGAAACTTAATGCCCACCATTTAGAGCAGGTTTGTAAAAAATTTATTTTCCTTTTGGCCCCATGACCATTTTTACCATTCCTTCTGAAATGTAGTAAGCAACAAACTCTGTGTGTCCGTCTTTCACATGAGACGAGGTGGATGTAAGTGTTCTCAAGATATCCAAGTAACTCAGAGGCAAGTCCTGACCCACTGCTTTCCAGTTTCTTGTATTAGAAAGTACCCCATCTGGGACTGGAGAAGGAAGGGGACATTCAGCTAAGTAGAGGCTAAGTAGCTGTTTTTAAAAATGGTTTGAAATACAGATTTGATTTTTGCTGTCACCAGGATCCTGATCAGGGCAGGGGTGGAGGGATGAAATTGTCATGAGGGCATTTAAAAGTTATTTTGAAATAATTCTTATATTCATTGTGTATGTGTGGTGTGTTTTATTTTGCGTTACCTGGAGAATGCAGTGGTGGAAGGGCAGACCGGGGACTTAGCAAGACAGGCCACCGGTATCTATCACATGCTTCAGTGCCTCTTCCAGCCCACATATTTACTGGGTTTGTATGTCTCCTACCTGGCTGCCTTCCTTTCTGAGAGTTCTCCTGACTGAAGCGCTCATCTGCCGACGGCGCTGAGTTCCTAGCTCGAGGTGCAAGAACATGCGGGTTCTTTCCCACATTTTGCATTCAAACCATATGAAAAATGGATGCTTCAGACCCGCTTCACCACCAGGGCTCTTGAGATGTGATCTGGTTGCCAAGTGGACACATTTCCACATATCTTCACTTTCGTACACTTCTCGCCGTTGACAAGCGGGGATCCTGTTAGTTTTAGGGGTTAAAAATGCATTTGTTGAAACGTCAGGCACAATCTGTGAATGACCGGTTGGACTGCAGCAAAAAGTACAGCGGCAGGGTGATGGCTTAATTGGCACCAGGTGTAGCTGGAGAAGGCACGCAGATGTGATGGGGGTGCGTCACTACCTAATTGTTTTAATGTTCACCGAGAAGTTAATTGTCAGTGTAGAGTACGCTAGCAAATTAGGTTCCCACTGCCTTAGTGTAACTGAGGATAAATGAGGTGTCATGAGTTTCCAATCTGTACCTCTGACACAAACACTTTTCCTGCAGGGAGGAGAAAGTTCCCAAGGGGAATCAGCATGGCAGCTCAAGAAATCCATTTGAATAATGTGCATTATTTTCACATTAGGGAAAGCTGTCTAGCTTTTGCTGTCTCCACGAGTGAGTTTTCCTTTCAGATTTGCTGCTGGTGGCTTCAGAGTTTAGACATGGTTGGCAGAAGAGTCGCTTTGAGGTCTCAGAATCGATGAAGGATACATGAAGGCTCTGTAACAAGTGTTCTGGTAACATTGACAGTGTAACATTCCATTAAACTGCTTTCTTTCATATTTTCTGGAGTTTACCTTCCAGAATATCTCCACCTACATGAACAGCCATCATCATTAAATTTCTAAAGAAAAGTGAAAGTCTTAGAACAAGGGTATACAGATGGTTTTTATCCATATTGAAGGATCTGAGCCTCTCTGCCTCAATTTTGACTGAATATTTAGACCATGAAATAGAATTGTCCAGAATGGTCCTTGTCCACATTGGTGAGAATAAAGGTCCTACAAAGTCCAAATCTTGATGTTTTCATTTGATTCAACTGAATGAACAGTCTCCAGTTCAAGAGGCTCTTCTGCTTAATGCTGAAAGTTCTTGAATGAAGGTATGGTTTAATAATTGCATCTGGATGTTTATTTTTGCTCTTCAAGAATAATGTATTGTCCACTTCTACCCACAAGGTTCAAACACCCTGCCAACTCTCTAGTTAACTTGCACCCAGAAAACTACAGTAAGGAATAGTCCTGGTATGTGTTTTTATAAAACATGGTTCACCCACTTGGGATAACATGGTGTGGATCTGGCAGCTTGGAGTAGTATACACCACTTGTAGTATTAGATCTGCCCCTCTTTTCTTTTCTTCTCCGAGTAGCTCTTTTACTTTTGTAACTGTTCTTAACTATCACGTCACTGCTAATGGGAGGAGAAATGGCCCTCAGGGAGCATATATTAATCCTGGTGAACAATTCGTCTGTTGTCAGTGAAGGTGCATACTGCGATTCTATGTTCTCCAGATTTTTTAAGAGGGAGAATTCCCTTGGGGTGCATGATTTCTCTGTCCTTACACTTCATCTGTTTATTTCATGTGTAGTTTCTACCTACAAATGGAAGGAACGGTATGCCAGTGGGGCTAACAGTTCTTATGGAGCTTCTTTCTTCTGACTCTGCTAGTCAGCATTACAGGGAGGAATCATCTTTCTCCAGAGACCGGTCAGATAAACCTCTCCCTTTATCGTTTTACTTGGCTCTCTTCCCATAAATGTATGCCACATGTACAGCAAATCATTGTGGTTTTAAGAGGTTTTTTTTAATTTTTAATTTTTTTAAGTATATCTATTTTGAGAGAGAGAGACTGGGGAGAGGGGCAGAGAGAGGAAGAATCCTAAGCAGGCTCCGCATTCACATGGGAGCCCGATGTGGGACTCGATCTCACAAACTTTGAGATCTCGACCTGAGCCTCAATCAGTAGTTGGACACTTAACCAGGGTGCCTGGGTGTCTCAATTGGTTGAGTGTCCAGCTTGTGGTTTCAGCTCAGGTCATGATCTCACAATTTGTGAGTTTGAGTCCCACATCAGGCTCTGGGCTGACAGCTTGGAGTCTGGGATTCTCTTTCTCTCTCGCTCTCTGCCCCTACCCCGCTTGCTCACTCTCTCTCAAAATAAATAAACAAACAAACAAACAAAAGAGTTGGACGTATAACCAGCTGAGCCACCTAGGTGCCCCACCGTTTTAGAATTTCAGTTTGTTTTGAAGTCATAATGTTTTTAGACCTTGATTTGCTCAGATTTGTAATCTCCCCTGTGGGCTATGTAAATCTCCCAGTTTCTAGCTTTTGTCGAAGACACAAAGTAAATAAGATGATTTTGTTTAGTTAAAACAGAATTTTAAAAACAAAGGGAAACTTAATTCAGTCTCAAAAATCCGACCTCGGGACATTTGTAATAGAAATCTGCCCAGTAATTATCGTTTTTTAAAATTTCTGGCAGATATTTAAATTTTACCAGCTGCAAGGTGAAATAAAACATTGAGTTTCTTGGCTAGAATTAGAGTAAATCAGTCCGTGTGGTAACACTGGTTCTCATGCAGATAAAAAAACCCTCTGATTTACAACTAAATATTTATCTGGCAGATTTAACGTTTGAAAATGAACTTGATGAATGCTGTTTAGTAGATAAAAAGCCTTTCAAAATATGGACGCTGGGAGAAGTCTGGTGGCAGCTAAGTCTGCACAATGGCTAGACATTGTGGGTGACATCTTTGTGGTGCTATGGGTCCCTGGACTACTTTGTTTCCCTCTGCTGAGGCCCATTTTAGTGTGCATCTGGGATTGTAAATGGCAGGATTCGCGAGTGGAAAGGCAGCAATTTGGAACTGTGTTTGGGTGGATTTAGCATAGAATGTAATTTTTAAAAATATGTTCACAGTTTTTGTATGGGGGTAGCAGAGAAAGCATGTAGTAGGCATTGTTATGTCACATTAGAATGTTAAATGGGTAGGGGCGCCTGGGTGGCTCAGCTCAGGTCATGATCTAAAGTTCGTGGGTTTGAGCCCCCCATTGGGCTCTGTGCTGACAGCTCAGAGCCTAGAGCCTGCTTCACATTCTGTGCCTACCTCTTTGACCCTCCTTTGCTCGTACCCTGTCTCTCTCTGTCTCTCAAAAATAAATAAACACTAAAAAATAAAGAACGTTAAATGGTTAAATGTTAATGGTTAAAGTGCCAATGTGAGTTTTAAGTGATAAGTATGTGTCGGAAAGTATTTAATGTACACAAATTACATATAAGAATCACTCCTATGGGAGTGGGGACACTTTGACTTAATAGGAAGAGCTTTGTGACTTCAGGCAAATTGCTTCCCCTCTCTGGTCAGCCTCCAGATAAAAGGAGGGGGATGAAGATGATGAACAGTAAGTCTTTTAAAGGTTACTTTGGACTCCTCAAAGGTTTGATTCTAATTACCATCTGTGTTTCTAATGCACAAGTTACAAAAACAAAACAAAACAGTGAAGCAACCTTAAGGTTCATTCTTTTGGCTTCTTCAGTGTTGATTAAATGTTAACGTTGAATGTGATACTATCTTATCCAAGTCTAGATCTAACAAATCAAGATAGAATCCTAAATTTTGAAAGATCCAAATGAGATTCAGACACTACCCAGGTATAATCTTTTTCTTCTTACAGTGTATATAAAATGGCTCCCAAGGACTGTTCTGCACCAGCTGGTGTTCCTCAGGGGTGGAGTGAGGAAAGCACAGCGCTCAAGGGGGAAAAACAAAAAAAAAAACCCGACAAAACAAAAAAAACCTTACAGTATCATGAGACATCCACTAATACCTGTAAAGTCACCTCTGGGTTTCTGGGGAGCGCACAAGAGAACTGTGAAGATTAGGGTCACCTAGGCAGTAGTTTAACCAAAACAGCTGTTGTTGCCGACAGTAAAGTTCATTAGGCTGGAGCTGTTTGCTTAAATCAGGAAAACAATGAAAGCAGTGTCAGGGGCTGGAAGATGTCGGGGACAGTTACACAAAGGAGACTGGGTTCATGGGAACAAGGGTAAAAGGAAGTGGTCTGTTTTTGGTGGGGCTGCCGGGTGAACCAGCTACCCCCTGGCTCCTGACTGTGGCTCTCCCAGGCCTTTCCAGCCCACAGTCTTTGTGGCCTTGTTTTGAATCCATTTTATGGCATCAAAGGTACCATGAGACATTGTGTTTCATAACTTGTCTGAGTCTGCCATTTTGAATGGAGCCAATTTTCACATAAGTAGGGGTGCTAATTACTAGCCCTGTCCAAGTTTAGAGGAACGTCCAGAGCTTTTCAAAACTTATTCAGATTATAGGCCTCATTGAAGCCCTTCAAGGGGGAATTACAGTAGTAACTTTGAACATGTAGTAGCAGAGGACTCAAAGCTTGACAGGCTTACAAGTCTGGCTATAGAAATGTTACTGTTTCTAACAGTTAGCACTGTTGCTAACAGAAGTGTAGTTTACTTTTATGTTTACAGTACCACTTGACGTCATTAAAAAAAATAAGATCGTTAAAAAACTGTCTGTGAATGGCTGAGCGGTTTGGATGCCCAGGGCTGGTCACAGCCAGAAGGCTATGAAGGTGACCCTGTGGAGAGAGACTTAACTTTAACACTGCTAGCAGACACCAAGCCTCTGCTGCCTTCTTCACAGCACTGGGGCAGCTGTAAAGTCAAGTGCTCTATGGCACTGGCCTTGATGCATCTGGTCAGTGTCTGGACAAGGAGACTCCAGAGCTGATAAAATTGAAAACACAGGCAGGTGCATTTATTTGGACACTGTTTACACCTGAGCACAAGCTGATCCTCCCCTCCATGGCTCAGCTTTTCGGAATACACTTTAGCACTTGCAGGAGTTTTGTTAAGTCTCCTGTGTCATATCAGGCGGCGGGGGGGTGGGGGGGGTCTAGGTCGGAAAGGTTAGTTTTTAGCAGGCATTTACTAAGGTAATTAGTTCAGGGATCCAGCCAGCTCACCTTTCAGCCCTACACACTGTGCTAAAGACATTACTGGGAGCTACTCTGTATTGAATTGCACGGGTCCCTCCCTCTGCTTTTATGAAAGCCTCCTACATTTGTGTAGCTTGAATGGTCATGAATCAAAGCTCAGCTCACTTCAGTGTCAGCCCCTGCAGTGGGCAAAGAGGCTTCACATTGCCTCCTGGTCCCCAGTTTTGATTTCCTCCCGCGTGCGATTGAGCTGGGAATGCTCCCATGGTGAGGTCCACAGTTTTCACGAGGAGGCTTTGAGAGCCAGCCACCTGGCCCTGATGATCTTGGACTGGTTAGGAGCGAAAACCCCCACCCCCCACCCTGGCTTTTAAAAATTTGTTTCTGGGACATGCCATTGCATTAGGGGTGGTCTAGCTTAAAGGTTCTCCCCAGCCCCCTCCACTTTAAACTGTGGCAGAGAAAGGTTACATAATTGTCTGCTGGCCCTGGACATTCCCCAGTTAGTCCTTCGGCATCTTGCAGAAAATGGGGTTATCTGGGCTTTGTGAAGGAGATTTTTGCACAGCTCCTTTGGTATTGTTCAAGGCAGTAACACATCACTGAACAAATTGCCCCCTTGCATATGCTAATCCTGTACTTAAAAGGACTCATTGTAACTTGTTCTGATGCCTTAGCCTGAGGGGAGATGGGAATTGAAGGGATGGCAGATCTTGTCATGTGACCCCCAAATACCTAAAATGCCTGTTTTCTTTGGGTCAACAGTTCCTACTCAGCCCATGCGAATGAAAGTCTCCTGTGTGGTTGGTGGAAAAGATTAGTCCTTGCTCCTGCTTTTGTGTCCAGGAGCTGGCCTCGCTGAAGATTCACTGGCTGAAATGCCTGCTTTGGGTCTTACATTTCAGTGCTATTGGCAAGGAGCACCAAATCTTATTTTCAACAGTAAATTAAAAGAACTCAAAAGAGTTCCTTCATTGTTGCTGTGGAAAATGTGATTTGCCTTTTAGGAAAGCCACGCTGTTAATCCCACCTGCTCTCTCCGTGTCTTTTTTGAGGGTCACATATTGACTGTTACAGTCACAGAATACGTCTAATAGAATAAACTCAGGTTCTGCTCATAGGCCATTTATATTCCTGACCAAGAAATCTCAGTGGGAAAGAATAAAAAACACATCCCCATGTAAACAGCAAGCTCCCATTTCTCTGACAGTAAAAAGAACGGAAGAACATTTTAAGTGAGTAGTGCCTGAAGGATCTACTGGGCTTCAGATGGTTTGATTGCATAGTCAGGGTCTCCCTTTTAAGTGCTTAAAACTCTATAAATGTTTGCCATCCAAGTCTTCAGCCGAGATGAATTAAATGGAATGAAAGGCTGTGTAGGTATCACCTTTCTAATATAGCTGTCACATCCAGGTTGGGTTTTCATGTGTACAAAGAGACCTGGGAAGGAATCTTTGATTAATTTTTTTTTTTTTTTGTCTTGCAGAGTAATTCCCTCTTGGTCCCAGACAGTCTAAGGGGCACAGATAAACGCAGAAATGGGCCTGAATTTTCCAATGACATCAAAAAAAGAAAGGTGGATGATAAGGACTCTAGCCACTATGTAAGTAAATAGAGGACTTGAAACAGTATTTGTTTCCTTACTTCTAAGTGAACATACTCTCAGATCTTAGTGACAGTCTCACATCCTTTTAATTTCTAATACTATAAAGAGGATAGATTCTTATATTATAAGGTGCTGTTTCCATCTAGAGCTGTAAATCATGCTCTGCCAGGCTCACTGTTACATTTTAGGCTTTTTGCCTAAATTCCTCCTAAGAGGAGATCCTAGCTTGAATGGCTGCCTTTGTGGACTTGAAGCCTGTGTATTTGCATAGGGCCCTGCTCTTAAAGGGACCCTGCCCTTGACTTAATGCTCTCCTCTCAACCATCTTCAAATTCTCAATTTTTGAACAAGGGCCTGCATCTTGATTCTGTCCTGGGCCCTACAAATTCGGTAGCCTGTCCTGCTAAAACAATCAGGGCAAGAATTTCAGTGTCACAGAATACCTTTTGGGATGCTGTTCTATTGATGTATTCAGGCTCACATTCAGTCTTGAGGCAGAGTTCATCCTCTTGAACAGCAAGTAGTTTAGCGATCTAAGTCCACTGGTACAAATGGAAAAAACGCTGGAGACATCTAAGTCAGGCCCTGCAGATTGAGAACAGAGGCCCGTGGAGAGAGAGCTCTTGACTCATATCTAGCTGGAACCACATTCACAAGGAGAGCAAACCAGGCCACATGACAATTGGCTTGGGTCTGAGAGTCATAAACATCGCAGCTGATAGATGAATTGGAGTTTTCTTGTCTGTCCTCAAGTGTGTCTTTCAAGATGGACACATTTTCGGGAACAGCATGAGAGGAGAATGCTGGATTAGGCCACTTCCTGTTGCTTGTGGAAGAAATGTCTATGCCTGGCTGGCGTGCGCGCTATATGGGGGTTTACACACTAGGCCTCTCTACCTCCTTCTGGCCTGTTCAAGCCAACAGTGGGTAATATTTCCTGAACAACCGCTTGTTAGTGCCAAGCACCGTGTGCTTTTACATGGATTGTTTCACTGAACACCACTCTATGAGTTCAGTGCCATGACCTCCGTTTTTAGATAAAGAAACTGAGGCACAGAGCTTGTAAGTGATTTGCCCAAGGTCAGAGTTAGTGGCAGAGCCTGGAGGCAGTCTCACTCAAGAATGCATGGTCTTCATCACAAAGCCAGGATTTCCAAACTGAAGGTGGAGAAGTGGATATTTTGCCAGTGGTCCATACTTTGAGCTACGATAACATTCTCAGGACATGACATGCAGAAATTTGGAGGTTGTGGATAATATAATTTTGAGTTTTGCATGAGGCTTGTATAGATATTTAGTAGCAAGTGATCTAGAATCCATAGCTCTGCATTACTGTTTTATAACCTGCTTTTATTAGGTATGTCCAGCTGGATAGGTAGTTGAGGGTGATGTACTGACGTGATGTTGGAGAGTCTGGGGCAAAGTCCTCTGACCTTAGCTCTTTGATGACTAGTGTACACTGTACTGTGAAGGCTTCCTTTGGAGAAGCGTCCAGGCAAAGCTCAGATTGAAATTACAGACTCCTTAAGGACTTACTTCACAGTCTCATTGTAGTAAATGAGTTGTTTGCTACTTTTTGCCAGTTTGTACACTATGTGAACCATTTGTGTACTTTGTTTTCTAAAAGGGAAAACCTTTTTGGCTTCTGTTTTTTCACTGCCACCATCTTTAGGTTCTTTTTTTTTTATTTTTTTTATTTCTAGGAGAGAGAGAGACAGCGTGAGCAGGGGAGGGTCAGAGAGAGAGGGAGATACAGACTCTGAAACAGGCTCCAGGCTCTGAGCTGGCAGTCAGCACAGAGCCCGACGTGGGGCTCGAACCCACGAACCACGAGATCATGACCTAAGTGAAAGTTGGATGCTTAACCGACTAAGCCACCCAGGCACCCCATCTTTGGGTTCTTAACACCTGAAAAACATTTGTGTTTTTCTGAGGTCTGTTACTAAGAGAGAAAGCAAATTTTCTTTAGTATTAATTTTTTCTTTTATTACATAAAAATATTTCTTTCAATAGGCTGTTATTTTGAGTTATCCAGGCTTCCTCATTGGTTATGATTTTATGTTATTAAAGTAAAATGCATGGTGCTTTAACAACAATGATTAAAGTAAATCTAGTAACACACTGTTGGAGAAAGTAGATAGGGTCTTCCACATGTAACATTCTAGCTGTGGTTAGAAAAAAACATTTAAGGGGCATGTGGGTGGCTCATTTGGTTAAATGGCCAACTTCAGCTCAGGTCGTGATCTCATGGCTCGTGGATTCAAGCCCTGCATCAGGCTCTGTGCTGACAGCTCAGAGCCTGGAACCTCCTTTGGATTCTGTGTCTCTTTCTCTCTCTGCCCCTCCCCAGCTTATGCTCTCTTGCTTCTCTCTCCCTCTCTCTTTCTCTAAAAATAAATAAACATTTAAAAAAAGAGAAAAAACCATTTAAAAGATAAGAATTTAAAGTTGAGGATAACTTTCTAGCTGAACATGGAGGGCCCCAAAGAAAGCCAACCTGGCTAATATTTGCCCTTGTACTTATTAGTACAAATTGTCAAACATTTGTGTATTTGGAATTGACAGTGACATCAGTAAAATGATTGTTTAGATCAAAAATTAGTCACCTACTACTTTTTGAGAACCGGGACCCATGGCAATATCATACTTCTTTCGTATGCTCATGGTATTAGTCTGTACTAAAGGACATGAAACCTTTTGGCTCAGAAAGTAGACTTTTTCAGTCTGTCCTAAACTTGATGTAGGAGTGATCACATAAATTGAATAGCCTTTCTGAAGCTTTTTCAAATTTAGCGCAACCTTGCAGTTTCCTTGATTAGCAAATTTTACGACTCTATGAAGAGAGAATAAAGCCCTATGGCAGGGCGCTAATGCCCTTCAGATTTTCCCATCCTGAATTCCTTCCATTTCTCCAAAAATATTTCAAGCTGATCACAGCAAAGTTTATTCTTAACATGAGGTTAGATGTCGGTACGTTATTCCAGTCGAGTAGATAGCTTTGTTGTTTTTAGTTTTTTGCTTTTTTTCCTTCGGTAATTAGTAACCCAGTGGGAACATGGTTTAAGTTTGTTTTTGTAATTACAAATTATCTGTGAACATGAGATTTGTTGGCTGTCTTCAAGAATGATACACACACACACACACACACACACACACAAAGAATGATACACACAAAGCACTGACATGAAACTGTGTTCTTAATCTGATATCCAGTGGGAAAGAGTCCTCTTATAAGGACATGGCGGATTTCAAATTATAAGAGATTCAGCTGTTACAAACATTTGTGGAGCTCTTCCTATGCACTCAGTGTTTGCAGCTTGCCCTCACCAGTATGATATATAGCAGGTATGCTAAGCCACAATTATTTGCCCAGGGCTTTGCATAGCCCCAGGTCAGATAAGAAAGAGGGAGGCAGTATTAATGACTAGGGTCTGGCAGTCTAGAAGGGAACCTATAGGCATGTCCTGGGCCATATTTTAGTCTGGCTGCCACCAAGAACTGTAGAAATTTAACTAGGTCTCTAACCCTTTAATAAATGGCATTAAATTTTTTTTTTCCAGGACAGCGATGGTGACAAAAGCGATGACAACTTAGTTGTGGATGTGTCTAATGAGGTAACTGTTCATTTTCTCAAACTTTACGTTTAGAGTGACTTTTGAGAAACAGAAAGGTGGAGCCCGTGGTGTTTTGGTTTCTCACAACTTTACACATTAAAAGCTTAGTGACTATGACGGATGGAGCCATAGTGGCCTACCTGATGAGAACTTTGTTTCGTTTTTTTTTTAAAGTCTGTTTTCCCAGTCATTATGGATTTGTATGTTGGATATCTGGTCCTCCTTTCCTTCCTGTGCCTTCTGGGCAAAGTATTTATGAGCATGATGGGCGGATAGGATTATTCCTAAGTGTGTTGTCCTCTGTGCTGTCTTCATGGGTGTGTTTGCAAATACCATCCTGGTAATACTAACAACACTGCACACCTCCAAGTCCCCCAGATCTAAAGGTCTTAGAGTATCCTCTTTTAATTTAGAGAATTGGTGTGGAAATAAGTCTGTAAAGGGCAAGGTCTTTCCGTTGTAAGTGAAATCACAAAAACTTTGCTTATGCTTGTTGAGGACCCCTCTTCTCCACGAGCAAGCCCTGCCCATTCACCCAGGGAAAACGGGATCGACAAAAACCGTCTGCTGAAGAAAGATGCTTCCAGCAGCCCAGCGTCCACGGCCTCCTCGGGAAGCTCCACTTCTTTGAAATCCAAAGAAATGAGCTTGGTAGGTCGTAAGAGCCATCACCTGCCTATTTAGCAGTTTATTTTTCTTTGTGGTTCAGAGGACCCTCAAGTATTTGAAATTTGGGGCTTTTTTGTTTGTTTGTTTGTTTTAACTGAATGAGAGTTATGGTTTTAAGTGTTTAAGAGTGTGACTCCTGGGGCACATGGGTGGCTCAGTCGGTTAAGCGTCTGACTGCGGCTCATGGTTCATGAGTTCGAGCCCCGCATCAGGCTCTGTGCTGACAACTCAGAGCCTGGTGCCTGCTTTAGATTCTGTGTCTCCATTCTCTCTTTGCTCCTCCCCTGCTTGCACTCTCTCTCAAAAAAGAAATTTTAAAAAATTTAAAAAATAAGATAAAAGTGAGACTCCCTCTTCTGCTCTTTGTCCCACATGGTGTTTCCTTTCCCCCTCTGAGTAGCAAGCATCTTTCGGGCCGTGATTAGAGGACTTCCATGTCCATTGTCCTTTTACTGGACAACCTCGTAGGTCCTGAGAAATCCTCATTTTCTTAAGCTGGCCATCTTACCATATTTTAGACTGACGCATTGTGTCGGGGTTTTTTGGAATTGGGTTGGGGTCAGAGTGGGGATGTACTCACAGGGCCTCCGGCCCAGGGGAAGCCTGGAGCTGGGGCAGGGAGGCCGGAGCCTTGGAGCCTGTTCATGCTTTCAGCCATTCAACAAATACTGTAGAGCGTGTCGTCTCTTAACTCACAAAAACCAAACCGTAACAACCCTTTGTTTGACTCTTATGTAGTCTTCCTAGGCATTATCCCATTTCACTGATGGGGAGGAAAGCCTGAGGAACTTGCCTATTTTACATAGCCCATCAGATCCAAGGCCAGAGCAAGCTGGGGTCCCTCCCTAGCCCACGCATGCTCTCTGCTACCCTGTAGCGCTCCTCAGACCTGAATTTAAAGAATGAAAGGTTGAGATGGCAAGAATGAGGCTCTGTAACCCTGTTACTGGCTCCTGAAGGCTGGTGGGTCCCCGCCAGTTATGTAAGCAAGTGGGTGGCCGTGTGAAATGTCACGCACATCTCTCAAACTGATGGGACTCCTTGGGCTTTTGCCTTTTGAGATGCCAGTTTGCTTCTCGTCAGACCAGTGGTCCCGCTGCCTCTTGCCATTTGTCTTAATCCCACTGCCACTCAATGGCAAGATTAGAAAACAGGGATCTTCCCTCTGACATTCTTGGTGACCAGGCCATTTGTTTCTGAGTGACTGGGAATTTTTCTCTGGGTGGTCATCATTCTAACTTGGCCCAGTTCCAAAGTCCACACGCCTGATGGAAAAATACTTTTTAAAATAAAATCTGCGGAGGAAGAAGTGTGATCATGTTCTGTGTCTCTAGCTAGAGTTTTAATTCTGGCAGGAAGAGGAAAGGTCAACATTTCTCGCTCACAAGTTAATGCTGTCAACATTGTGTGGATTTATGAAAATTGGCTGAGGGAGTAGCTAGAAGGTGCCCAGTGTCCCAGCTGCTGTTGTGATAAATTGTGTAATATGGCTTGGATTAAAAATAATACTCATTTAATTTGTTTAATGATACCAGCATGAAAAAGCCAGCACGCCTGTTCTGAAATCCAGCACACCGACGCCTCGGAGCGACATGCCAACGCCGGGCACTAGCGCCACTCCAGGACTCCGTCCAGGCCTCGGCAAGCCTCCAGCCATGGACCCCCTCGTTAACCAAGCGGGTAGAGCGTCGCCTCTCGTTGAGCCTTGTTTTGTTTACTCCCTTCCCGGCTTGGGTCGTTGTCTGTGCGCTCCTGACGCCATTTCTCCATGAATATGTAATGCACAGACTGCCTGCCCGCCTCCTCCCTATCCCTGAAAAGCCCTGATAAGAAACAGATGTTTGTCCTGAGAGGTTCAGCAGCTGCACCCTGTTCGGTCTCCCGCTGTTTACATTTGGCTTTTTTAAAAAAAATTTATTTCCAAGTCATCCTAATCCTAGGGACTTTGATAAAGTTTCCGATAATTATTCCACACGTGAGCTCCTTCCCGTGTGTGTCACTGTGTGTCTGAGTTCCCTAATTCTGACAGAAACGGCCTGCCTGAGTGTGCTGCTTGCTCCTGTTACTTGAGTTTTCTGGGCGGGGTTTCTGCCGGTTCATCCGTCAGGAATCACTGGTCTCTCAGGCAGTAGAAATTGGGAGGGTTTCAGTGAGAGTCTAGCCTGTGAATAAATTGGTAACTTTTGACTTTGTCTTCCTTAACACCTTGGGCCCAGAGGAAAATAGACCCCAGAATATTCTTCCTGAACCCATGCTTTGGCTTGGTAAATCCAGGGTCAGGTTTTCCTATGAAATGGTATGAGGGAATGGAAAGCTTGAACTGAAAGGAGAAATCGTGTATTTCATCCAAACCTTTCTTTGAGATTAAGTCAAGGAAACAGTGCCTGGGCCTTGGTTTGCCTTCAGTGAATTGGGTACAATACTGCTGCTTCGTTTAAATTCCCTGGTTTCCCAGTGGTGCCAGGCCAGTGCCAAGGAGGAAGGGTATGGGTAGGGCTTTCCCCGGCATTTGTTTTTCCCCTGGAGATGACTTCAGCCGAGTTGATGGTGATCAAACCCCCAACCCCAGCTTTCCTTGGCTTGTCCTCGCCCCTCGTGACGGCCTTAGAAGGGACCCTGGAGCCGACGGTCAGGCTGGACCACAGCGGCCGGCTGATTCAAGTTGCCCGTGGCTTGTGCTTCCTTGCAGCAGCCGGCCTGAGGACGCCGCTGGCGGTGCCTGGCCCGTACCCCGCCCCGTTCGGGATGGTGCCCCATGCGGGTATGAACGGCGAGCTGACCAGCCCCGGCGCCGCCTACGCCAGCCTGCACAACATGTCCCCCCAGATGAGCGCCGCCGCTGCTGCAGCTGCCGTGGTGGCCTACGGGCGCTCCCCCATGGTAGGTGTCCCCGCCCACGCCTGCAGAACAGAACTCAGTGTCCCCCACCCGCTGCCCTCCGCATGCCGCTTCATGACGTTAGGGCCCAGCGCTTGTTGGTTGTGGATGAAACAAAGCAGTGTTCAGGAGCTACTTCTGGGGCTCTGGGGACATCTGGTTCCCACCCCCCAGGTAGATTTCTTTTTTCTTTTTTTCTTTTTGGAAAGCGATGTAATGACTCAAGTAACTTACAGAAGCCTTTTCATGCATTTTCTTGAGGATTTTTTTCTTCTTTAATTGTTAGGAAAAAATATTTGAGAAGCTGGAACTTTTTCTTTCCGTGCCTTTATTATTCTTTAAATGCAACAGTGGGGCTCAGGCGTAAGCAGTGAACTCTCAGGGCAACAGGGAGAAAACAGGGATGACTGAAGCCTCCAGGCATGTTGCCTGTCTTCTTGCCCTGCCTTTTGCCACTATGTCAACTGCCTCCTTTTTGACCCGGAAGGTACAAAACTGCATGCAAAGGGTAAAACCAACTATAATCCTTGACTGCATTAGGGAAGGAGAATAAATTATAACGTATAGTGAATAGAAGTCCCTATGTATTCTCTTGGCTGGAATATGTCATGTTTATATTTCTCCCTTCTCCTCTTCAGATAGCTTTTAAAAACTTTCTCTTTTTTTGATGTTTATTATTTTTGAGAGAGTGTGAGCAGGATGGGGCAGAGAGAGAGAGGGAGACACAGAATCCAAAGCAGGCTCCAGGCTCCGATGCTGTCACAGAGCCTGATGCAGGGCTTGAACTCACAAGCTGTAAGATCATGACCTGAGCCAAAGTCAGACACTTAACTGAGCGAGCTTCCCAGGTGCCCCATACCCTCTTCAGAGAGCTTTACCTCCAGGAGTTGGGGCAGAGAGTGAAGTTTGTGTTTTTTCTCTTATGTTACACGAGCAGGAAAGGCTGTGCAGTAGAGGGCAAGATAATTTAAAGCAAAGTGGGCGGGTGAGGGACTAGGTATTTTTGTTAGGGCACCCAAACTAGGGAATCTATGAATGTTTAAGCAGTAAATGAAATGGGTCTATTTTTCCCCCTTGGGACATTTGGTAATATGTGGAGACCCTTTTTATTATCAGAAGTGAGGAAGGCTTTTGGTACGAAGAATGTAGAAGCCAGAGATGCTGCTAAAAGTCCTGTCATGCCCAGGACAGCCCCAAACAGCTGTCTGGCCCAAACCATTGATAGCCCCAAGGTCAAGGAGTCCTGGCTTGGGCAACATACTGCTCTCTGCAGACTTTTTGGGCAAGGCAGGACGTCCTAAGTCTACAGGAAGTATTTACGGTGAGAAGTTGGTTCTCCATGTACAAGTAGACCATGCTCCAGCCCACCTCCCCGAGAAGAAGCATGGCTTGTCATTTAGGGGTGCTGGCATTACTTCTTGCATTATACTTTTTCTTTTGAAAAATGCTAGCACATGTTACTGTTCTGTTTATGTTTTGGAGATCTAGGAGTTTCTAGTGAAAAGTCTTTCTAGATGTTCACAGAGTGCCTTCGCTACATAAACTGAGTCTTCAATGCCTTATTTTGTTTCCAGGTTGGGTTTGATCCTCCCCCTCACATGAGAGTACCTACAATCCCTCCCAACCTGGCAGGAATCCCTGGGGGGAAACCGTAAGTACCTCTAACTCCTCAGTTTTGTTTTAAACTCAATTACTTAGTCATGGGTATTAGCAGACTAGAATTCCAAAGGGAGCACAAGCTTGGACGTTTCCAAGGAGATTTCTAGTGTCTTTTCCTGAGAAGTGTTAGCACTTTCTATAAATAGGCACCTTGTAGGTGTCATGCCTCTGTCTTCTCACTATGGGTGATCTCATGCATTTAGTTATTTCTGGAGAGAAGCTGTTGTAGACGGGGACCAGGAAGGAGGCAAGAACCGGGGGTGGTTGGCCCTTCTTGCTTGACCCTTTCTCAGAAAGCTTTGCCTTTGGTCAGAGGGTAGCTGCTGGAGGCTTTCAACAGGGCTGTGTTGTGAGCAGTAAGCTGTCACAAACTCTTGAAATCTCAGAAACTTGAAACACGTTGTCTTTTTACCCAGCTCAGCGCTACCTTTTTGTTATTTTGGTGGAAACTAGAGTTGTGCAAAGGGTAGTCGTGGCATCTGGGTATCTGTTATTGGAACTCCCTGCCCGCGCGCTGAAGTTTGGTGCGTGCTTTACTCTGAGAGGTCCAGAACTACAAAACGCAGAGTGGCTTTGGTGGAAAGCAAGAAAGATAGATTAAAGGGGCAAAAGAGTGTTCCGAATTTGAAAAACCCTGTTGGTTATTCTTCCAGGGTCACTTAAAATCACTCGCTTCCATATGTCAGTAATTAGAAATGTGATTTTGAAGAATTCTGAAAGATCTCAGTTTTTGTACAATGCAAAATTAAAATATGGGGGTCTGTCTTACCTGCCATCACATATTCTGCCTTTCTTTAGGACCTTTTACAATTTTGGTTTTTCCATATAGGGTTATGTATCATAAGTCTTCAGTTTCTTTTTCTTTCTTTTTTTTTTTTTTAATGTTCATTTACTTGAGAGAGAGCGAGCATGAGCAGAGGAGGGGCATAGAGAGAGAGAGAGGGAGAGAGATTCCCAAGCAGGCTTTGTGCTGTCAGCTCAGAGTCCTGTTACATGAGTCTGATGTGAGGCTTGAACTCACAAACCATGAGATCATGACCTGAGCTGAAATCAGGAGTCAGACACTTAACTGACTGAGCCTTCCAGGTGACCTCAAGTTATTTTTATTTTACTCTCTACCTTTGTGTGGTTGCTTTTAGCTTTTATGTATGTGTCTGCTGTGTATTGCACATTACACTATTTTGGGTGGTCCATTCAACTACTTGGTCATCTTTCTGTGATTTTGATTGGAGCTTTTCTTCACATTCACCAGCAGCATAAGGAAACATGGAATTCCTTACCCCATCACCTGCTTTTGGGAAAGCAGATTCCCATAGCTCTACTTTACATGCATTATAGTGTCTATTTCATGGTAATTTAATTCATGACAAAATGAGAGTTTTATCTACAATAGGAACAGGTGACATCTAGGCCCAGGGAAGAGGAGGATTGGGGGTGGGTGGGTGGTTGGGACAGTGTTGCAAATGCTTTCTTATCTTGCAGATCTCTTCTGATTAAATAACCATGAACTCTTATGTTGTGTATTTTCTTGGGTATAACCTTTTGCATCCAGCCTGAGATGCCCTAGGGCACTTAATGGGTATTTATCTGTGGTCTCTGGCAGTGTGGCTGTTGTGTGTCCTACAAACTGGTGAGTGGATAAAGGGCAAATGAGTAATGTGAATAAGAGGCAATAATTAATAGTAACTGGTGAATCTTCAGGGGAATAATACACAAAGCCAAGTTCAATGACCATTAGGGAAAGCCAGTTTCAAGAGTTGGAGGTGTGGGGGTATGTCTGGATGCCAAGACCCCACCCTGAATGGGAAATACGAGGCAGGTAGGGGGGAGGGTGGCAAGAGCTGTGAACTATCATGATGGTCTTGGAGGTTGGTATGCAGAGGACTGTTAACTCAGACCTAACTAGCTCCTTACAGTTGTGTATGTGTGTGTTCGTAATACAATTAGACATCAAGTTTAAACCTGTGAATGATAGTCCTGGTGTCATCTGTTAGAGCCAAAATATTCACGTCCTTGATGGTGAGCACCTTGGATTCCTTTATGTTTATAGCTCCATTATAGGCTATGACGTGGTCAGAGACCGTGGCAGTGGGCACGGCAGCAAAGTTGTGAGAGTCACATTTGAGGGAGAGTCTCTGAATCGGAGTGTCACTGCTCTCCAAAATAGTGAAAATATATTTTTCAGGATTTTAAGTTTCAGGGGAGCCATTTTATATGAGCACAATTGAGCTAATATCAGAGGGAAAAATGATAGTTCACCATAGTCTTTGGGAGCTGGACTACACACCTTACTCTTCTTGTTTTGGTCCATTAATTAGTATGAGAGGACTTCCTGTTGTCATTGTTGAGTAACAGGATACTCTTGAGGCAGTGCTTCTCAAAGCATCTATGATGACCAGTTTTTTCCCAGCATGACCAAGATTGGTACTCCGGTAACAGACAAATATAGATGAATAGGGGAAGAAAGACAGAAAATAGAAGCCCCACTTTTTTATTACAAGAGTCAGCTGTCATGAATTGACTGTCAGGCTACTGTAGAAAGGTTTTCAACACTTACACTCCATGAGTAGCAAATGTTTGCAGACCACACTTTGAGCAGCTCTGGTGTGAGGCACTTAAGAGAAATGGTGAAAAACCATGACCAGGGCGAGGGTGAACAGATGTGGTAAAGGTTTGCAAATGTCACTCTCTGAGAAATACCAGTCGAAGTAATATTTGGATAGGGTGATGGATGGCTATTCATGGACATTTGAGCAAGATCCACTGGGCAGTCTCCAGGAAAGAGAATGTTCATCTTCCCTGCCTCTGGGGGCCTACTGATGTGAAAACATTAAAGAGGCAAATACTGTGGTTACATTTGTGAGAGCTGCTGTGAAAGCAGAGCAGTGTAAAGAATGACCACAGTTAGGACTGGAAGGGCTTCCTTGGGGTGAAGGGGACACTCAGACAGATGAGGCATGTGCAGGAGGAACAAGCCCCCAGGGCAGAGGAGGCAGAAAAGGTGGGCCATTGTAGGTACAAGGGACAGCCTGTGGCCTGCTCCTAGCACAGAGAGCTGGAGGGATTCATGTGCAAATGCATGGGTGCCTCCTGAGAGCGAGCAGTACAGCCACAAGAGTTCAGCTGGGGCTGGAGGGACCTTGAGGGACCGGTGTAAATGTCACCCCGTGGTTCCAGTCTCCTGTGATAGCCTCCCCAGTTGGCTGTGTGCCTCTGACTGAGCGTGTCTAGTGACGGAGACTTGCAGGTGCCTGGAGGAAGCCATTTTCCCGGGCTGTGTGAAAATCGCTCCAGCCCTTGAACTGAGATCTGTCTTCTTGGAACCTGTAATCCATCAATCCTGGCTCCCTTCTACCCCTCGAGACCACACAGTGTGCCACAAATCCATCATCTCCACCACAGCCCTTCTGGTATTTGGAGACGACAGTCTTGTCATGGGGCTTCTCTTCTGGCTCAATGTGTCCATTGCTTCAGCCTTATCTTGTGGGCTGTGATTTCAGATTCCTGTACCATCTGCTCACTAAAGTCTAACAGCCACCTCTCTCTTGTCCTCTCTCATTGATTTCATTGAGACTTGCTACACAGGCATAGGGGACCCTATGGGAAACTCATAGCTTAGTGATGGAGAGACCACATTAATCAAATAATCACAAAAGTAAATACATAATTGTAATCGAGAGAAGAGCTTTGACCTAGAGGAACACTATCCTATAAAAGCATGTGACAGGCTGATCCTTTCTGAGAGGGTCAAGGAAGAAGTGTTCTGAGCTGCTTTAACTCCATAGGGGCTGGATATAAATCTCTAGGCTGAGTACCCAGTATATTCAAAGGCCCTGTGGCTTTAATTTTTTTTTTTTAATCAAAGTGAAATAGAGCAAGTTAGGTGACTTGTGTTGCCACTATTCTGTACTTGTTGGTGTCAAAGTGATGTAAGATCCCTAGTGTTTCCCAGGCAACCTGATCATTTTCCCTGTCTCCCTCACCCCCCATACCAGTCTCTCCTAACTTCTCTCTGTTAAAGGCATCTTCCGCATTTTTTCTGACATCTGGCACACACTTTAGCCTGTAATTCTTCCTTTGTTAAGTCACGTTTTACCACTCTTATTAATCATTAACATCCTCACTTATTTCCTATTCATTTTTGTCAGTAAGATCCTAGGTGAGTATTCCCCTTTTTATGTGTTTAAATGTTTATTATTTATTTTGAGAGAGAGTGAGCACAGGAAGGGGCAGAGAGAGAGAGAGAGAGAGAGAGAGAGAGTCCTAAGCAGATTCCATGGCAGCCAAGAGCCCAATGCAGGGCTTGATCCCATGATGTTGGGATCATGACCTGAGCTGAAACCAAGAGTTGGACATTTAACCAAATGAACCACCCAGGCACCCCAAGTTTTCCCCTTTTTAAAGTGCTTACCTGATGAGGTCCTTGCCTCAGAGATCTTCAGGAGTTGCACATAAACTCTTGATGGGGGGCTTTCATGGGCCCTCTGGTAGAGTACCCCCACCTGCTTTTCCAGCCTCACATCATGTTCTTTGCATCTTGTGCTTAGGCCGAAAGAGAGAATGTTCCATTCCCTGAGAGCCTTTCCTCCTCCTATCTGGAGCAGTGTCCGTTCTCACCAGTCTTTCCTCTTCCTGTGGAAATACTTCCTGTCCTTCAAAGGGCACTTCTGTTGCTGCCTTCTTAGCACAAAGCCTTCACTGATGCCTTGTCACAGTGAGCCCTCTCCAGAAGCACCTTGTAACGTCCTGTGACACGTTGCACGCTGTGGCCTTGAGTTATCATGTGTGCATGTCCTACTTCTACCTGTGTCTTCCCTACTGGAATTGAAGCTTTTAGAGTCCCTCTGTCCCTTTGAGCTCAGAAACCCAGTAAACACATATTTGGTACATTGAGTAGGTGGGAGATGATTCCAGGATTGCGTAAAACTCTGATTCATCCTTTCCAAAGGAGATTCACATTTTGCGTTTTAGAGTTCAGCACAGCTGATTTATAAGAGGTAGTCCTGACTGTGTTTTCAAACCCTCGAGGTGAGATTTAATTGGTATTATTTGGTCAGCTTAATGTGAACTCACTTTTAGTTTTTGGAAATGTGTTCCCCTGAGCTTTGTGGAGATCCTGGTAAGAGAAATTCTGAAGTTTAGTTAGGTCAACATCACTTTGTTGTGTTTCCCGCTGTGCTGTCCCCAAGACGTCATTTTGTCCCTGAAGTACTGGCTTCCTCCCCTTTAATACTTGGGGGCTGGGCTGTACCTGCCTCGTGTAGTAGCACCTAGAGGTCAGTAATAACTCAGACTAATAATAGTTTGGCTTAAGATTCCAGCTTGTTCCAAGTTCCTTCACCCTGTGTTTTAATGCTAGACGTGTAATTGAGAAATCTTACACCCACTCGTTTAGTGTTTAAATAAATCTTTAAAGTACCTTTTTGGAGTTGGAGCCTAAAGAGAAAAGAAAATCTTAACTACGTATGGGGTAAAATTGCCTCTTAGGAAAACATGTTTTGCAGCAGTGAATAGAGGCCGTCCCAGCTTCTAGCCAAGAAGACATTTCCGCGGTCAGCTTCCCCCTCCCCAACCCCATTTTCTATTCCTGATCTTGCTTCTGGTTCCTCTGTTGACCATGTCTAGATGTCTAGAATCCACAGCTGGCTTGTTTAGTGGATTTGAAAATTAATTCAGCTGTCTTTTTACTTGTTCTAATATTTGGGTATCTTTTTGTCTATTAAGTACTAAAAGTAACATGGCTGTTTTGTGCCTTATTATCACCATTTGGGTTTTGGTTTATTTAATTTAATTTATTTATTTTAAAAGTTTATTTATTTATTTATTTGGAGAGAAAAAGCATGCAGACATGCGTAAGCAGGGGAAGGGCAGGGAGAGAATCCAAGCAGGCTCCGCACTGTCAGTGGGAAGCCCGCCATGGGGGGCTTCATGAACTTCAAGATCGTGACCTGAGCCGAAATCAGGAGTCGGACGCTTAACCGACTGAGCCACCCAGACACCCCATTTGGATTTTGGTTTAATTTCTGTTTTTCTACTCTTTGATCTTCTGGGAATGTGTAGCTAATTTCTTGAGATTATATTGAAATGTGAGGCCTTTTCTTTCGATGCGTTGTGTTTAGCTACTGGACAGTTGGCTTCCTGCACATCTGTCCCTTCTCCCTCCTCACCTCCTCAGAAATGCCTTTCAGTTTATCAGCTAGGAGGGTAGTTTATTTCTTGTTTACATAACGCTGCTTTTCCTGTAGTAGTTGGTTTCTTTGGTAGACTTTTCAAACTGAGCCTAGAAATGGCTGTATTTTAAACTCTTGTCATATTTTCATCCAAGAGTATCTCAGTTTGAATCTTTGCCCTGCATGGGGGCCTCGTTGCCACCCCAACGCACTGACACGTTTTGAAACACTTAGTTGGCAGAGGAAGTAGGACCTAGAATTCTGAGTCATGAATGCTAACTTTGCCAGAGAACCTCCTACTTTATCAACTAGCCAATCTCCTCTTTTCTCTGTCTAGTAATTCTCCTTATCGTGTCCATTTTAAGAGGTTCTGCATTTGCCCTTTCAAGAAATGAGAATGGCCATATGTTGAAGTCAATAAGGAAACAGACAAAAAAGTCTCCCATCTTCATGCTTTACGTTCTCACCTTGTGATTTAATTGTTAGCAAAGCCCTCCATTCATGCAGAAATGCTGTCTTCCAAATAGGGTACGAATTGTGCCCTGATCTGCATATTTGCTGTTTGGGAGGAGGCTGGGATGCCAAGCTGGAAAAATTCTACATTTTATAGATGTTACAGGTTAGATATGCATACCCTAAGAAATGTTAAAGGTAAACCTTGTTATATTGACAGTGAAGGAGATTTTAACACAAATAAATGAATTATATTCCCAAGGACCTATTTTCTTTCCCTGAAATCTTAGAATAATATGGCTTTGATTTCCTTATGACCTCACATCACAATCCCCTAGTCACCACCTTCATTATACTCATTCTTGAGGCTAAGAGTGTCCGCCACCATCATAAATTACATTAGTCTCATCTACCTCACAATGACCCAGATGCTCCAGTGCTCAGAGCCTCCGGTGCCAGGCCTCTATAATGAAATTGCACTGATGACATTGACATGAAGGTCTCTTTTGTGTAAGTTACGTGTCTCTATCCTGATGGGCATGTGTTCTCCCTCTTCAGGGGAAAATGTCCAAGGTAGTGCCAGTGTGAAGCTAGGTTGAATATTGAAAGGCTCTACTTCTGTGGCAGACCTGCTCTGGGTGTCTGAACTTGAATCTTGGCTTTTCCATTTACTTTTTATTAATTTATTTTGAGAGAGAGTGTGTGTGAGCACAAACGGGAGAGGCGGCAGGGTGGGGGGAGGAGGGAGAGAGAATCCCAAGCAGAGAGCCCAACTTGGGGTTTGATCCCACGAACTGTGAGATAATGACCTGAGCCAAAACCACAAGTTGGATGCCCAACCAACTGAGCCACCTAGGCGACCCTACTTCAAGGTAGGTTTTCAGTGACCAGACACAGGATTGCACTTTTTTGTATGTGACCTATGGCAGCTTGTACCACGCCTTGCTGTGGAAGGAAGCATCCTACATCCACTGGGCTCTGCTGACTTGGGGAAGGGCCATGGATTTCACTCCATTACTATAGTTGCTTTCATTGTTCTTTGTTTTGGTCCAGATCAGCTCTTTAGGGATTACTTACCCTCCCAACCCCCCACCCCCCCCGGGAATGTTGATACTGTCAGTGACATTTGGTATGACTATTGGGAAATTCTTGGGAAAGGTTGGCTGACATAACCCAAGTGGTTAGAGGACCCTCCACTGTTTTGTAGCTTCCTCTCCTTTCCAGAGTGACCTCTCCTGCCCCAGTTTAATGAGTGATTAGGGTAGTGATAAATGACCTGGTGTGTTGAGATTCATGTAGAGTGCCAGTTGTATGCTTGCTGGTGAAGTCCGTCCACCTGTCCCTAAAGAACTCTGGAATGAGAAAAACGATGAATTGAGAAGTGTCAACATGTGCAGTGGCCCACAGTCTGATAGATGCCATAGTCGAGATTTATAGGAAGAGCTAGGACCCTGGAAAAGAATCCTCCTGCCTGGGGAGGTTGTGGCTGGCTGAGGAGGAGAGAGAGCAAGTGACGTGCACTGAGGAGGGGGCCAGTGCTATTCTAGGCAGGAGGGAACAGTTTGTTCACAACTCAGAGATGTGACGGCATATGATATTTTAGGGGACTGGCTGGCCCATCATTCCATGTGGCAGGGAATTTAGGATGCAGAATGGTCACATGGCCCAGTGACATTAAAAGGTGAAGGGCTTGGTGAGCCCTGAAGAGCACGTGGAGTTTTTGTTTTTTGTTTTTTTTAATGTTTCATTTATTTCTAGGAGAGAGAGACAGTGTGACCAGGGGAGGGTCAGAGAGAGAGGGAGTGACAGACTCTGAAACAGGCTCCAGGCTCTGAGCTGGCAGCACAGAGCCCGACGCGGGGCTCGAACCCACGAACCGGGAGATCATGACCTAAGCGAAAGTCGGACGCTTAACCGACTAAGCCACTCAGGCGCCCCGAGCATGTGGAGTTTTTTGACATGATTGGATTTTTGATAACAAGAGACTCCCTGCTGAGAGCACGAGGTCCACAGACAGCAAGGTCTTGGCCACAGCCATTATCTCTGGGGTCCATGGTTCTCTATCACTGTTTACCGGATTGCTGCTGGCGTTCCTATTTCCAGCAAACCAACAACTCTGTAAACACCTGTTTTCCTTTGGCCTCAGAACACCGCATAGTTTTATTAGCAGGAGTCCGTCTGCTAGGAACAAACAACCTGCTTCTCCAAAACACAGTCTTGTTTTCCAGCCTGCCACTCCCTGTGAGGATTCCCAGTGGGGACTCTTGAGTTTGAGTTCCCACACCTCTGCTGTGTGCCCAATAAAGGAAGAGTCCTTGACTCCGAAAGAGTTTGATTTCATTCTGCTTTTACATCTGTGCTGTCCAAGGGGCTTTATTCTTTTCAGTTCTCGCAATGAGACCACAAGATTAGATTCTGAACAGCAGGTGTTTGTTCAGAAAGCTGGGTTGGGGGGGTGCTCTGTGTTCTGTGAGGCTTTCTTGAGTGCAGGTGGGTGGCCCCAGCAGTGTGGCCCCTAACGAAGGTGCTGGGAATTTACTCTTTCCATTTCACAGTTTGCCACAGGCTTAGCCAAACATCTTCCTCTCCTCTTTGCCAAATACTGTCTCCCCAGTCTTGCCCTTGTGGATTTACAGATTTCCCAATTTTCTTTGCGTCGTCACTACTCCCACCCCGCACCTTCTGCCCTTTCTGCATTCCTGGCCCTTAGACTTGCCCACTGGTTGGTAAAAGAGCCCTTGATGGAGCATGCCCTCACTTTCTTGTTAAGTCATGGGTGTTTAATGGATGTTCCCATTTTCTGAAGGCCCTTGCAGGCGTGGAGTGTGGTGTTCAATGTTTTATGGTTTTATAGCTCCTTTCATCCTTACAACAATGCCTGCAACTCTTCTGTTTTGTTAATTATTTCTATCTTGTGGATCAGGAATGGACACATTATAGGCAGCAGGTAGTTAGGCCAGTAAGGACGACCGCAGTTAGTGAGGTCAGCGAGCCAGACGATTCTCATACGTTTAACACTAGAATCAGGGCTCTTGATGTCTGTGCACCTAGTCTACTTGATCATGGATCAGGAGCCCTCTTGACTTTTTCTTGAATAAACACATAAATTTCACCTTTTAAAATGGAGATGTATACATAGGGGTGTCTGGGTCTCATTTGGTTAAGCATCTGACTCATGGTTTCAGCTCAGGTCATAATCTCATGGTTCATGGGTTCGAGCCCTGAGTTGGGCTCTTTGCTGATAATCATGGAGCCTGCTTGGGATTCTCTCTTCCCCTCTCTCTCATCCCCTCCCCTTCTCATGCTTTCTCTCAAAATAAATACATGAACTTAAAAAAATGCTAAAAAATATTAAAATTGAGATAATACATATAGAAAAGTACATAAGTTTTATGTGTATAGCTTAGTGACTTTCACCACAGGTAGTGACGAAGCTCGTCTTGCATCCCTGGCAGTAGCTGTGGGGAATCACCACTGTGGCTTAATATCACAGATGAATTGTGCCTGTATTTGAAATTCTATAAATCTAGTCATCCCATATACATTCTTTTGGCTGGCCTCTCTCTGAATTCAAGTTTGTGAGATATTTATAAATCCTCACTCTTTGTGTATAAATTCCCCTTCCCGGTTGATTCTACTTTTCCTCGTTCTTCAACAAGTAGGGAACCTAAGTTTCCTTCTGGGAAGTCTTGAACGTTGCTGTGATATGCTGTCAATGTGGCCTTTTCTCAATGAGATTCTTGTTCTTCTTGTAGGTGAATAATTCCAGGCTCTCATTTGCTCCCCTCATTTTTCCTTCCAGTTGATCCTTCTTTGAGACCCATAGCCCGTTGCATAGGTCTGGTTTGTTCATTTGATTAGGCTCTCCAGCACTGCGGGCAGCGCCAGCTTCCTGCGAGGCCCCCTGTGACTGATGTATTAGCATCCATATGGGTTTCCCCTGGGACTGAGCAGTGTTTACAGCTTCTGGCAGCAGTTCACTACCCGGTGAAATCAATTTTAAATTGCCTCAGTATGATGATCACGGACCACCTGTGTGGTTTAAAGAAGGGGACACCTGGGAGAGAGGTGGGCATCGTCCAAAAATGAGTGTATAGCTCTCTGTCTGCACTTTGTGCATCTGTTTTAATCTGGAACATTTAACTCTATAATAAACAGGCTTCCAGTTGAAGCAAGGTAAAAATTTTCTTCCCCTAAAAATCCAGAATTGCTACGAGGGTGCCTGATGGAAAGTTTGCCTGCCTGGGGCTGCACCCCCTGGGTTTATGGCAGACAGAGAAACTAACCTTCCCGTGGCGCTAGTATTCTCACAGCACAGAGAGCTTTAAGAGGCAAGTTCTCTCTAGTCAACCATTGTTCTGACCAAATAACATTCAGTTCAATGGTTTTATGAAAAAGTTCTGGTCATTTCTCCAAGCTTCACGTAGCTGTTTGTGATTTTCAGACTCAACTCATGGTACCCAATATCTGGGTCACATAACTTACTACTGGACCTTGAAGAATTCTTCCAGAACGTGAATAATCTCCAGTTCTTGTGGTCCCATCTTCAGGACAATACAGTGAATGTTATTTGATTCCAACCCCAGATACCTTGTAATAAATAGTATAGGTTCCATTAACTACAATGTGCTTGTATTAGAATTAAAATATCGTGTGGGCTTGATATGTTACTAAGGACACAAAAGGATGCTCTTGGGTAAAAAATGGGATTTATTGGTGTGGTGATGGAAGGGCTTGGAGCTGTGGTTGTTTCATATGCATATTTATTCTCTAGGGTTCCCATTATGTGTGCTCAGTTATTCAAATTAGTTATGTTAAGGATTTGGTCCAGCTAGCCATTTAAGATTAGTTATTGGAACCAGTTTGTCAGGAAATAACATATATCTAAGATCGTATTGTTTGTTTTGTGATAGTGGCAGTTCTTTTACAAGCCTTCCATGTACTTGATATTTTGCTTTCATAAAGAGAAAATAATAGCCTAATTTTCTTCTAAGCTTAGGGAAGTATGTGGGTTTTATGTGCAGGCAGGTTGGAAACCTAATAACCTTGTATCAGTTTTCAATTTTGTGCATGCTAAGTTATTTTTACAAAATTTGAGTGAACGTTAAAATGAAGAAAATTTGAGTTCTGTGTTAATACCCATGGTCTTTAGATCTGTAAAGGGAATGTAAGGTGCCAGTGACAAGTTCCAGAAAGGGCCTCAGACTTATCCCAGAGGGTTATGAAAAGGAGGAAACTCTACATCCTTCATTTATTATATATGCAGACCTATAGAAAAGGCTTAACGTTGAACTTCTAGAATGCCTAGTGATGTTTCAGATAAGAAAGTGAACGTAGTCATTTCTTCAAAAGTGTCATATGCATAATGCTATCTGCTTGGATGCTGGGAGCAAATATCAGCATTTCTGTACCTTCTACCTTTTTTTTTAATGTCTATTTTTATTTTTGAGAGAGAGAGGGAGGGAGGGAGGGAGATACAGAATTCGAAGCAGGCTCCATGCTCGGAGCCATTAGCACAGAGCCAGATACATGGGGCTTGAACCCATGAACCATGCGATCATGACCTGAACCAAAGTCAGACACTTAACTGACTGAGCCAGCCATGGTCCCCTGTATCTTCCACCTTCTAAAGTGTCTTTTCTTTGTGCATGTTTTATATCTGTGATATATTAGTGCTTAGAGTTTAAGTCATTAGATCACAAAGCTTAAAATGTGCCTTAAGATTAGAGGGGAAAAACGGTCATGGCAGCATTGAGGAGAGAGCGCTTGTTAGGAGAGCTCTGGGTATTATATGGAAACCAACTTGATAATGAACTATAAAAGAAAAAAAATAAATATAAAAAAAGATTTTGAGGTGGAAACAAGTAGGTGCTAGGGTTAGGCTTGTTCGTATTTGACAGGAGAGGAAAACAATAGCTTAAGCAACGTGAAAGTCTCTTTCTCTCTCCCATAAATGATCCTGGCTGTCAGCAGCCCAGGGCAGGTCTCACAGGCCCAGTGTCACCAGGGCCTCTGCATCCTATCTTTGTGTTCTACTTCCTTCAGCAGTTGATTTCCATCTTCAAAGTCACTTGTGACCCAAAAGGGCTGGCAGAGTTCCAGTCACCTTGCTCATAGTTGAGGCAGTGGAAGGAGGAAGAAAAGACAGGAATCCGGATCTTCCCCACGTTTAAAATTCTTTTTCTTTTAATTAATCACCTTTGTTTTTTAGAGCAGTTTTACGTTCATAAGCAAAATTGAGCCAAAAGTACAGAGAGCTTCTGGATCCCTAGGGGTCCCTCTCTTTGAAGTTATGAACCACACGCCCACCAGCAGTACGTGTAGAGCATGTACATCTCACTGCTGAGAACGTGGCATTTCTGGTGAAAGGGAAGCTGGGGAAGGTAACAAAGAGTAGCTTTGCTGCCTTAGGTAAAATTGGGGTTCGTGGTCAAGGTAGACAGGGAGATTGTTGAGGAAAAAACTTGAAATCTGTCATAAAGTTGGGGTGCATGGAGTGGCTCAGTTGGTTAGGTGACCAACTTCGGCTCGGGCCTTAATCTCGTGGTTTGTGAGTTCCAGCCCTGTGTCAGGCTCAGTGCTGACAGTTCAGAGCCTGGAGCCTGTTTCAGATTTTCTGTCTCCCTCTCTCTCTCTCTACCGCCCCCAATAAAAATAAACATTAAAAAAATTAAAACAAGAAATCTGTCATAAAGCCATTTGATGGAAGAGAATCTTTTATTGGGGCACCTGGGTGGCTCAGTCAGTTGAGCATCTGACTTTGGCTCAGGTCATGACCTCATGGTTCGTGGGTTCGAGCCCCACATCGGGCTTCCTGCTGTCAGTGCAGAGCCTGCTTTAGATCCTGTTCCCCCCCTCCCGCCCCTCCCCTGCTCACACACTCTCTCTCTCAAAAATAAATAAACATCAAAAAAAGAATCTTTTATTATTTTTTCTTGGTTATGCAAAAGAGAATAACTTCAAGCCTGAAACTGGTACATTTAGAAAACTGTTTTCATTTTTTAGTGTTGATCTATACTGTTTACTATGTGAAATTGTTATGAGTTCTTGAGGGCTTCATCTGAAGCATAAAAAATAATCATTTAAAATTATGGTAAGAAATCATACAATTATACAGGGTACGTCGGGAAGGAGGTATTTTATGTTAATTAGGAAAGCATCGTATGCTGGATTTGAAGGGATGCTTTCTGTAATGGTTAGGCACAATAGAGAAATCTTTAGATATTTAAAAAATATAGTTCAATATACGTTTCTTTTGGTACACCCCAGACTTCTGCTATTATGTATTTTAAATTTGTTCCTTCAGTAAATACTTAAGCTTCTGTTGATTTCAGAAGAGAATCGTGAGGAGAATCATTCCTTTCTTTGTCTTCCTCACGGAGGCTGCTGAGGTGATGACTAACTGCTTTATGATCAGTGTTTTCTCTGTCTCCTCTCCTGTCTCTCTCTCTAACCGTCTCCTTCCCCAAAAGTGCATACTCCTTCCACGTCACTGCGGACGGCCAGATGCAGCCCGTCCCTTTTCCCCCCGACGCCCTCATCGGACCCGGCATCCCCCGCCACGCGCGCCAGATCAACACCCTGAACCACGGGGAGGTGGTGTGCGCGGTGACCATTAGCAACCCCACGAGACACGTGTACACAGGCGGGAAGGGCTGCGTCAAGGTCTGGGACATCAGCCACCCCGGCAACAAGAGCCCCGTCTCTCAGCTCGACTGTCTGGTGAGTGAACAGGAACTGGTGCACGGGGGTAATGTCTCCCTGGAGACTCAATAAGGAAATAGCTGTTTGGGCCTGGGTTTTATCCCCATTATGAGGAAATGGAAGCCCTTTCTGTTTCCTGCCTTAGCTATTTAGCCCCCGCCCTAAATGTGAAGGTTTCATTTCATTTGTTGCTATTTCAGTGCCTAAATCCCAGAGTTGATGGATTTCTTTTACAAAATATTTTACAGTAGTTTACAGAAGCTGTTCTTGTTTGAACGTGGACTCAGAAGGGGGCACAGCTAGGCCTGGACTCTGAGCCCTTCAGTCCACTCAACTTGTGATTTCTCTACAGCCTTCGCATAAATACTGAATAGTAAACATTCGACAACATGGCATAAAAACCGTTCTGAACAGGGCCTGTGTTTTCAGGGAGACCTTGGAGGGCCGGCTGGGTTTTATTACCTTAACTTCAGGAAAGGTTAATAGATCACGCACGCTGCAAGGAAACAGGGTGGCCGTCCACAAAACTGGAAGAATAAGAGCTCTTTCCCAAGGCACCCTAAGCCACCTTCTCCCAGAGTAGGAGAATATCTTTTTGCATTTTTCAAGATCCGTATGCCATGTTGGGATGCATTCCCTTTGCCAAACTGTAAACCCAGAACTTATAGACCACATACCACTGGCCTTAAGCAGACTAAAGGCCACCTTGGCACTGGTGTGATGTCTGCCTGCACTTTGCCTTGGTTGGTAGAATAGTTTACCCATTGCCTGCCTAGTGACTGGTGAGGATTCCAGAGACAGAGTATTCAGAAAGAAGAACAGCCATGTTTTTGAGAAACAAAAGCTTTTTTTGGAGTAGTTATTGATGTATTTTACTGTTAATTTTATTTTTTAATGTTTATTTGAGAGAGAGACAGAGTGCAAGCCGGGGAGGGGCGGAGAGAGAGGGAGGCACAGAATCCGAAGCAGGCCCCAGGCTCTGAGCTGTCAGCACAGAGCCTGACATGGGACTTTAACCCATGAACTGAGAGATCATGGCCTGAACTAAAGTCAGACACTTAACCATTTGAGCCCCATTGATTTATTTTTTAATCAAATAATTTTAATTTTTTTTTGTAATGTTTATTCTTGAAAGAGAGAGAGAGAGCGTGCGCGCGCAAGTGGGAGAGGGAAACAGGATCTGACGCGGGCTCTGAGAGCCCGATGTGGCACTTGAACTCACAGACTATAATGAGATCATCACCTGAGCCGAAGTTGGACCCTCAACTGACTAAGCCACCAAGGCACCCCAAATCAACTAATTTTAAAAAATCCCTATTAATGAAATTGAAACATGGTAATACGTAGCCCGACATTCTAAAATAGTAGGAGTATTTTGTAACATCACCTCTTCTGAAATTCATGTGCTTAAAGTTTTTCTAATCTTTGAATAATAGGCCACAGTCAAAGCATAGTGAAAACATCAGCTCCATCTCTGGGTTGAAGGATCGCAATTACTTCTTTCAGTGAGGGGAGGGTCATTTTAGGTCTCATCTTACTTTTTTAATGTGTGGTTTTCGATAGGATGATGGCGTCTTTTATCAATTTCTTTGGACTGAGAAGCTTGAATATGGCAGCAGTTGTGTTAACGCTTGAGAAAGCAGCTGTTAAATTCTTAATAAGGATCTACATGACAAGTAAAGACACAGGGCAAGCCTTAGGTAGAGATTTAAGAGTAATGAAAACCTAGACATATGCAGAGCAGGTCTGTATTTTCCAAATAGTAAATAATGGAGGGTGGTGAGGTCAGAGCTTTATAAGCTAGCTTTGAAAAGTGGTTTCTTCATAGAGAGGTACATATACACCTACCTTGCATCCACTGATCATTTCAGTTCTTTCTACTCAGCAGGAAACTGGACGTCAGGAACAGTTCCTTCCAAATGCACGTGCCTGAGCAAGCCCAGGAGTTTGTTTTATTTACCATTTCAAAGGGGACAGTTACAGTTGGATCCCAATATTTGCAACAGAGCTCTTGCTTTATTAAATAGTGTCCATGGGATACTATTTTTCAAGTCAAAAACCAAGATAACAGGGAACATGGTATTGTTAGTGCCAGCTAATGCATCATAGCAATTGAATTATGTGTATTTCACAGAACAGAGATAACTACATCCGTTCCTGCAAATTGCTCCCTGACGGTTGCACCCTCATCGTGGGAGGGGAAGCCAGCACTCTGTCCATCTGGGACCTGGCGGCTCCCACCCCGCGCATCAAGGCGGAGCTGACGTCCTCGGCCCCTGCGTGCTACGCCCTGGCCATCAGCCCCGACTCCAAGGTCTGCTTCTCGTGCTGCAGTGACGGCAACATCGCGGTCTGGGACCTGCACAACCAGACGCTGGTGAGGTGAGCAGACGTGGCTTTCTAGGGTGGGGGTTCCCTCCTTGGGTCCCTGGGCCTGAAGCCCTCCTGTCCCCTGTGTTGCTCGGGCTGCACCCAGGCTCTCAGCCCACGTTCAGAGACCCTTGTGTGCCAGACGTGGAGCTCCAGGTGCTGGGAGTGTGAAGACAGAACTGTGGCACTGCCCTCTGGGGGACTCACAGTCTGGCTGTTGTGCTCGGTGTCCCCCACAATTTATATTTACCCCCCCCAACATCCCCATTCTTCAGCCACTTAGAAATGCCAGCCTTCTCCAGAAAGTATTCCTGACTTTTGCAGGGGGCAGCATGCACACCATGGATTACCTGGCAGTATCCAGGGGTTTTGGCTTTGGCTAGAACTTTGTTTGTGCAAACAGAAGCCAAGTGATAAAGGAAAACAGAAAATCAACAAAAGGACATTAGAAGAAGAAATTCCAGGAACTTTACTCACAAGATGGTTTTTTTTTTTAAATTTATTCTTTCCAAATGTTTATTCATTTTTTGAGGCAGATAACATGAGCAGGGGAGAGACAGAGGATCCAAAGCGGGCTCTGCGCTGACCCCAGACAGCCCGTTGTGGGGATAGAACCCACTGTGAGATCGTGACCTGAGCCAAAGTCGGACATTTAACTGACTGAGCCCCCCAAGTGCCCCACAGAAATGATTTTAAAGTATACATGTTTCTTTCTCAGTAACTAAATCAGCCCTGTCCCAGAGTCGTACCGCCTGGGGATGGGCCCGGCTTCCTGGAATCTGTGCTCTTCGCTGGGGGGACGGCTGCAATCCTGCCACCTCCGTGTCTGTCTTCGGCTCTGGCCACCTCAGTCCCTCTGCCGAAGTCAGAGTCCACACCCAGGATGTCACAGCAATGTCCTAAAGGGAAGCGCTAGTTAAACATCCGGGGAAAACTGTCGTATCTTTTACTTTTTTTGTTTTGTGTTTCATCTTTGCTCGGAAACGCTCTTTGTTTATGGTGTGATTTTAGGCTTATGGATTCTTCAGTAGGGCTCTTCTGATGCTTTGGGCCCATGTGCCAGAGTGAAGGGACAGACTTTAGGAGTCATTATAGCAACTTCGTCTCCATTCAAACCTCCTCTGTAGAAGTCCAGTGTCACCGAGCCAGGCTCTGTCCCTGCGTATGGGTGACACTGTGAGAGTCATATTTCCGTTGTCATGCACTGGGCACCTCAGAATGAGCAAAATGGACAAATGTAGCTGGAGCTGACAGCCCCTTCAAACTTTTAGCCCAGTAGATGTTTGTTGTTTTTTCTTTTCTTCTTTTTTTTTTTTAAAGTTGATTTATTTTGAGAGAGAGACAGAGAGAGCAAGGGAGGAGCAGAGAGAGAGGGAGAGAGAAAGAGAATCCCAAACAGGCTCCACGCAGGCTCCACGCTGTCAGCATGGAGCCTGATGTAGGGTTTGAACCCACAAACCATGAGACCATGACCTGAGCCAAATCCAAGAGCTGGATGCTTAATGGACTGAGCCACTCAAGTGCCCCACTTTCTCTCTCTCTTTTTTTTTTTTTAAATCTTAATAAGCAGCACTTTCAAAGTTTTCATTCTAAGTGCTTTTCAAATATTAATCCATTTAGTCCCCATAATGTCTGCATTGCAATTATCCTAATTTTATAGATGAGGAGCCTGAGGTACAGGGACATTAAAAGTCAGCTTGCCCGCCCATACAGTTGGGTGTGGGGGAGATGTGATAGGGTGCAGGTGAGCTGCACTCCTGTCTGTGCCCTGAACCCCTGCTCTGTGGCAACTCCTGGGAGTAAGCACCTGCTGGATACATGGGGTAGTGCTTTACAAACGCCTTGCTCCATGTGGGCTGGCCACATACAGCCAGCAGCTACTCTGTGAGAGGGTAGCTTAGAGTCTGCTGAGCATCTCAGTATCTACTGAGACCCAGCACGGTCTAGACGGTCCTGGGCTCTGCCTTCTAGGAGCCTGAGGTAGTGCTGTAGTGTGTGGACAGGAAGATGGAGGAGCCACCCGCCAAGTGCCTGCAGTCAGAAGAGAACAGCATTTGTAGTCAAGGCATAGAAGTCTTTCATGACTTCTAGAGAGTGCAGAGGGGGGTCAGTGGGTTTCTAGAACAGTTTGATGGAAAGAAGAGCAAAACTTTTTAAATGCTGAATCTGGGACTGGCAGTCGCCCAGGGTGACCTGCGGGGGAGGCTTGGAGGCAAGCTGGGGCGGTTGGGCGATGTGTGTGTGGGACAGGGGTGGGGGCAGAGAACTAAGATGGACATTCAGAATAGCTTTTGGAGGAACAATTTGTGAAATGATAGTTCTCACCTTGTCTCAGAATTCACAGCAAGTCGTGCTTTTGTCTTCTCTTCCACACTCTTTAAATTCCAAGCTCAGTTTAAAAGTTTGGAGCTCTGTATGAATAATAAGGGAGGGAGGGGATCTAGAGGAAGGACAGACATAGAAACCTTTCTCTGGGTGTTGAAATCCCCAAGCCATTCAAATGCATCCTGCCTGGTTCGCCACAATGATTGGGCCTTTTCTGGTCACTTCCGTGCCGGTCCTCTCTTGGCATGCAAAAGCAGGTCCAGGACCCACAGATCACCAACCCTGCAGTGGCTCACTTTGGTCTACCCCCCAGCAAACCTGCCTTTGGCATCTGTGCTCAGCGAATCCCTTTTGGTTGATTGGTTTTGGTTGTGTTTTTTGACTGAAGCACAAAGTTTCCCTTTGGGAGAACAAACTGGTGCTCAGCTTCCACACAGGGTCCTGCAGAGGTGCCCATGGGGCCGCCTCAGCAATTAGCTCTGTCTCTGCTCAGCACCCCTGAGTCAAGAAGCCATGACCCTTTGTCTCTGGGAGTCCAGATTTCCTAATGTAGGGCTCTTTCTAATACAGAAAGCAAGGTTGAGTAAATACGTGAGCTCATGGTTTGTTGGCATGAAGGGCATTGCCGTGTTGATTCACTCATGGAAAAGGGAGTGCTTCTGGACCCTGAGCTTGTACTGTAGTGATGGAGGCCTACATCTTTCTTTACAGAATACACGTGGGATTTTGCGTGTTTGTCCTTTTTTTTTTTTTTTTCCTTCTAACACTCAAACACTTTTTCCAGACCTGGGAGGAATTTTCCCTTCCAGACGGATTTGTAAGAAGAGCTATGAGTGTATTTAGCTCCTCTCGTATGATGACCTAAAGTGGCATTCCATTTCTCTAACACTTGGGCTGCGAAAAAAGAATCCACAAGTGCTGTTTCCCCCTAGTGGGGGGTGGTGGTGTCAGGGGGGACTTTAGTTTGATCTTACACATCAGCAGACACTGAGGAGATCTCACACACACACACACACACACACACACACACGAGTCTAAAACTAACAACACAACAGTGTTTACCTTGAGCTCTGGCAGGAAATCATTATTCAATCTGGTTTGTTTTATCAGGCAATTCCAGGGCCACACAGACGGGGCCAGCTGCATTGACATTTCTAACGATGGCACCAAGCTCTGGACGGGCGGCCTGGACAACACGGTCAGGTCCTGGGACCTGCGCGAAGGGCGGCAGCTGCAGCAGCATGACTTCACCTCGCAGGTGACGGGCTTTTCCCCACCAGGAATCTCCATGTGGGGCATCCTGCTCCCTCCCTCCATGCCTCATGACAATAACAGGGCAGACAGACCAGGCTTATATTTGTTTTTGTTTTTTTTTTTAATATTTTTTTATTTATTTCTAGGAGAGAGAGAGACAGCGTGAGCAGGGGAGGTCAGAGAGAGAGGGAGTCACAGACTGAAACAGGCTCCAGGCTCTGAGCTGGCAGTCAGCACAGAGCCCGACGCGGGGCTCGAACCCACGAACCGCGAGATCATGACCTAAGCGAAAGTCGGACGCTTAACCGACTAAGCCACCCAGGCGCCCCAGACCAGGCTTATATTTGTGATACCGATTAAAAACAAAAACAACAACAACAACAGCAACGTGCAGACATAGAAAACCCCTGAAATGCTTAGAGTGGTTTCTAAAACCCTATAGGTTAGGACCTGCTAGTTGTTTTGCTTCTACAGGAGTTCATTGAAGGAATTTGTTCACTGAAGAATAGACGGTTGGACCTGCTGTCCGTGTTCCCACCATCTCATGTGGGGGTGAGAGAGGATTATTTGGTTCACATATAGAGCTTGAAAAATATGCAGAGTTATGACAAGGGGTAGAGAACAATCACAACAGCTCCAGAAGTTAATTCATCTCCTTGTACTGGGGAGCTTAAGAAAGGCAGCAGTATCTCACTGGAGGCCCATTTTATTATTCAACCCTTTAGAAAATGGACTCATGGCTGATTAGATTTATGGAGGTTTGAAGTGATATAAAATGACAGCTTTGTGGATTGTGAAGACTATTTAGATATCAAATATCGGAATCTGAATCGACCTGTTTTGGAAAAGGCAGTGCCTTGTTAAGGGCCTTCTGTTGGTAGAATTGTTCTTTTGATTATAACTTGTTTACAACTCTGCTTTTTACTAAATTTCATGTCCCTGTTAATCTTCTGTTGAGTTTCTTATAGTCTTTCTCATCCCAGTCCTCTTCCCAGTATATGTAGGGTACTGTTTTTGGTTTGCCTTTTTTTAAAAAAAAACTTCTTAAAATTTCAAATATACGTGAGTGCAGAGGATTGGACAATAAACCCCATAAGCCCATCACCCAGCTTTACAGTTTCTAACCCATGACCAGTCTTGTGTCATCTTTCATCTGTGCTCCCAAACACTGGATTATTTTAAATCTTAGTTTTTTTTTTTAAGTTTATTATTTATTTTGAGAAAGTTAAGTGGGGCAGAGAGAGGAGAGAGACAGAATCTGCACCGTCAGTGCAGAGCCCAGTCCGGTGCTCAAACTCATGAACTGTGAGATCATGATCTGAGCTGAAAGCAAGACTTAACCGTCGGAGCCACCCAGGCATCCCTGCACTGGATTGTATTAAAGTAAATCTCAGACACCATATTATTTCATCCGCAGGTGTTTCAGTTAGTAACTGCAAACAACAAGGACCACTTTAAAATGCCACATACACAAATGCCATTATTATTAAGAATAATTTCTTAATTTCATCACGTGTGATATTTGTTCCAAGTTTTCTGATTGTTTCATAAAGGCTTTTAACACTTGGCTTGTCTGGGTTCAGTCTCTTGTCCTGTGGACTGTACTACAGTCTGGAGTTTGCCGATTACATCCTCCTCTTCTTGCTGTTTTCCCCATTTCTTGTTTATCACTTCTCAGTTCATTGGGCAAAATCACTAGCGAGCCTCTTCTGCTTCCTACAGATATTCTCCCTTGGATACTGCCCAACTGGGGAGTGGCTGGCCGTGGGCATGGAGAGTAGCAATGTGGAAGTTCTTCACGTAAACAAACCCGACAAGTACCAGCTGCATCTCCATGAGAGCTGCGTGCTGTCCCTCAAATTTGCTTATTGTGGTGAGTTTAGAGGAAAGGAAACGGGAGGATGCCAATGGCCTCAATGGAAAATACTTCTTAAAAAAATACAGTAGAGATCACGTCTGGAAAAAATGTTCTCTGAGCAGCTGGATGCAATCATTCTATTGTCTTAATATGTCCCTCAGAGCATAGTGATGTCCGTTTCGGCCTGTTTTCGTAATGGGAGAAAGGTCAGCAGGTGATGCAGTTGCCTAATACAATGTTTTGACACAGATTTTTTTTTTTTTTTTTTTTAGCGGGGGAGTCAAGCAGAGGTAGAGGACAAGTAGTTACCACTCTGAAGGAGGGCGGAGGGCAGGGTTTATAAGCCTGAGGAAGCCACATTGGAAGTCATCATGTCTGGCATTTTACTTAAGTTCATCATTCATTCTTTCCTAGTCCCATTTCATCAAGAGGAGACTGACTACAAGAACACAGCTTCATTGATCACTGTTTGAGGACCCACTGTGTGCTGGGTGTGATCCTACCCAAAGCGTATCCATCTCGTGGCTAATGGGGCTGACATGGTCCCTGCCACTGCTTTGACAAAACCCAGGACCACAGATGGTTCACAGTGGGGCCCATATTTAAAACCTGCTCTCTCTACTCGAGTTCTAGCCTAACCCCTTGGACATGATAGTTCATGATTGGAAATGCATGGAGTTCAATTAAGTCCAGGTTGCTAATAGTATGGTAGGATTTTTAATCTTGTTGAACTGCGTGTTCCTTTGCTAATTCTAGGTAAATGGTTTGTGAGTACTGGCAAAGACAACCTCCTCAATGCTTGGCGGACCCCCTACGGAGCTAGTATATTCCAGGTAAGTCAGCACTTCTTACTGAGAAGGACAATTGGATCAGGGCATTCTCTGTGACTACAGAAGTGAAGCTGTCTTCAGAAGCTTGGGGAGGAGCAGGGCCCCTGAGTATCTCTGTTCACATTAAACGTGTGCCTGTTGTTTTCTCTTCCAGTCCAAAGAGTCCTCGTCCGTGCTTAGCTGTGACATCTCTGTGGATGATAAGTACATAGTCACTGGCTCAGGGGACAAGAAGGCTACAGTCTATGAAGTCATCTACTGAAAACATTATGTGGTTTCACGTTTATAGTTGAATTGGGCCAAAATGTTTTGAATTTGTAGAAATAGAAAAGTTGTAATTTTAAAAGGAAAAAAAAAACAACCAACAACATGAAAACCTGTTTCCAAACCTTGATACAAAGCTACTTTGAGTCTATAAAGAGGAGGCGATGAGTTCCATCAACTGAAGGTCACCTATCTACCTAGACCAAATGGAGCACCAAGGCAAAGTGGACAGAGGGGCCAAGGGGTAGGCAGAGCCTGTTTTATTTTTCTTTCTGTGTGATCTGCCGGGATGACCTTTCTGTTCCTTGCAGTTCCCCTCAACGTTCTGTGCTTGGTAGAGCAGTGGTGTCTCCAATGAACTTGTTTCTTGGTTTTGCATCTTGTGAAATGTTTTTTTGTATTTTTGTTGAAGGTTAAACATTTGTATAAATTGTAAATATATTTGGTTTATTACAGTAAAGGCTTTAGTACCAATAAGTGGTTTTCCTTTTCCTTCTTTGTTGTTTTTAATCAGAGCTCTGGGATCATGGAGGGGGGTTTTATAAGCAAAGTCCACATGATTGCAGAAGTTTAAAAATGAATGCACTTCTTAATTTATAAATGTATTTGGGCGTCGACTTGCATTGCACTAGAACCTAATCAACACATTGGAGTTACCAGGAACTCAAGACTAGGAATCCTCAGTCATGGAAGGTTTACTAATGGCAGTTTTATTTGGGAAGTAAAGTAACTTCATCTTGATTCATGTTTTTGTTAAGATGCTCTTGTGATTGGAGGTCACAAATTAAAGCTCTGCTTTTTCTTGGTGATTCGTTGGGAGACAGAACATTCTCTTCTGAAGGAAAGCCCAGCATCTTCAAATCTTTGTTGTCTCCCTTGACAAGCATCATATCTCAAGACGCGGGTGACTTGGGTTTAGCGTTAAGACTGATGATATTCACAAAGCTGTGGAATTCATTAACCTGTAAAAGGAAGGCGGGATGCCAACTGGTTTTGTCTCATTAATACTTACTTGATCTATTACATGGATTGACTTAGCCAACCACACCCAGCACTGAGCCCCTTTCTTCTCTTTAAGACTTTCCCTGCGGCTACAGCAGCCATTTTGATCTCTCATTAGTCTGGTCTTCTTCTTTGTGGACAAGCTTTCATTAATTCGATCAGATGAAACCTGTAACCCCGGGCTTTTGATAAGTTGACCATGTATGTTTCTTCCCCAAAACACTCTATAGTTCACTCTTCATATACCTATTATTTATTATTAGGTTTTAGGAAATAGTGATGAAAAATTTTAAACCTAGTTTCCTGGCTGTTTAAAAATAGCACCCAAGGAATTTTTAATGTTCTTGTTTTCTTATGATCCAGCAAGTTGTTGGCAGTTTGTCTTAATATTTTTCGTTTGTTATCCAGACCTTCTTGTTTTTATACATTTAACATTATTTTGTTTGCTTTTTACCAAAATAATATTTGTTTATGCACCGAGTTTGTTAAATATTTTCTCTTCTCATTAAGTGAATGGCAAAGTCCTAATTACTGAAGTTGATTTCTCTCTCATCCTTTCCTTGTATAATGAAATAGGTTTCTATATTACAGACTCTGATGATTTATTACCGTAGTATTTATCGTTTCTGTTCTCTCTCTCCTTTCCTGCCTTTCTTCCCTATTTTCTGTAATAGGAGGGGAGAAGTCAGATTGCTAGAACAGAGACCCAACAATACAGTGGCTCAGAGACCAGGGGGGCTTATGTCTCATGTAGAGCCCCTGGCCAGCGGTGCAGCTCTGTGCTCTCCTGCTTCCGTTGTTCCCACTTCAGCCAAGAGTGAGAAAAGTGACTGTCCAGGGGGACGGATGTGCTTTTCAAGCAGGTGCCTTAACAATGTGTTCATTATTTCCATTGGCTGAAACCTAGTCACGTGGGAGGCTGGGCAATGAGATCTCTTGCTTGCTGTGCAGCTGTTTGCCCATTAAGAAGAGGGGGCACAGGGCGCCTGGGTGGTTCAGTCGGTTAAGCATCCGACTTGGTTTTGGCTCAGATCATGATCTCCCCATTTTGTGAGCTGGAGCCCCACACCCAGCTCTAGGCTGACAGTGTGGAGCCTGTTTGAGACTCTCTCTCTGCCCCTTCTCTACTCATACTCTTTCTGTCTCTTTCAGGATAAATAAATAAGCTTTAAAAAAAAGAAGAGGGGGGCACATTTCAAAAGATTCTGGGTTAAAGAAATAGTCCGGTTTTCTGTTGGTGCATTTTTTTTTTCCTTCCATGCTTTCTTGTTTCCCAAGTTTCTGATATTCTTTCTCTAATGAGATGTTTCTGAGGGTCTAGTCCTTGTCAACTCCTCGATTATCTTGGATCTGATGAAACCACTTCCGTTTGCTAGTTTGGTGCTAGAAGAGGCATCTGAGAGCTAGTCCTGCTCCTCTGCTCAGGGTGTTTGGAATCTTGGGGAATTGCCAAGACAAGTACTATCCCTGCTCGTAAAATGGGAACAATACTAGTCATGCCTGTCCTGGGGACCAGAAGCAGGTATTTCAAGCGGGACTGAGTAGCAGCTGTTTCATAGTTAGAGGACGTGTGAGAAAGCAATTTCTTCCTAAACTGAGATTAGGAGTCACAGTCCGGTCCCCAAGGAGACTAGAGTCATGGGATTGTTGATACCCTGGTGAGCCAAATGTTAGTATGCCCCTTACCTTACATGTGGATTACAAATTCAGGTTCAATAAATTTGGATTCAACTATACATTGATCACCTGTATTTGCCAAGACCCGTGCTAGGCAGTTTCACCTATAAAATGTTAGGAGAGGATTGTCACTATCCCTAGATGTATTTAATCTTGTTTTTTTTTTTTTTTTTTATCACTCACAGTCTTTGCATCCTGAATGTAGGTTTCTGCCATGTAGTACTCCCATGGAATTGAGATTCGCTGGGTAAAAATTGAAATCCTAGTGAGATTAGGTTTGGAATGCCTTTTTCATTACTAGATGTTTCTAGCACTTATAATAAGGACAAAGTATTAATATTTTTTAAGTTTGTGTTATTTTCCAGGTGATAGGGAAGTATTTGATATAAATTTTAATCTTCACAGTGGTTGAGAGGTGGGATTTTCTTTAATTTCCCAAGCGGGCTACACGCTGTAGCAGACACCCCAATGTGGGACTCGAACTCATGAATCCGTGAGATCATGACCTCAGCTGAGATGGAGTCACACACTTAACTGACTGTAGCACCCAGCTGCCTCAGGGAATTGTTTGTTTGTTTGTTTGTTTGTTTTTGAGAGAGAGCCGGGGAGGGGCAGAGAGAGAAGGGTACAGGATCTGAAGCAGGCTCTGCACTGTGGGGCTTGAACTCAAAAACCACGAGATCATGACCTGAGCAGAAGTTGGACACTCAACTGGCTGAGCTACTCACGTGCCCCGAGAGATGGGATTTTTTATGGCCCATGTTGTTTTTTGTTTTTTTCTTAAGATTTCATGACTGGTAAGTAACATCTGGTTCTAAAGCCATATAACATTCATACAGGGATTTCCAAAATTGTGCTTTTGCTAATGGTACATGGAAATTGTGACTTTCCCAAAAGTATTCCAACAAATCAGAGAGAGATAGAGAGATCAAATTCTTAACTTCAGCATGCTGTTTCATGCCATCAGGAGACCGCTGCTTGTGTCATCAGCTTGAAATCAAGTGATGACATTTCAAACCCTCCATTCTGCCATGGATCCATAGATTGTTTTCTTTGGTACCTTCGTCTTCACTCAGCAATGGAATGGTCAGGTCACTACAGTTTCGGGCTTCCCTGAGCAAAGATGAAACTTGGGTAAGTGTTATTTTCTGCCCTGGGGAATTCAGTCTCCAGACATCCAAAGCTTTTTGCCTTCGTATTTTATCCTGGCACTTAAACAGCTACATGCTTGTTAGTTGGGTTCATGTTTCTAGAAAGAGTTGTTCTCAAACTTGAATCTGCCTCAGAATCACCAGGATGATCAGATTCAGATTTCTGGGTCCCCATCTCTGAGTTTTTGAGTCAGTAGGTCAGGGTAGGACCTGAGAATTTGTATTTTTCCAAGGTTCCCCGCTTGGTCGTCAGAATACTTTGAGAACTGCTAATCTAGAGCAATAATCTTTATAGTAGAACTCTCTGTTTTCAAAAACTATTAAGAGTATATCTAGATTCTCTTAAGACTGGAACTCTCATCTTTTAGGCTTTGTTGGTGAGGATAAAAAGTAAAATGATAATAAAATGCAAGACATACTGTTTTGAAGTGGCTGCTCTTGGATTAGTCTTTGTTCGCCAGACTAACTTTTAAAGCTGGCTATTACAGTATGTCTAAATGCAAATTGAGTTCCTTAAAAAGTTGCTTTTTTACTTAGTCATAACTTACTCTGAGTTATGTGAGTCTCCCATCAGGGCTAGAAAACCTACCTTAACAACCTAATGTAGTGGAAGCCTTGAGAATGCTTAATTGGAGTGGCGATGCCTAATTAAAAGTTAAGAAATTGTTCTTTGAAAATTGGAATACTTGCTGTATGTAGAACAATTAAGCTGCTGACTTTATGGAATGTTGTTATTCTTCAGATTATCCTATTAGATCCAGTCAATCAGCCAGCATTTGCTGAGGATGTGACCTCGGCATGGGGCGAGGTGGCCTGTGGGGCTGGTGGCTAAGGTGCAGTTATTCCAGTGAGGGGTGACTGGGGAAAGAATCTGCTGATGGTAATGGAGGGGGGATATGGGTGATGCGCTGCCTTAAGGAAACCCAACGTTAACAGATGGACAGGCAGCTCTTAACAGTCTTGGATGTAAATTACTCATTTGACATTAGCTGCCTGGGACAACCAATTGTGCCCTTCCAGCAAGTGTTTGGAAGAACTGTTGTATGCCAGGCACTGGGCCAATGGCTTCCAGATGTTCCCACATGATAATTTTTTTTTTTTAATTCACGAAAGTGTCATGTACCTCTGATTTCAATTTGGAAAATATAGCAAGGTACAAAGAGGAAAAATAAGCCCCATAATTGTGCCACTTAGAAATAATATTTTACCATTTTCATACCAAATATGTTCAATATGATACAGATGATTCAGAATAAAAGACGTTTGTTGGGTATTTACTACATGCCAAAGACATTTGAGCAATTTGTGTTATCTCGTTTAATCTTCAAAAAAGCCCACTGAGGTAGTTACTGGGTTCATGCTCATTTAACAGATGGGAAAACTGAGGCACAGAGCTGAAGTAACTACCTGGAGATTTCAAAGCTAATTGTTGGTGAAGTCAGATTTTAACCCACATGGTCAGACTCCAAAGCCAATTGTCTGAAATCTGTTCTACCTCCTTGTCCACATGGTTTTATGAAGTTTCTCCCTTTCTTCTTTCTTTTCTTGTTTTTAGCTTGAGGTGTAATAGAAACATAAAATTAGAGATATTTAAAGTGTACAGTGAAATGATTTTATATAAGAATATATTATGAAAGGATTACCTGCATCAAGTTAATTAACATATCCATCACCTCAAATGTTTGTTTTGGGGGGCTTAGTGAGAACACTTAAGTTCTACTTAGCAATTTCACTTAAACAATACAGTATCATTATCCTCAGACCTTATTCATCTTAAAATGGAAAATTGGTACCCTTCACCCAATTCTCCCTATTTCCCCCACTAACCAGTCCCTGGCAGTCACCGTTCTACTCTGTTTCTGAGTTCAACTTTCTTTTTGCTAATTGCACATAGGTGATAGTTGATACCATGTAATACTGGTCTTTCTCGGAGTTATTTTGCTTAGCATAATGACCTCTGGATTCATCCACGTTGTCACAAATGGCAGCATTTCATTTTTTTTTTAAAGGCTGAATAATCTTGTGTGTGTGTGTGTGTGTGTGTGTGTGTGTGTGTGTGTGTGTGTGTGTTCCATTCATCTACTTATGGACCCTTCAGTTGTTTCCGTACCTGAACTGTTGTGAACCATGCAACATTGATATGGGAGTATAGACATGTCTTTTGAGATAATCATTTCATTTCCTTTGGATATAAATCCAGAATTGGGGAGGCTGGATCACATGATAGTTCTATTTTAAATTTTTTGAGGAACCTCCATACCGTTTTCCCTAGTATCTCTACCAGTTAACATTCCTACCAACAACAGTGCACAAGGGGCCTCTTTTCTCCGTATCCTCACCAGCATTTGTCATCTCTTGTCGTTTTGATAATAGACATCCTAACAGGTATGAGGCAATATCACCTTGTGGTTTTGTTTTCTGTTTCTTTTAATGATTAGTGATGCTAAGCACCTTTCCATGTGTCTGTTGGCCATTTGTATGTCTTCTTTGGAAAAACATCTATTCATGTCCTTTGCCCATTTTTTAATTGGGTTATTTGTTCTTGTTTTTGCTAGGTAGTTGACTTTTCCTTTATTAAATTTTATTCATGAACAACTTACAATGTTGGATTTACTATAATTTGCACATTTCTCATTTGTTAGGTATGTGGGCTATCTCAAACATTGAGATATTATTATAATACTCATAAAATGTTTATATAATTTTCTCTCCTTATTTCTGTCCTTTTCCTTAGGATTAATCCTGAGAAATGGAATTACTACATCAAAAGATAAAACGTTATTTTAGATCTTTGATATACACTGTCAAATTGCTTTCCAGAAATCCTGGGCCTATTTATAGTACTCCCAGCAGAGCATGGTAATGCTAACTTGCATCAGGTCAACCACATTGTTCGTACTCTGAAAAGTATTTGCTAATGATAGGCAATAAGCGTTTTCCCATTTAGTTTTGCTCTAGCTTGGATTTGTTCTTTGAAAGGATCCTGACAAGATTAGCTCATTGACTATCCAAGCTTCATACTTAAGACTTATCTGTCCATTAACAGTTCCTAGGAAACCTTTCCTAGAGCCTTGATAGCTTCTTTTGGACACCTAAAGTGGATGTCCAATATTCTCAGGATAGGTTTCTGTTATAGAAACTTACGTGTTCTATTTTCAATACTAAGAAAGTATATTCATTATTTTCCACTGCTGTCCTTTGCTTGCTTCAAAGAGGTAGTTTACAAACCCCAATGAGGGTAAATCTTAGTAATGAGTTAAAAGTAGGGAACTATAACTTGCTTTTGTATTGTTTTTATTGTTTGAAATGAAAGTTGCAGGTGTGATACCCTCCTTGTAATGAGAATGTGAACTGGAAATAGCCCACTAGGCACAGTGATGTGCGGGAAGGACACCATGTTTGGAGTCAGGCACAGATTCCAGGGGTGATACGTGTTTATCATCTATGTATGTCCCTGGGCAACTTGCTTAGCCCCTCTCAGGACTTTTATATAACTACAAAATTGAAATCAAAATACCTACCTTACCAGGGCTGTTGAAGGGATTAAACAAGATACCATTTTCTGAGAATTTAACAGTTTTGACAAATTTGAACATTTCTAAAGAGTTTTAAAGAATTTTTTTTTGTTTTTTTGAGATTTTAACAGTTTTGAGAATTTAACAGTACTGGTTATGTTTTTCTTTTAGTTGCTGCTTTAGGTCCAGTTTAGCTGACCACTGAACTCATCAGCTGGCTTTTAATTGTGAATGCCTTGGGTAGAGAGTTGATGGTCTCTGGGTGGACTTTAACAAAAGCTTATATATCAGTAACTGGAACAGTAACTAGAGGCTCTGGTTCAGTCTGTTCAGGCACATCTGTGTATCTTGTCAAGTCAAGCCTCAGTGTCCAGGACCCTCTGAACTGGCATCTTTCCCTAGAAATAACCACACTCAAACGTCACCTTTTGAAAAAGCAATTTGGAAGAAACTTAGAATTGTTTTGTAGCACACTTGGACTGGGGGGGGTTGGTTTGGGGATAGTGCTGCAGGTATTCACTCTGTGCTCTGGAAGAAGATGCTGGTGGTACTGGTGAATGAACTTTAACTTAATGGTTAGTTTGGGAGGGTTCCCTTCATGTTTTTGGAACATGGATCGTTCAGACCATGCTCTCTAGGAGGTGAATGTGTGTTTCCATGTCCTTTAGAGTTTGGGTGGTATGCACCTCTTGCCATTTTAAAGGTTATATTATGCATTTCATCCAAAAGGAGTGAGCTGTGAGGCTTGCACAATTTCCACCTGCCCCATTCAGTCAAATGCTCTACCACTGAGCTACATCCCTGCCACTCCACCTGCCCCAAGAACTGTCAGGGCGTCAGCAATGATTTGATGCACGTGGCCATTGCCCTTGCTGTGAGCAGGACATGCTATTATTTCCCTACTTTCCTCAGCCTGTGTCTAGTTAGAGAAGTAACCAGTGTCACACCCAGCTTTACTGTATACTGTGAAGCTGAAGCCATAAACAACAGCCAGTGTGCCAAGCCACCGGCAAAAGTGAGGCGGGAAGGGTCCAAAAATCAAATCACTTCCTTAGCTATGTATCATTGAGGGAAGGGACTACAAAGCATCAAAAAAAAGCCCAAACCCCTCCATCCTAATATTTCTATTTTTGATGTATTTCCCATGCATTCATTCATATGTGAGCACCACATTCGTCCCATTTCATATTCTGTTCTTCTCATTATGCTATCACAAATCCTTTCTTTCCTCGTATTTCTGGGTAGTCTTCAGTTCTTTTTATTGGTTCCATCAAATGATACACCACCATTTATTAGACTGCTACTACAATGTTGCATGACTATTTTTTGCCACATTTTAACTCTAGTAACTGCTGCATTAAGCATCTTCACAGATAGAACTGCTTTCTTCTTCTTTTGAACTATTTCCTTGGAATGACCTCAGGAATGGGATTGCTGGATTATAGGCTGTGAATGTATAAGAAGCCCCTTTTTCGTTTCTGTAGTTGGCTTTCCTGTTTGCACAGCAGTAAAATTTGTTAGCTCCACCCAACACAGGCGTCTCAATCAAGAGTTTTATTTTTATCAAGCATTTTGGGTATAATATTTCACAGGAATGTTTATATGGCAAAATTAAAGGAACACAGTTTCCCTTCCCATAATACAAACCATCAAGCACTCAGATAAGGTCTACGTGCTGAAGCCTAGGCACTTCAGCTTTTCTTTCTGATATTGTATGAAATGACCCATATCCTACTTGTGCATAAAAGACAGTTGATGAGAAAGACAAAGCTCTTGTTCTCTGGGTGAGTGATTCATTGGTTGATTGCCTAGAGTTTTCCACTTGGGAGCAAATTCCTCCTGTGGTTTCCAGAGCTTGAAGAGACATTAGTTTGCTTTTCAATTTACATGGCCATTCTACTGAATCCCTGCACTGCACTCTGCAATTGTAATAGCCCCAATCCATAACTTCACATTTGGAATGTAAAGTGCAACCATTCTTAATAGTTTAGTTTAATGGCCACTCTTTTCTTTCCTCTATGGTTTCTTGTGTATTATTATTATTTTTTTTAAGCAGACAGCCATTTTAATGCCACCACATTCTCCACTGAACATACCCTCTGTGGTGAAAACCCTTTTAAGAACAACTTACAGTTCCTTGGAAAGCAAATCACTTATGATGAGAAAACATTGATCTATGGGGGAAAACGACCCGATGAGTCTTCATCTGGAGTTTTCCTCTTTTTTCGTTTTTTCCCCTTCTAAGAAAAATGAGCATGATGCATATGAAAATGCATTAGCAGGCTGTCCGAGCTACGGAGAGAGGAGTTGTGTAGACCAGTGAGGTTTAGGTAGTTACCTTGCATGATGACAGTTTTAAAGGTCAATGATGACCAATATCTGTATATTTGTTTTGCTTGAATGACTAGATCCTTAATTAAAGAAAACCTTGTATTTTTTTTTAAACCTTAGGAAGTTGCAGGTGACTTCCAATTCCCTACATCCCTCAGGTGATCCCAGGAATCCCAGCCTTGGTGACTCTCCTCTTCAGTGCTGTCTTCTGCGACCGGCAAAGAAAGAGTTCTTGCTCTCAGCTCTTAGGGGGCGGCATCCCGGATTCTGTTACCAGGGAAACCAGTTTCAGATGGGTGCAAAGAAGGCAAAAGGTTCAAACATCTTATTTGAAATAATGAAATAAGAATGCAACCTATAACTCCCCCTCTCGCCAACTATCTAATGTCAATTTCCATGGCAACAAGATCAGAAAGGCTGCTGACAGCCAGCAACTGACAGTACACTCACGAGTCTCTCTAGGTGGCAGGCATCCTTTTGATAACCGTAAATGCCAATTTGTTCAATCCCATGACATATCATTGGACTGGAAAGACTCTTATTTGAAGAGTGAATAAAATAGAATCCACCTAGCCAAGATGTCTGTCCTTCTCACTTCTCTCAGACAAATAATAAATCAGAAATACTGTTCAGGTGATTACTGTTGCTTTCCATGATAGCCACTCTGTCAATGTGCAGACCTCCTTGTCTACCATGTTTGTCTTTCTCATTTCTGGACTAACCTGTAACAGCATGATGACCATCTCCTCTGGGCTGTACTTTATTAGATTGGATATTTTGACACACAGAATATGTGGACTTGGTGAACTTTCAATATGTACAATGTAAATGTTAGTGTTGATTTTCATCTCTGCAGTAGTGCTAAACATTTGGTCATATTGTCTACTGATTTATATGCATTTTAGATGTTTTGCTTTCTAGAAGACATGGGCCCTCAGGATGAAATAGTTGGAAATTAATGTACGCGTCTCAATAGTTAAAAAGATCTAGGCGGTCACTAGCACTTGCAGGGCTGAATCCCCCACAGGAAAGCAATATACTATTAAAAAATGCTTTGTCACGGCCATAATCCAGCTGAACATTTCAACACAGGATGGCTATTTCTTAGTAACATGGGCAAAGTAGTAGCAGAAGGGACTCTTTAAAAGGAATAGAGGGCTTCAAGGATTTCAACCCTTACCATTGTGTAGAGATGTTAGATGAATTTACATTATGAATTTTTGCCTTTTCCATTGGCTTTTGATAAAATAAAAATACAATTGAGCATGCCATCTTCTCTGGGCTCCTCTACTAATATTAGACTTAAATGATTTCGATTGAATTGATTAGATGTTCACTGAATTTTAAATCAACTGTTAATGGTGGTATGAAATATATAAAACTCTAAAATTTTTTAGCACACACCTGCCCGTCTCATAGAACACCTCTGTAGAGCAGTCCTCACATATGACGAGCTCAGCCCTGGGTCCATGCTGCCCTTCTTTGTCAGCCACGATCCTCTTAGCATTCATGGCTGAGGGAAGGTTTCCCATTAGCCACAACTCAACATGTTTTCTGGAGGCGAGGTGATGGAGGGTTAGTTGAGGTGGTTCAGTAAGTCACACAAGTGCTGATGTGAATTTTGGTGTTAGCCTTTCTCCCCACTCCTGGGGGCAGAGAAACGTTAGGATAAGACACCAGTGAGCTAATATTTTCACAAGCTAAAAAAAAAAAAATTAAGCTTGACACTTTCTTAGTTCCTCCTGCTCTTTCTTCACATTGTGCTGTGGGCAAGGCTGATACCCTACCTGGGCTTGACAGAAGCCCTTGATGCACGCATGATTTCCTTGAGTTAGGTTGGGAGATACAGAAATGCGGATAAGCAAAAAAAAAATGTGCATTTGATTTGAACAGAAATTTCATTGTATGAAATGCATGGTTCCTGATGTTGGTAATTGACAGCTGTTCAAAGAGGGTTATTAATTACCTTGCCTTGTGCAATTGTGAGAACATTTGGAATAACTTCTTGGCACAATCACAAAACTATCAGTGACCATCTTACTCGAATGGGAAATGTTTCTCCCGGCATTTCCGTAGACTGTTTCACAAGATTGTCTTGTTATCATTATTTCATATTCTGAGCTACTTTGGTTTATGGCGATTTCAGTTTTAGGAATTGTAGTTCTGTACTTTGCCAGTAATTGAAACCTTCTAAATCCTTCGGATCAACATTTCAATGCCTCTAGAATGTAAGGAAAATCATAGAAGAAGGAAACACTGATCAAGGAAAACTAGTTGATAAAAACATTAGAGCAAACCCTAAAGTCAGTGCTGAATTACACTTTAGTTTTTGAACTTTAAATAGAAAATACCCACGGTGACATGTAGCCATGTGTAAGTGACACTGCCTGATGCACTTTTTATTGAATCATAATGTTATTTTAATCCCCAGTAGAATCCTGGAGCAAATGCATATCTGCTTTGCACTCCATAACAAGAAAGGCAAAGGAAACCAGGTTTTTTTCCAGCCTGGATAGAAAATATGTTCTTTTTTTCCATCCAGAACCCAGTGTAAGCATTTACTACCTAAAAACAGTAGATTTGATTTCCAGTGTTTGAAATATTAGAGGTAAATATAAAGATGTGGCGAAGCCCCAAACACCAAATCTGCCCAGCCTGACAAAGCAGACAATAGCGTCCTTTTAAAATACAGGAAAGTTTAGAGGATACTTCAATTGTATATTGTACATCCTTCATTCAACAAACATTTACTATGTTCAGGTGACTCTGAAAGGCTATTTGAGGGACATAATAATATTCTGGTTAACATTTATTGAGTATTTACTGTATGTCAGGTACTTTACTAAGTACTCTACTTGCCAAATTTCATATAAAAATAAGACATGGTGGGGTATGTAGGTGGCTCAGTTGGTTAAGCCTCCGACTTCGGCTCAGGTCATGATCTTGCGGTTCATGAGTTCGAGCCCAAGTTGGTTCAGTGCTGACAGCTCAGAGCCTGGATCCTGCTTCAGATTTTGTGTCTCCCTTCCTATCCCCCACTCCCAAAATAAATAAACATAAAAAATAAGACATGGTTTCTCCCCTAAAGGAGCTGAGTCAGGGGCCAGCGTTAGGGTTGTTGAGGAAGGACTATTCTTGGGCTCCAAGTTTAAGGTGCCACCAAAAAACTCAATGATCAAGATAAATAATGTTTTGCTGAAAATTTTAAAATATCAAAATTAGTGCAGAAAAACTAATGCTATGAAACAACAGGAACTCTCATTCATTGCTGGTGGGAATGCAAATGCTACAGCACTCTGGAAGACAGTTGGGCAGTTTCTTAGAAAACCAAACATACTCTTACCATACAGTCCAACAATCAATGCTCCTTGGTATTTAGCCAAAGGAGCTGAAAACTTATGTCCACACAAAAACCCACACAGAGATGTTTACAGCAGCTTCCTTCAATATTGTCAAAACTTGGAAGCAAACATGATGTCCTTCATTAAGTGAGTGGATATGGTGGTTAATTTTATGTGTCAACTTGACTAGCCTCCGGTGTGCCCAGATATTTGCTAAAACGTTCTGGTTTTTGTGTGTGTGTAAGAGGGTGTCTCTGGATGAGATTAATGTTTGAATGGGTAGACTGAGTAAAGCAGATTGCCCTCCCTAATTAGTGGGCCTCATTCAATATTTGAAAGCCCAAATAGAACAAAAAAAAATAAGAAGGAATTCACTCTCAGCTTATCTTCAAACTGGGTCAGTCTTCTCCTGCCTTCAGCCTCTGACTTGGATTGGCTTTACTTCAGTGGCTCCCCTGGGCTCCAGCTTATTGACTACAGATCTTGGGACTTCTCAGTCTCCATAATCACATGAGCTAATTCTGTAAAATAAATTTGTGCGTGTGTGTGTGTGTGTGTGTACATGTATCCATATATATATATATATATATATATATTACCTATTGATTTTGTTTCCTTGAAGAACCTAGACCAATATGGTGAATGAATAAATACTGGCATATCCAGGCAAATGAGTATTACTCAGCACTAAAAAGAGGTGAACTGTCAAACCATGGAAAGTCATGGAGGAAGCTTAAATGCACATTAGTAAGTGAAAGAAGCCTATCTGAAGAGCCTATGTACCATATGATTCAAATTATAGGACATTCAGGAAAAGGCAAACTATGAAGACAGTAGAAAGATTGTGGTTGCCAGGGTGGTAGTAGAGAGGGAGGGGTCAATAAGTGGAGCCATAGGTTCATCACCAGTTGTAACAAACGTACCACTTGGGTGTGGGATGATGGTAGTGGGGAGGCCATGTTTGTGTGGGGGCAGCAGGTATATGGGAACTCTGTACTTTCCACTCAATTTCGGAGTAAACCTAACACTGTTCTAAAAAAGTCTACTTAAAAAATCTGTAATGAATACAATATAAAGATTTTAAATCCAAGCATATCTAACCCTATCCTTGCATAATACTATCTCCTGTTCCTCGCCTTACCCTAATTTTGATCATGTTGGATCCAGGCTTAACTTAAAATTTTGACACTGTGTTCATTATGGATTGTTTGCATCAGTTTTGGGTTTTTTTTTTTTTTTAATATTGCTTTAAAATATTTCTTTTGATTATTATAGAGTTTCCTGATACCCCTTTAAATTTTGTGCCCATGGTGAGTGCTTCTCACCCAAGTTTCAGCACTGAGTGTGACGGATGTCATACGCACTACTAATTATAAAATAAGGTAACAAATGATAGATTCCATTAAGGTAATTGTTATAGTCACCAAAGGGAGGTATGAGAGATGCTCCACTAGAGGCATAGGAAGGAAATATAGCTCCAATTATAAACATAGATTTACTGTTGGCATGGACGTATATACAAATATTACTGCTTCAGTATATATTCTTTATGAATTTATAGATATTAATTGAAGTAGTATTTACTAATTTATAAAATAACGAAGCTTACTAATATTTAAAAGCAGGTTTAACGTTATAATTCCTACTGAGTCTATATATGTTAGCAGGCTGTGTGTCCCATTCACTTAATGAGATACCTCAAGAAATGGCAGGGCCAGTCAAATGGGGGTTGACTGTTGTGTCCTAATAGCAAATTGTGATGTGTTGCAAATCCCATGTGCAGGTGAAGTAGATTTCTGTACTAAAACCTACCTAATTTTAACCAACCCACCCTTACCAGTTGTAGAGGTGACTTTAAAACCTTCCAGCAGTGGAGCTGGAGGTCGAAAGTAATGTTAACAATACAAACATGCATAACCAAAAATGTCCGTGCTGACCCTTTTTCTACTTTGAATATTTTGAACTCTTCATCAGATAAATTATGAGATAAAAAGAGAGGGGGATCTGACAAGACGTTTGTCCAGAAGGAAAAGCCAAAATTAACAAGAAGACTATTTAAAGAAAGAGGTTTACATCTACACTGGTTAAGGATGCGCTTTAACCTCCTGTGCTTCATTCTTGTGTTAAATGATTAGAGGTGGGAGTACATGGGAGTTCTTTGTCCCCCGCACCCCTCACATGACCAGTGGAGGAGTAGGTCGTTATCATAATGGCTCTATGGATTATTGCTGCCCGTTACCACACTTCTTTGCACTGTGATGTTGCTGCTAGTCCCATCGAGTGTCAGCATCTATTTTTCTGTGTCCTTGAATTTGAGATGGTCTTGGGACTCATTCCCTTTGACCAATATATAGCACACGACAGAAGTGACATTGAACTAGTTTCTCGAGAGGCCTTTCAGCTTCCACTCATAGTCTGAGAAGCCGAAGATCATCATCTACAAAGAATTCTAGTCTAGACTTTTTGGGGCTGACTGTTCACATGGAAGATGAGGGGTTCCACTGACAGCCAGCACCAATGGCCCCAGTCAAACCACCAGACTACCATACCTGCATGAGACCAGCAGAACAATGACCCAGATTGCCAACCAACAGAATTTTGAAACTGATAAATCATTGCTTAAAGCCACTAAGTTTGGGCTGGTTCATCACCCAGTAACAGGTAACTGAAACGGGTGGTCTGTTAAAAATGGAAGCTGGTCTCCAATAGAATGTGCCAACTTTCATAGGAAAACAGGTTCAAAAACATCACACAACCTTTCTTCTGGGCTTGTAGTGTCCCTGTTCTCTGTCCTCACGGGTGTTCTGAACAGCATCCTGCAGGAAAGGCTCCACAATCCTCCAGCTGGATCAGGCAGTGAGTCCTTTCAGGACCACATGGCATTCTGGAAGTGGGAAAGGTTCTGAAGTTGTGCCACAGGCTTTGATCCTGCAGGATGGTGGTACGTGCATAATCATCAGCTCGAACACACTTAATTTTCCCAGTGAAAAATTTAAACCTAACATCGCTGTGCCAATTAAGGAAGCTTCCTGAGTTAGATAGTGTTTGAAGCATTTACAGAATCTGGAGTATGGACTCTTGTTTAGGGTTCTTTGCTTCCTAATTAACCGCGCCTGAAGTAGAGACTCCTGAGTAGGGTTCACACTCACGGCAACCAGGAAGATTGCTGTTAACCTACAGGCATGTGTGGATCACTGATTTTCTTGGCCTCTTTCTCCAGATAGCAACCTCAAACTTAAGTATAACACTGTCCTATACAAGACTGCTGACTGGAAAGAGAATAGGAACTTTCCAAGGGAGAAGGGCAGGGTGGACAATGCAGGTTTTGGCAGGGAAGGGGACACCCTGGGGCCCATCCAGGAGAAGTTAGGAAAGAAGAAGAACTGGCCTGACTTTTGACTCTCACTCAGTGTTTTGTTTTTTTTTTTTAATGTTTAATTATTTTTGAGAGAGAGAGAGACAGCACGAGCAGAGGAGGGGCAGAAAGAGGGAGACACAGAATCTGAAAGAGGCTCCAGGCTCTGAGCTGTCAGCACAGAGCCCAATGTAGGGCTGGAACCCACAAACGGTGAGATCATGATCTGAGCCGAAGTCGGATGCTTAACTGACTGAGCCACCCAGGTGCCCCTCCCACTCTGTTTTTAAGTAAGTATTTCCTAACCTCCTTCTGGCTGTGGCACATACAGAACAGGAAAATACTGATAAGACACAATGAGGAAACATAGAGTCGACTGGTGCTGAGTATCACAACCACTGAGGGGACTGTGTTTCTCCCTAATGTGTCTCAGGATAATGGGAAGACCTGCCTATGTGTTAAAAACAAAACCAAGACACTTCCTTTTATGGCATGTATATGTAATTAAATAAGATTGGACTATTTCAATAATCTGTAGGAAAATTTTCACTACTGGTTGAGATCACTGGAAATTCCTGAGGCTGGGCATACCAGGACCCTGAGTCTGCACCCAGCCACATTTAATCACAAGAGCTCAGTAGGAATAAGCCAAAAGGGTGTAAGAGAAGAGACAAGTCTAAATTTAAAATTGCATACTGTAGAAAAAAGATTCTTTTATTACTTCCATAAACTCAGCAAATTAGACACTAAAATCTCAATAGCTACTCATGGGTTAAATGAGAAGAGCTATCAGAAGAACTACCGTTCTCAATTAAATTAGGAACAAAAATGTCCCAAGTTGCCAAATTAGCTGTCTCAAATTAGTTGGGTCTAAATAAAATCCAGTCACAAGGGTAAGGATGGAAACTGCATATACCGAGTGACTCCTGTGTTCCAGAGACTTCTGCATCTTACCTTTCAGCCCGGGCAGGCTGACCTATCTTCTATCTTTAAACCAAAAACCAAACTCAAAGCCGAAAGTCAAAACTGTAAAACAAGCTCTCTGAGCTCCATGCCCCCGAGGGACTGGCACATTTGTCCTTTCTGTGTCACATCAATCCTTTTCAGAGTAATTCCATACCATTTGCATCCCTTTCTTCATGTCCAGCCTCAGTTTAACACACTCAGGCTTTTAATCCCAACCATGTCTTAGAAACTGCTTGTGACAAGGTATCTTTTTACCAAACCCATTGACCAATGTTTTATGTTTTTCTTTTTCAAATTCTCAGTCGCCTTTTTGTTTTTAAGTTTATTTATTTGAGAGAGAAAGAGACAGGAGAGAGAAAATTCTAAGCAGCCTCCGTGCTGCCAGCGCAGAGCCCACCGAGATCACCACCTGAGCTGAAATCAAGAGTTGTATGTTTAACTGACTGAGCCACCCAGGCACCACGCCCCATAAACTAGCTATTGAAACAGTTGATTACTCTGCCCTTTTAGAAACTCTTTTCTCAATTTTGAAGACACCAAACTCTTCCAAGTTGCCACCTACCTTTCTGGATGCTGGTCTCTTCTCACTGGCACTTCTTGTTTCGTTACTACCCTCCAGACATACTTGCTTTCTGTTTCTGAAACACATCAATCTTGTTCAGGTTTGTCCAGGGCCTTTGCACAAACTGTTCCTTCTGTTTTGTTGCAGCACAGAAGTTCCTACCTGTTAACCTCTGCTATCATTACCTCAGAGGGTTCCCTGACTTCATTATGTAAGGTCACTCTCCCTCCCACCTTGTCTCCTTCTGTTATTTTTTTAATGCATGTATTTGTTTCAAATCCTTATTTGTGAACTTTACTATTTTTCTTCCTTCCTAAGACTTTGAATTCCTTGAGAGCAAACTTACTATCTGTAGCAACAGAAGATCTACATTATAATAGCTAGCTTCCAAGATGGCCTGTAGTTATCCTTCTTAGGCCCTGTGTAATCCCTTCCTATACTGAATCAGGAAAATGTGACCAATAGAATACTAAGAAAGTGACAGCCTAGCATGCCTTGGTCTTTGGATGGCTTCCTTTGGGGGAAGTCAGCTGCCATGTGCTGAGGTCACTCAGGCAACCCTATGGAGAGGATATGAGGGCTCTATTAACATCCAGCACCAATTTGCAAACCATGTGAGTGAGCCAATCTTTTTTTTTTTTTTTTAGTATTTATGTATTTATTTTGAGATGGGGTGTGATGGCCAGAGAGAGAAGGAGAGAGAGAATCCCAAACAGGCTCCACAGCCAGTGTGGACCCTGATACAGGGCTCAATCCCAAGACTGTGAGATCATGACCTGAGCCAAATCAAGAATTGGACGCTTAACCAACTAAGCCATCCAGGTGGTGCCCCTTGAAGCAGATTCTTAAGGCCCAGTCAAGCCTTTGGTTTACTTCAGCCCACCCTTATCTGACTGGAACCTAATCAGAGACCCCAAGCCAAGCTAGAACTGCCCATCCAAGCCTACCCTAAATTCCTGATTCACAGAAGCCATGAGAGAATAAATCAGTATTGTTGATTTAAGCCATTAAAGTTCTTCTTGTGGTTTGTTATGCGATATTAGGTAATGAAAAGAAATACCTGTATTTTATCCACTTGAAGAGAATGCTCAAATTAGCAACCGAATTGCTTCTCTTCACTGAGTCATGTTTGACTTCAGTGTGAATCCACATTATATCATCAGCCCATCAGCAAGTATTTATTGATCACTGGGTATACGGCAAACATTGCTTAGCTGGAGGTAGAGCTGAACAAAGGACAGTGCCTTTTCTCAAGTAGCTCTTGAGACAGCTTGGAAGACAACACAATACTATTGATATAAATTAGGAGACAAATAAAGGCATGTGAAAAGTTAATGATAAAAGGGAGGTAAGGGATGATGATTTCAGAGGAAGGCAAGAGATCTTAGTGTTTGCTTACCAAGAGAAATTTTCATGGTAGAGAAGGGCATAAATGTATGTGAAAAACAATACATTCTAGATCTAGAAGACGTGTGGTTCCCAGAATTGAGAGGGCATCGGAATCCTCTGGAGAGGTTGTTAAAACTCAGATTTCTCTACCCTCTCTCCAGAGTTTCTGATTCAGTCTGTCTGAAGTGTGGTCCAAGGATCTGCATTTCTATTAAGTTCCCAAATGGCGCTGATACTTCTGGTCCAGGGAGAACACACCATGAAGCCTGCTACTCAGGTGTGGTCTACACACCGGCATCATCAGTATCTCCTGGAAGCTTGTTAGAAGTGTTGATTCTCAGACCCCATCCTGTACCCACTGACTCAGAATCCACATGTTAACAAGATCCCCAGGTAACTCGTGGGCATGATAAAGTTCGAGAAGCACTACTCCAGAGGAAAGAGGTCATGCTCTCTTCAAGCTGGGCGAGTGCTGGATTTGCTAAACATATCTGAGGTCAGGCACGGCCTGTGTAGTATATGAGAGAATTCTTCTCTATGGTCAGCCCATCTTGGTTTCATTGATTTTCTCAGGCAGATCATTTTTTTTTTACTCATTGATTTTTTTCTGCAGCGCGAGTCTTCCTCGTCAGTTCTCTGCAGGTAATTTCAATTCATTTTGATTCATTTCCTCACCAGCTTGGCATTTCTGCCCTGGCACCAGACAGTGCAACTTAATTGTGCTTGTCTGTGAGTGTCTAGATATGACACAATTGTGGAAAACTGCAAAAGGTCAAGGGGATACTGCCCTGTGCAAAAGCAGAGAGGTCTGGATGCCTTCTGGAAAGTCAGAGAATTTTAAGCAGGGCCAGGCTTTTGGGGGCCCCGTGATATTCATGCTGTTTGCTGAGTGAGAAGCAGGTGACAACATGACCATGTCTGTAGCAGTGGTTTGAACACATCTGAAACATTCTATGCTAACTCGAGGAGGAATGAGCTGTTTTCCACTGGTGATTATGAGCTAGATGTGGTGACATCAGCTTCTCTAATGTTCAGCCCAGGAAATTTTATTTTGAGCTTTTTGTGCTCGAAGGAAGAAGGCCAAGTCATGCCCACAAACAGAGGGGGCAGTTGTGTCTGTGGTCACGTCAAGACAAAGAGAAAGAAAGCCCTACTACTCAAGTCTTCTGGTCCCAAATTTTCTTTACTTCCTTTCTCATCTCTCTTGTTGGTTTTTGTATTTTATCCCATTGGCTGAAATCATACCTTAGCTGCTTTGTTTTGTGAGTAACAAGCTCCTTCTTTAAAAAGGCATATTTTTTGGTGGTATGGTTTCACAAGTATATACTTATCTCCAGGCTCAGCAAGTTGTGAACATTAAATATATATAGTTTTTGGTCTGTCAACCATATCTTGATAAAAGTGTTTTTAAATTTTTTTAAATGTTTTTATTCATTTATTTATTTATTTCTGAGAGAGAGAGAGACAGAGCATGAGCAGGGGAGGGTCAGAGAGGGAGGGAGACACAGAATCTGAAACAGGCTCCAGGCTCTGAGCTGTCAGCACAGAGCGTGACAAGGGGCTCCAACCCACAAACCGCAAGAGCATGACCTAAGGTGAAGCCAGACGCTTAACCGACTGAGCCACCCAGGCGCCCCTTAAAGTGGTTTTAAAAATAAACAAGTGAGGGGCACCTGGTGGCTCAGTCCGTTGAAAGTCTGCTTTTGGCTCAGGTCATGATCCCATGGTTCGTGAGTTCGAGTCCTTGACATCAGGCTCTGCACTGACAGTGGAGCATGCTTGACACTTTCCCTCCGTCTCTCTCTGCCCCTTCCTTTCTCTCTCTCTCTCAAAATAAACAAATAAACCTAAAAAAAAATGGGGGGAGTTTATTTTTTTTCTGAAGGTGTTCCTGAGATGCTTTATCCCAATCCAAATGTTTACACATTTAAGATCTCTAATATTGCAGAGTAATTAATTTTGTTGGTTTAGAATTTTTTTTGTCATAAATTCATTTATTGTGTGGTACACACAGTAAAAAGAACCTATCAAATGTCAGCTGCTGAATTTTTTACATAGATGAACACTACTGACATTCGGGCTGGATAATCTGTGGTGGGAGCTGCTCTGTGCAAAGTAGGATGTCTTGCCTTTACTCTCTAGGTGCCAGTAGCATGCCCCCCCCCACCCCAGTTATGACAACCAAGATGTCTCCAGATGTTGACAAAGGCCCAGGGGGGCAAAATCACCCTAAATTGAGAAGCACTGGTCTAGCACTCATGTAACCACCATCCTCGGCTTGCCAGATTTGGCACATACAGATACAAGAGACCCAATTAAATCTGAGTTTCAGATAAACACGAATTTTTAAAAATCTGTCCTCGATTTTATCTGGCAAGGCCTCACCACCCATGTCAAGGTATGCAAACGCTTCCGGAACCACAGGAGGCCTCTTTGCGCCCCCTCTCGGTCAGTAACCCTAAGGCAAGCCTCGTTTTGGGTGAAGTTTGCCTTTCCGTTCTCGCGAGATCTGCACCAGCAATTAAAGCGGGTTCCTCCGTTAGGCGTTTTCCTTCGTTCTGAGTTGTCTGAAATCCTCTCTCAGCTCACCTGAAGAATCTTCTGGAACCAGCCCTCGTACCTTTTCAGTTTCCCTCTGGGTTCCCGCTGTCCGTGTCCTGTAGCAGCAGCCTGTTCCGTTTTGTGCCCTTCGCGTCCGAGGACGGATCCTCGGGCACACAGCTTTCCGCATTCCTGCCGCCTTTCGGGTCGTGCCTGCTGCGCATTTTCTGCGTTCTGTGTGCCAAGACCGAGGAGCAGGCTGGCAGAGACAGACCTCTGTGTAGGTAACAGGCTTGGAGGGCGTGTTTGAGCGAAGGGGAAGACAGGCCGCCCTGACCTGTTCACAAGGTGGCACTGGGGGCCGACGTCGTTTCTGGAACCGTGGAGGCTTCCGCAGCCTCCGCCGCCTTTGGCCTTTGCCCTTGCGGGTAACTGTGGGGCGAGACTAGAGGGCACGGCGTCGGTGGCCCTCCGGGAACGCGGGCAGGAACCCATTCGTGTGGGATCCACTCTACCGCACACTCCTTTTTAAATGGCATTTGTTCACACATTGGGTCATTTTTTCGTTTCTTGAAGCACCGGTGACCCTTCACACACATTTTATAGCTGGTCTTTGAAACGAGTTGATGGAATTTGCAGAAATCAAATGAATGTCGCAGGGAGTTGATGTCATGAACACCGAGCGGTGAGTGGCAATCTTTGCCGGGTGGATGTGAGTCAGGAAAGTTTCCAGAGTAAGTGATGCTGGAGCTGAGATTCTGAACTCAGATTTTGCCAAATGGTTGTGACTGAGGAAGTGTGTTCTAAGTTGAGTTGTAAAAGTTCAGAGGAAAGGTAAATATTTTAGTATGGTTCAGGGATGGGAAGAGGGAGGAACAAGGATTTGAGTCCTGGGCAAAATGGTGGGTGTTTGGGGAGAATGGGACTGCAGATGGAGTGAGGGTGGGGGCTTAAACATATTCTGTGGGTCACGGGGAACCGTCAGAACACGCTCCATTTTTCTTTTTGGATAGATAGTCCTGGTATCACTGTGAAGGTGGACTAGAGGGCAAAGGTCAGTTAGGAGACTTGTAATTTAGGTCAAAGGGGTCAGTCAGTCACCTCTTAGTATGAATTTTTATAGACCTATTGCTTCCCTCCAAAACTCTGAGATTACCAGTAAAGACATGAGAGTTTTGTTGAGGTAGTGAGATGACAACAGGGTATTTAGAGTCCGTGGATACTGCAAGGGAGTTCAGCCTTGGTGGAGGGTTGTACCTCTCTGCACAGGGTTGGCTTCTGGCAGCTTTTAGCCATTGGCCACATGAAGTTGGGGCAGGGAGGCAAGCATGGAGTTAAAGAGAGTGGAAGGGACAAAGATGATCCATGTCCTTAGTCAGCCTGGGGTTGGCATCAGCCACACTGACGGGTATGTGAGTGTGGGACTGTCGAATACTCTGAGAATCCAGAGTTACAAAGGTGTGACATCTCCTGAACATTTGGTCTTGTATTTATCCGTGTGTCCAGGAGTGAGTCTAAGATTAAAAGAACAAATAGTTTGGAGATTAAGTAACCAAGCGTTCAGCTGTGGCAGTCCCTGTGGTGCCTTGTTTGATCAGTTTAGTAGAAGCAAGAGACAGTGGTTTACAATTGCAAAGCACAAAGCTGCTCTCCCAGAAAGGCCTGAGATCTGGGCAGGGGAAAAACGAGCTAGCAGGCTGGAAAGGTCACGAAGGGAAGTTAACCCGTAGCATGGAAAACCTGAAAAATGACCTGTTACATCCCTTGTCATGGGTCTAATTTGTTTAAAATCAAATCCATCTGCTCATTTCACACCCTTTGTTCCACTTCCTTGCTGCAATCCACAGTGGATTACTCCATTACTTTAAAAACTGGCTGCACTTACAATAAGCTAATAACTTATTTTGTGGTTAATGGCGTCAGAGATATTCTGGAACATGACCAACATTTATTCCCCTACCTCTCTCTCTTTCTTTCCCCTTCCTTCCTTCCTTCCTTCCTTCCTTCCTTCCTTCCTTCCTTCCTTCCTTCCCCTCCCTCCTTCCCTCTCTCTCTCTCGAGAATGAACTTCTTAGTGTAGCACATCGACTGGGGAAATCCTGTAAGTCTCCTTCACAAAACATACTGTTTACAGGCTATGGAGTGAAACAGGTAGGGGAAAAGGTTTCCATCGTTCTGCTAGGCCTTCCTTTACTCCATGCAAATGCTCATTTTCCTCCCATGCTCCATACATTACAGAAGACTTCTTGGCTCCATTGATTCTGTTTATGATCTCCAAATCTTAATTTCAAATGAAGCTAGCCCCTTTTCAGGAAAGAATTATCTTCTATGCAATGAACCGGAATCCCCTGAGGCATTCATTTGAGATGCATCAATTCCCTTAAGGTCTCCTAACCCATTAAAATATGTACAGTATTTCTGGTTAACTAATGGATCATTGGAAAAATGGGATTGCATGCAAGATATAATTCAAAGAAATGCATTTGGATTTGTTGGCCAATCCATTCATAGGAGCATTTGCTGATTGGGAAAATATTTTATTTTTTTGGCTTAATCCTTTGCCAGATCACACAGACTAGTAAAGGTCGTTATTTTTGATTTGTTGGACCTAATTCTGAAGACAGAGCAGCAATGGAATTTGTGATTTTGTCAGTGTTCTTGATTAAGAAATGAGTGGCTGGAGTTTAAACTCAGTTAAATCTGTATGATCTGTGGATATTGCCTTTTTTTTTCTTTGTTGAGTGCAAGTTATTGCTAGATGTTATCTTGTAGTCACTCCTGTCTTTTGAAGAGTAAAACGTTTTGGAAATATAATATTTAAGAAATCAGATATCCAAATGGCAAGTGGTTTAAAGCTGAGGAATGGGTGTTGACAGATTCCAGCACGTGCAGTCACAGTAATTTTACATTTTTCATTACTGAGGTAATTAAACAATTCCTTAGGGCTGAATTATAGTAAAATTTTATGTATCTTTCTACTAAGCATAAACTAATTTTCTTTCCCACTGGACAGTGTTAATTTAAGTAGGAAATATTTTTAATTCTGTCTCATTTATACATATTATGAAAAATTGCAAGCTTTACTGATTTTATTTAACATTATTTCTTTCTAAGTATTCTTAGATTCAGTAACTGATGGGCATTTAGCATTAAAGCTTAAGTAGAAATGAAAGATGCAGTTTTGTTGTCTCACCAGTGACCTGTCCTAGTTCATTCCTCATTCTTAGATGATCCCATGAAAGTCATAGAGTCTGAACCCTTTATATCTAAGTCCATGAAGGTCATAAAAATATGCCCCTAAGTTTTTCTTTAATGTTAACATCAAGGAATATATGAAATGTTGTGTGATCTTGGACAAGTCCCTAACTTTATCTGTAAAGGAAATTTACTGACCTAAATTCTCTCCTTCACCTAATTCTTCAAGTAGCAGTAAAATGTTCAGTGAAGCCCTTTGACTCTTTCAAGCCACAGGGTGCCATTTTGTGTCATACAGTTCCAGTGCTGTTCACTTTTCTGATAATTATGGAAAGAGAGAAATTATTATAGCATACAGGAAGTGGTGGTAAATCTGATTAAAAAGCATTATGTCTACAAATGGCAAGAAGGAACTGAAAGCATCCATTCTGGCATAATAATATTCTATAATGGCTCACCCATTTGGAAGTTATGCCCAAGAGAATGCAGGGACAGAGAAGGGAAAGAGGGAGGTTGGAGAAAGAACACTGTGCCCAGTGCTTGGACTGAATCCATGTGGATCCTTAAGAAACTGTGGAGGGACTTTGCACTTCCTATTGTCAGGAATAGCTTGGGCAGGGAAGGATAGAACATCTACTGTCAACCTGGAGGGAGGAGAAGGAAGGAGAGGGGAAGGATGATGAGGAAGAGGAGGAGGAAAGGAAGGACAAAACAGCTATCACTGACTGTAAGTCCCCCTCCCCCACCCTGTGCAAGATGCTCTGCCAGTCCTGGCCATAATAGGACGAGCTTCACACGCCTTACCTCCTGTGACCCTTATAACCACTTACACTGTAGTAAATAAGTAAATGAAATATTGTGACTAGGTCACTTGGCTAAATTCCCATAGCTTGTATTTGAAGTGTGGCTTTGACTGGAGGGCCCATTCACCTGGTTTTTCCACAATGTGTCATCTTGTCTTAGAGATCCTTCTGTGTGTACTTTTGGTGTCTCTTCTCCCCCTCTCCATCCAAACCTATCCCAGGGCTTTCCTAAACCAGTGAGGCAGGAGAGTCCAACCTGCAGATGCCAGGCTTTTGCCCACACCTGTTCAACTAGAACTTCCTCAGGTGGGGTACATGAGTAATGACTGGGTTGTATCAGAGGGTATGTGCATTTTAATCAAGGAACTCTTGATTCCATTCAGTTCAGCTAGTCATTGTATACCAAGGATCATTGTGGGCCTGGCTCTGAACACCTTGAGATTAAAACACATTGCGTCTTTAAGGCTGATGGTCATCTAAATAAGCTTTCCAAATAGGAACAAATATGGATGATGAAGTTTCAGAGTTCACAAAATAGCAAGTGGAAGAATCACTTAGAAGAAAAAATCTTGCTGGAATCCTTCACATTTCTACTACTTGAGTGACCCTCCCTTATCTGCCCTCAAAACCATCAAGCCAGGATGATCTGCTGAAATCAACCCCACAGATCCCAAGGTTTAAAAATTTCCACAGCAAAACTTCTCCTTCTCCCTCTTTGAGGCGAGTCTTTTTATTTACCTTTACACATACCTGGTGTGATAGAGAGCTGAAAAAGACAGCAGCTACTTCTTATGGAAGTGTCAGCAAATACAGCAGAGAACACACAGTTCTACCAGTGACCCCCTAACCTAGCGCAGGGAAATGAGAGGAATATCTGCTTCAGTTTCACTAATCTGTAAAGATGGGGTGATTGGCCTCCCTGGAGTCTCCCTCCCTCCCTTCCACATTCCAGTCTTCTCTAAATTCTTGGAGTTAGATTATCATTTAGAAATAAAATTCATAAGATTGGGCAGGAATTCAGCACTTCTGTCTGACACATACTCTGCTCAGCACCCTTTCCTGTGCAGACCCTGGGAACCCGAAGTCTCATTCCAGCCTTCTTATACCAGGGTGAGGGTGTAATTACTGCAATACTAGTCTGATATTAGTACAGTCATTACAGCATAGATCATGTTGTCCAAAACATTACTGTTCATACTGTTCTCAAGTGACTGGTCTCTACATGTAAACAATGAGAGTGCTTTGGTTACTGTTTCCACATCGATCCTCTCAAACAGGACCCGTTTGGGAAAGCAGAGCTGACTCTGAATCTCAGCACTATTTAACTCCATCTGAGCTGTGCTGCTTCTCTCCTCGATTTACTTTTGCAGGCAGTCTGTTCTCCCTTTCTTCACAATTGACATTCAGATCCTGGGACACCGTGTCTTACAGTGTATCTGTTTGCATGCCTGTCGCCCTCACTAGACTGAAATCCCCAGCAGCAGGAGCCTGTCATACTCATTTCTGTGCAGTACACGGACTACCCAGTTGTACTCTGGTAAATTAATTTTTAAAAATGACACAGTGGTTAGGTGTTTTTTTCAATCAGACTTTTTTTCCCCCTTCTCTTACTTATCTTTTCTAAATCTTTTAGGTCGCCTGTGCATTACTTACAGAATAAGAAAAAAATATTTCAATCAAATAACGATGTTTCTTTTTAATCCTATGAAAGCATTTCCACTGTTATATTTAAACCATTAACTTTTTAAAAACAATCTAGACAAAGGATAAAGCAGTGTCGTGAGCACGTTCTGCAAATGTTTATATTATCTTTTGAAATGCATTTGGCCATACACAAGCACAGGGACCTGCTAGAAAGAAGAAATCCTCTCTCCTGTACTGACTAGAGGCTGTGACCTGTTGCACATCACCTTCTTCCTTCCTTTTTGACTCTTTTTTCCAAGCTTCCCATCCCATCGCTTAAAAATCACCAGCTTAGCCCTAACTCTGTAAACAGAAATTACTGAATGCTAATAATTTCTGGTAAGCAATTTAGGGGACATTTAAGTTACTAATATATATATGTGATCCCCTTTTTTACCGCAATTTCCAAGGAAAGTGCTACAAAGTGATCTGTGGCAATAACAAAGTCAGAAGGAAGGGAATATGAAATTCAGCGAGCAGCGTGAATGATTTGCTGTTAGCATGGGGCCCAATAACACTACAAAGCTATAAACTCTGTCGATCTAGATTGCCCAGTTAGGTGGCAGAGATGCAATTTGTCTTTTCTGAAGCCGCCTGCTGCTTGCTAGCTCCATCTCCTGTCACAGCCTATTAGCTCCCCAAGAAAATTGGTAGGAAATTGCCTGCAGATTGTAGGAAATTGCATCTCCAGGCCCTGGAAAAAATGTAGGATAGCACAACACTGACCCTCCCAGAGCAGCTATTAATACAGCAAAAAGTGACCTTTGACTTGCCGGGAAACGACTTTGCTATTTGCTGAATAAAGACTGTATTATGTGTGGCTGAAGGAAGGTGCAAATGATTATCCTAGCGAGGCTTGAAGCCAACCTGCTTTTGAAAGCCTAAATATTAGTTAGAAGAATTTTTTTTTTTTTTTTGGTTTATTTGTTTGTTTTAGGTGCAGAGTGTTTGAGTGTTGTGGCTCTGTAGGGAGAAAAGGGTCCAGTTGGCTTGTTTTTTAAAAACACCTTTTCCCAAAGGTAAAAAGAAAAAAGTAAATTGTCCCAAGGAAATGCTAACAAATCTCTCAGGCAAAAATCCAGGAAGTAAATCTTTCAAAGATGAGATTAAAAAACAAAGATGAGCACATTGGAGCATTGTTTTGTTTCCCCCTTGGTTCTGTTGCCTGTACATCTGGGGCCTCCCCGCCCTCCTCCCTAATTGCTTTTTACAATTCCATCTATGTCTACTTGCCTCGGAATTATTTTCTTTATAGACCATCCCCAGAAGTTCAGACATCAAGATAATTCAGTGTTCCACAGGGGTACATATTGTGCATATTTTAAGCATCATTAACTTTATGTTACAAAAAAATCAAGATCCTGACATGGTATTTACAGGCTTGCATTTCTACCTAGAAGGATCTCAGCCTGCATTTACAAGCAGTATTTTTGGAGAGGGAGAAGAACATTTTAGCTGCTCCTGAATGAATAAGATGCCCTCTGCTGCCTTTGAACCCTTAGCATTGTCTGCTAATCCTACCCTCTTCCCTAGTACTGGATCATTCACTTTCAGTGCCCTTGGGAGCACATCCAAAATGAGGTTGTGGAATGCAGATATACCAGCTTCTCTTCCCTAATGAAGTATAGTGGTACCTCGTTTATTATTTGCACAAACTAAAAAGTAGCTAAATGAGACTCCCCTGAGCTTTCCCAAAGTTGAGAGGTTTTCTTTGAGTTTGCTGTTTTCTTACATTTGGTGCTTGCTTTTAGAGAGAAAAGTACTGGATACCATGTCATATCAAAGAACACTGAATTTAGCTCCTGAATTTCTGAGCTTTTGTGTGAGCTCTGATACTCTGCCTGTGTGATCTTCAGTAATTGTTTTACGCTTTTAGGGCCTCAGTTTCATTATGTAAAAAAAAAAATAAATGTTCTTTAAAAACCCTTTGATATGTTAAATTCTGTGTGATAAAGGGTAAAAAGGTTGGGGACAGGATTGAAGACTGAGCTGCTACCCTGCAGCCGCCTTCTTGGGCTTTCCTTGACTGACTGTCCTTGGAGAAGGGGTTCTATTTGGCCCCAGAGTGTGTTTTGGAGTCTGTAAGCATCCAACACGCCACCAGCTCATTTACCAATCATTATGAATCAAGACTTCGCTTATGTCTGCAGAAGACCCCAAAGAATTTCTTAAGACATGACCCCTGGGGGCATTCTGATTACTGGGGTGACTAGACATTGCAGGGTAGAAGGTCCATTCCAGGAATGCTGCGAGGTAGTGGAACTTGATATATATACCCCCACATTATAGAATATGGGATAGAATATCAAAAGAGGTCCAGCTAACCTTGAAAATATTGTGTTAAGTAAAAAAGCCAGACACAACAATTCATATAGTATATACTTCCATTTATATGAAATATTCAGAACAGGTAAATCAATAGAGATAGAAGCAGATGAGTGGTTGCCAGGGGGTAGGGCATATGGGGGATGGAGAAATGGGGAGTGACTGTTTAATGGGTACAGGTTTTCCTTTTAGGGAAGTGAGAATATTTTGGAACTAGATAGAGGTAATGATTGAACAACCTTGTGAATGTACTAAATGCCACTGAATCATACACTTTAAAATGCTTGATTTTATGTTTTGTGAATTTTACCTCAGTAAAAGAAACATGTCTAGTTAAATTGATGAATAAAGGAACAAATGCAAGAACATATAATTACTTAAAATATAAAATGGACATTTTAGCCCAGGTAATATCTCTTGCCACAGTACAAACCACCCTGTAACCTTTCTTATCTGCCTTTGTTTCCACTCTAATCTTTGACTATGATGATGATTTGAGAAATGACTGGACGTTCTGATGTCCACAGTTCCAAAAGCCAGTGCTAGGGCTGATTTTGAGATGATTTATGAACACATTTTTCCTACAGGCTCCTTCAAAATCCAGTTCAGGTGCCAAATCTTTTCTGAAAGGTTTCCAGTCTTTCCAGTTGAAAGAGATCTCTGCCTTCTCTGAATGAATGGTATTTATCTACCTTTTTAGGGCTTTACTCGCTTCCTATCTTGGAGGATGGTTGTTTATTTTTCAGACATGCCTTACCTCCCCTACTTGAGGCTAGAATCATGTCCTTCTCACTTCACTGTCCTCCCAGACACCAGGGTTGTGTGTACTCAGTAAACATTTGAGCCTTCGCTCTTGTTTTCTTCTCTACCTGAAATGTCCTTTGTAGGAGAATTCCGTAGCAATTCTCTCTCCCTTTCTGTTTAGCTGCTGGATTTTTTTTTCTTTAGGTATCTACCCAGCCCCCATTCTCAGTCCCCAAAATTCAGGTTGGATGGAATGCCTCTCTGTATGTATGCCACCCCTCCAACCATCTTCATGTGTGGGCTCATCAGCATATTCCAAATTTGAGACTTTCCACAGAGATTGCAGATTTGGGCCCATGTAAACCTGGAGCTGAAGATGACTGCTGGCCATGGTGTGGGAAGAACTTGCCTGGAAATAAAGCCAACATGAAGAAAACAAAGCGGAGCAGTGGAGAGAGTCTGGTTCTGAGAATATCGTTTGGATACCAGGGTTCTGCAAGCCTGCGACCAGATTTGCCCTTGGTCTTCTCAGTTTCACAAGCCAACCATTCCCTATTTTAGATGAAGCCAGTTTGAATTTGTCATTTGTCATTGAAAGACTCCTGTGTGATGCTTTTTTGGGTATCTATTCGCCATGTTCAAAACCTTTTCAAGGTTTGTGTAAGATCAGGTATTTCCTGGGAAGCCCTCACATCTTCTTTTTAAAAAATACTTCTTATGCTTATTTATTTTCGAGAAAGAACGAGAGAGCAAGAGAGAGCACAAGTAGGGGAGAGACAGAATGGGAAGCAGGCTCCAGGCTCTGCACCATCAGCGCAGAGCCTGATGTGGGGCTTGAACCTACGAACCATGAGATCATGACTTGAGCTAAAGTCAGATACTTAACCGACTGAGCCACCCAAGCACTCCACATCTTCTTATATTTATATTTCATTCACCCTGTTATTTACTATTCTACTTTCTACTTAAAAAGATTTTTTTTTGAGAGAGTGCGTGCAAGCTGGGGAGAGGGAGAGAGAGAATCTCAAGCATGCTGCATGCTGGGCATGGAGCCCAAAGTAGGGCTCAGTCTCACAATTGTGAGCTGAAATCAAGAGTTAGATGTTTAACCAACTGAGCCACCTGCATCCCTACTATTCTACTCTCAGCAGAGATTTACTGAGGATTAGAACAAAAGAAGATATATAAAAAAATAAGATTGTTTTTGCTTTGAGAGAATGATATTCACAGAAAGCCTTCTATTTAGGGAATTTTGTATAATTTTATCTTGTTTAACCTTCACATTAGTCTTGTGAGATGAGTAATACTACGTGTATTTTATACTCATTATACTACTGAGGATCAGAGAGGATCAGATGCATGATCCCACAGTTTGATCATTTGGATTCTAATTTGAACATCATCTTCCTTTGTTCTTCCAACTCAGTCTGCCTTGCATTACAGTTCTGTTTTTGTTTTTGTTTGTTTTTGTTTTGTTTTGGTCTTCTCCAGTAGGCTCTAGATTCTTAAGGGTAGGAACTGTGACTTACTTTTTTTCATCAAGCACAGCCTTTGACATAGTCTCTTGATGATAAAATTCAAAAGTATATTTTGGGGTGATTTGATAGATGAGTGAACCACAGCTGAATGAATAATTTGTGTCCTCTGAAATCCAAACCAGATTTCACATCTCCAGATTCACATGAGCTAGAAATGCCAAAATGCTTGTTTCTCAGGCTCAGAGAATTATACACCTGTATATCCATTCACTTCCTCTGACGCATCACCCCCATCACGGGGGCATGTGTGGAGCTTTCAGGACTCAGAATCAGTCAAGGTTTATCATTAAGTGAATGATGTTTCAACTTCAGGGCCACTCAGTTGCAAGGTCATTTGTATGAAATTTGTGAAAGTAAAACATTTTTTTTAAAATTTTTATTTATTTCTAGGAGAGAGAGAGAGAGAGAGACAGCGTGAGCAGGGGAGGGTCAGAGAGAGAGGGAGACACAGACTCTGAAATAGGCTCCAGGCTCTGAGCTGGCAGTCAGCACAGAGCCCGACGCGGGGCTCGAAACCCACGACCGTGAGATCATGACCTAAGCGAAAGTCGGACGCTTAACCGACTAAGCCACCCAGGCGTCCCAAAAGTAAAACATTCTAAACATACTGTTTAAGATCATGGTCTTCTTGGGGTGCCTGGGTGGCTCAGTCGGTTCAGCGTCTGGCTTCGGCTCAGGTCATGATCTCATGGTTTGTGGGTTTGAGCCCTGCATCTGGCTCTGTGCTGAGAGCTAGCTCGGAGCCTGAAGTCTGTTTCGGATTCTGTGTCTCCCTCTCTCTCTGACCCTCCCCTGCTCACACACACACTCTCTCTCTCTCTCTCTCTCCCCCTCTCTTTCTCTCTCTCTCTCTCTCGCTCTCTCAGAAATAAATAAAACATTAAAAAATTTACAAAAAAAGATCATGGCCTTCCTCCCTTTCAACACTCCTTCAACAGTTCTTTCTCTTGCATAGTGTGATATTAGAATGGCCATATGTGTTGAGTAGTGAAGAGGAAATTGAATTGGGGATATGTGCAGTTTGGAGTTAGTGAGATGTGTTCATGTGGTTCATAGTCAGTCACTTGTAAAAGGACATGGCGAATGTTTATTTAGAATAGGAGTTTGGCTAGGTGTCCTGCTACTGGAATGGAACTACAGCCCGCTGTGCCAGCTGATGCAGTGTTGTGCCATGAAAATGTGCAGAAGGAGTGGTCTTGCCCCGTGAACACAGCGCCTCATAGCCCAGCACTGTAAGGGTGGGAGTAGTGGAGACAGAAAAAATATGGAAACATACAGAGTCAGAAACTAATAAGGACAATTTGTTCAATCCTCAGCTCTTAGTAGAAAATTTGGTTCTCATCGAAGCCTAGTAAATGAAAGTTCTTTCCTCTCAGGAATATAGCCTGATAATGTAACATACACAGTTATAAAAACACCATAATTTTTTTTCCTTTGTGATGGGAATTGAAGAAAATACAAAATTGGTATAGGGCTTTACAAGGGACCCATAGGAGCGAGGGGCCCTGAAGCTGAAGCTTCATCTGCTTCATGGTAAATCTGCCTCTGAAAATGCTTTTCAGAAGTGTTGTGTGAGGAGATGGTCAGGGATGCAAACAAAACATTGTAGGCAAACATATTAGGCTGGTGCATCAGGAAGTTACGGATGTGAGATTTTTACATACCTTGTGACTTTTGTGATATTTTCCATTAAAAAATGATTATGTGTTGTGACTTTTTTTCATTCTAAAGAAATACTAAATATTCTTTGTACTAAAGAGCACTTGCCTCTCTCTGACAAAAATGTAAAAGCTCGAGGCCTGCAAGATCTGGATTTTCCTCTGCTGAGGGTAGCTGTCAAATGACTTTGGTTTGGTCATTTCTCCAAACGCTTGTGAAATTCATCTCACAGTATTTCACATCCTTCTGGAGAAGTATTCACTTTCCATTTTCTTCAGGCACAGGGCTGCATGTTTGCTATGTCTGTGTTTACAAATTCCAGAGTGGTAAGATTCCTCTTGCTTTCTAACTGTGCAGTAATGTCTTTGGATTCTTTGTAATAATCTCAGCTTCAGGATCTTGGAGAGCCCCATTTTTTGCCAATGAGTAGCACACAAGACAAGAATTTTTGGCTTAGCATAAAATGTTGAAATTGTGTATTGAAGTGGAGTACTATTAGCTACAATTTATGCACAAATAGGCCAAGGCCCAGGGAAAAAAATTGCTTTACCAAGTTCATGAGATAATGAATATCAGAGCTGCAATTACAGTTTTCCAACTCCCCAACTGTACATGCAATTTGCAGGTTTACAATCCTGTACAAAAAACCAACAGAGAACACAGATGGGCTTCTAACCCCTGCTAATGAGAGCATCACTCTTCATTGCTGCGATAATTAAGCAAATATTTAGTGGTCAGAAACCCACCCAGACTTTAAATAAAATCAGTCAAATCCCAATCCCTTGGGAGATGTTGATTTTGGAATTTTTTTTTTTAACTTTGAGCTATAACTGTGTGTGTGTGTGTGTGTGTGTGTGTGTGTGTGTGTGTGTGTGTGTGTGGTGTAGTTCTTATTTTTATGATTTAAACCAGAGAGAGTTAGTCCAAGTGCACTCTGCCCACTGAAAAGCCAAATTCCCCAGAAAGACTATGCTTCTGACACTCAAAAGGCACCAGGTCAGGAGAGCATTTTCTCTGTTGATTGCTCTTTTTTTTTCCTTCAGAATTTTCCTTCTTCCTCATGGAAATAGACCCTTTAAGTAAATTGCAAACAGTTCTCCCTGTGTGAAGCAATGTCTAGCCTAACACACTACCTGACACAATCGTTGACATTTCTTGTGTAAATAACAGCAGCTGGATTCAGCACTTTCAAGAATGGAAGTTGAAAAAATAATGAACTGTGGTTTTTTTTTTTTTCCCTAAGATAAAGCACACCATATATTCCAGAAATTAGAAGGGTGTAAAGTCAAAAGAAGAAAATATTAATACACAACTATTGTTTATTTTTGTTACAACCTGTCCATTTGACTTTCTACTCTAAATTCTCCTTACTTAGCTATACCTTTTTCTCCATAGAATTTATTACCTTTGAATAAACTATAGAATGTATTTATTTATTGTGACTATAGTTTATTATCTGTCTCTGCTAGAATGTAAGATCTAAGGGAACAAAAATTTTTATCTGGGTGTATCCCAAGCACCTAAGGTGGCGCCTGGCATATAATAGGAACTCAAAAACAGTTACTGAATGACTACTGTGTTTCAGCACTTGGAGAGCAAAAAATGAATATTGTACTGTCCTCTGAGAAGCTTTATTACTTTTTCATGGATTGAAATTCTAGAATATTGACATTAAATATTTATACCATTTTTTCATATCTTTCCTGTTAGAACCTTGATTTGTTTGAGGTGGCAATATGTGTTGAAAACAATCCATTGTCTAGCCTTTCCTGCAGCTTTTCTCTCAATTCTGGCCAGCAAGACCTAAGCTGAGTTCTCTTAGGGATATCGAGGGAAGTTTTTTACACACATTCCATTTTCCTCTTTGTCACTTGTTTCTTTTGCATGTCTGAAATATGGATGTGATGCTTGGAGTATGACTACCATATTGAGACCATGAGGATGAAAGCAAAATGCTAAAGATGGCACTGTGAAAAGATAAAAATAGTTGAGGAGATGGCCTACTCCTCAACTTGTCATAAGGGAAAAATAAAGCCCTATTTGCTAAACCTTTATATGGATCTCATTACACTGAACCCCAAAACAGTCCTACAAAATACACCCATATCAAATTGCAACTTAGCTAAATATCTTTAATATTTTTCATAATTCCAATCTTTCAGAGTTAGTAAGGCCTTTGGAAAGTAAATTCTACATTTTGGTGTCTTCCTATCCTGGACCTAGTGAGTTTCAGAAATAGAGGGGGGACGGAAGAAGACTAGAGTAAAGAATATTGTTGTATGGCCTGCTGCAAGGAAAACACTTAACAGATAGATCTCGATTCATTAAAAAGCTAGATGACAAGCTGTCTGCTCTTTAGTAAGCAACCACATTTTAGCAGAGGCTATTTGTTTTCCTCTCCCTTATGGCACTAGATTATTGTAGATTTATTGCGATCCATGTGCAGGGACTAGGTAGAGATACTACTGAAAATTCAGATAATAGAGCTGAATTATTAGGATAGGAGATCTTTTGTGCTAATATAAGTAGTTGTTGAAACTCCGCAAAAGTATAAGATATACGTACGTATATGCTTGAGTGTGCAAGGGAATGTGAGAGTGTTCTCCTTGCATCCAGAAACTAGCCTGTAATAGTTCTCTCTAACTTAGCCAGAATAATCATTCCCACCAATGACTGTTACTTTGATATTTGCACAACAGTAAGTGTTACTTATTCATTTTTGGTAGATTAGCTGGAAGCACCACACAAAAAATAAAATATCCCCTTATATCTGGGAAATTGTACATGCCTCTGTTATGGATCTTCAGGTTTGGTATTGTGGTTTTTTGTTTGTTTGTTTGTTTTGGATAGAAAGGTAATCCTATAAAGAGAAACTTACAGTTTCCTTCTGCAAAGAACATTTAGTAACATGAGCTGTAGGTTTGCTCTGTTTTTTTTAAGATGCTATCTTATAGAAAATCTCTTTAAACCTTTTTAAAATTTAAGATGGCAGTTTTCTATGCTTCATTCATCAAAAAGAAACTGTCCAGTTATTTCCCTGTTTTTCTACCTCTGCAGGAGTGCTCTGCCACCATGCTTTTTTGAGGAAATTTGTCTTATGAGGAGAAAAATGAAAGGAAAGAGATAAGCAATAAGGCTGCTTAAGTTCTGATCAGTTTTGTCTAGCCTAGAAACTGCCAAGTTCTTCTAGAAAAAGAATTCTAATTGCACTTCAAATGACTTCTTGTTCTCAGATTCTTCTTCACCTTTTTTAAAAATTGTTTTAAGAAATTGATTGCCAGTTTCAAATCTATTTTTTATCTCATATTTTTTACTGAACATTTGAAGATAAAATTGATTTATTCCACAGTAAAACTCAAAAATTTTATCACTAACCAGCAACATGTCCAGGGAACAAGTATTACCTTAATTCTCTCTTGTAAATCATCTCAGTATTTGAAAGTAAAGACAGAGCTTACTCCCACTCTCCTCACCCCAATATTGATACTTCCATTTCTCTTCATCAGTAGAGTCCTGGGACCCAGAATAAAGATGGCATACCCAGCTAAGTTAGGTTGTATGAGTCAGTCGTGGCCAGAATTGGTGTATACAACTTCTGGGAAATGGAAGTGATACGTCTTTATCCTGTTCTTCTCTTTCATTCACAGCATGTGAATGTGATGCCTTGATCACTTGAAGGAGTCTTTTTTTCCATATGTATTTTCTTGGGAGTCACACAGCCAGGGGGAATTCTTTTATCATACCCAAATAAATGGGGTTTGTGGTTAGAAATTCTCAAGGCATAATTTTTTTCTATTTCATCTAAATCCAAAGTCAAAGCTCAGTGAGACATACATTCCCAGCATCCCCCTCTGTAAAGTGCCTTGAGTGTTATTTTCCTCTGCCCTGTGAGAGTGTGTATTTGGTAGAGGGGTGGAGGGGTGGGGAAGTTTACAACCAAGCTTTTCAGACTGACCTGTTCTTACGCTAGAGCTGGGGTGCAGCCCAAGATAAAATGAGTTAGAGGCCTCATGAAAATTTTTAGATAGTCCTAAGACAAGTTCTTTCTTTGCTGCTTGCTTACCTTTCTAGATTCACAGTTTTCATCTCTGGCCTCCAATCCATCCTTGTATTTTCCTGTTAGTGAAGCCATGCATTCAAATGACATTTTAAATATTTTATTCAGCTATTTAGCTCTGCCTGGAGGGGTGAATCTGCTATGTTGCTGGAAACAGAATTCTAAATTATTTGCTTCAACTTCAAAAAATAATGCTTAATTACTTTATATTCATCTATATAACTTCTTTTATTATTCGCTCATTCTTTATGTTAGACCCCAAGCTGTGGGTTTTCCTTCATTTCCTTCTTTCCTTTCATCTTCCATTCCTTTCTTTAATTATTTAATTAATTATTTATTTTTTACCTTCACTCTCATTCTTTCCTCCTCCTTTTTCTTCCTCTCCCTTTCCATGTCTTTTTTCTCAGTCCTTCTTCCTTTTTAAAGGAATCCCTGGCTGCAGAGCCCAAGGTGGCAATGGATTTTAAGGGAGAAGTAAAAGAATCACTATTTACTTCCACATTTATTGAGTGCCTACTGTGTCTCAGGCACTGTGCTAAGAACTGATGCTCTATTGATGAACGAGGTTCTGCCCTCAAATACACAGTTGTGTGGGGTGATGGTACCGTGTGGAGAGCTGTTCGGGAGAAGTACACAGTGCAAAGTGAACATGCAGTATGTGGAAGGTTTCCTAATGGAGGCCATTATTAAGGATAGTCTGTACATGGGAGTTCCTCTTTGACAGACATCACATGAGCTAATACTGTAGGAGAGGAGAGAGTAAAGGAGTCTAGTCCCTGGGATTGGAGTTCTCTTTGGGAAACAAATACTATGTTATTGTTGCTTATGTTACCTATAATGAGACTTTTTTTTTTTGTCTTGAAAATCACAGTACATTTTTCCTGTGGCAGTGGAGTTAAGCAATCACATTGAGGAAGAATAGGAGGAATCTTCTGCTTTTGAGTGGGTGAATAAAATGATCAGGGAGCTCCAAATTCAAGAAACAGAGCCCCAGTGAGTCAGGGGATATTCTTTTTATCTCAAAGGGTAAAAGAAATGCCTATGGTTTCTTTACAATCACAGCTTGGTGACCTCAAATAATGCTTTGCGAAAGAGTAGGCATAGACCATTACAAAAGTATTTGTTGTACTCCGATACTGAACATACGCTAATTGAGATGGGTGAAATAATGACCTAGAGATAGGATTGTTTCTACAGGTACATTTTCCAGTTACCATAATGTAAAGTGAAATACTCACTTTGTCAAAATGCATTCTATTAGGGTCATGCTTTGCACTAGTATTCCAAGACATGTAAACTTTTGTTTGTACAAAAGTACAAAGTGAGAAAGCAGACCATTCAAAGAACAGCAGGCTGATGGACGTTTCTCCATCTGTGTCCTGCCTCTTTCCATGGTATACAGGTTGGCTGGTCCAGGGCCCCGCAGATGACAGACTGCCTGTGCTTTTGGTTGTGTATCACAGCTGAACAAACTGCTCTGGAGGGTGAAAGGTCAGCACAGTGTAAACAGAAATCAGCAGTGACCTATGGAGTCATCCCAAGACATAATAAATACCGTCTTCATGGTCCTTCCCACCTTCTGCTGATTCAGGTATTCTCTGGCACCATGTGGCTTGTCTCTGGAGCAGTATTTCAAATCCAGCAGACCATGTATTTGGAGCAGCTTTTCTAACTATGCTTTTAATTTTGGCAAAATAACTTTTAGCTCCTTCTGAAAATGTAATCATATACAAGGAGCTTCACTGAGAAAGAATAAAATACTTTTAAAAACACTCCATTAGCTTTGGCTATCATTAGTTTCACCATTCCGGAAGAATTTCTGCTAGGTTTAGGGGATAAAAACGGATTTTTTTTTCCAATCCAGAATAGAATTTTGTGGCAGAATCATTAACTTTTCCTCTCCTTGAAATCGCCCAATGACCATTTATTTTTCTGTACCCCTTTAATCGAGAGGCATCCTGGCCAGTATTACGTCTTGCTCGAGTAGGGTTGGGCTCACATTCATCCTGTTTGCTTCCCTGGGACAGCCACAAATCAATCAGGAGAGCCTGTAAAAGTCCTTGCCTGTGTTAGGTAAAAAGACTCTCTCAGACGGTGCTTTGCCTTCAGCTAGTTCATACTCATCTATAGAGGTTTTTTAAGGCAGAGGTGTTCACCTGGACCTGAGGTACCTGGATCTAGTGACAGTAGACCATACATTATGTTCCTTGTGCACTCCAGGGCCTTGGAGATAGCCTTGGGATAGCCTTGCAGAAGACCTAAAGCCACTCATAGAATAATACTATCTGACACGGTGCTGGTAGACATAAGTGCAGAGGGTGATAGGAGGGAGAACTTCCCTCTGCTCCAAGCCAAACCAAACAGAAAGCCCAATCCATAACTTACAATAACTTAACCCAGATGGTCATATTTTCTTTAGACTACAAACCATTCCCAGTGAATTCATTAGTTTCAGTGTTTCTTCTTTTCTATTCTTGTAGTTAACATTTTGGCTTGCCAAATTCTAGCCATCCAAGAACAGGAGGGATCAGATGCTTCAGATTAAACAGTTCAAAGTCAGTGACATTTGGTTAAAATAAACAAGTGGAATAAATGGACTGCAGACTCACAGGTCCAAAAGTTAAAACTCGTTGACTGAGACTTAGTGCTATTAGATAGTTGATTTTACTCAGAAGTCAAGAGCTCATGAACAATAAAGCCAATAACTATGGCACCAAAGAGAAAATGGGGCTATTATGTTGAAGGAATGGTTCAATCTCACCTGCTGTGTGACATCATTTTAAGTCCTGGCAAAATTTCCAAGTGAAATAAAACAACAAAAACAACAAGAAACTAAAACAGTGGGTGAGAATCTGTTGGTCATTTACATCTTCTACTTGTGGGGTTCTGATGACTCAGGGTGGAAAATTGGATGAGAAGGAACAAAATTAAAAGTTAAAGAGGACTAAAGAACTAAGAATAAAATTAAAGTCCGGTTTAGAGAATTATGTGCATATATTTATATTTTAGCAGTTTTTCATCCTGTACTAGATGCATTTAAAAATGAAAAACAAGGGCTTGTGACTGGCTAAAAATAACTTCAAGATGTATTACCATTCATTTTTACCCTACACCCTTTTGATTTTCAAACTCCTCACCTTGCTTGGCAAATTAAGATCTTCTTAGCCTACTCTGAACACTATTTCTTCTTTGGCCTTCATGTTCACCCTGTATATTTGAAACCGTCCGTGCTCATCAGCCTATATGTCTTCACAGCACTGGTTAAATCTAGCACCTGCCCAAATTTTTTTCCCAATTTAGAAGATTCAACTCACTCTTCAATACAAAAAGAAACATACTTCTCCCTGGACATCTAGCCACCATTCTGCACATGTCCACACAGTCTTTGTTGCTGTATGTACTTTACAAAGGCAAGAGTACAGTGTTTTGTAAGCTTGTATAGTTCTTCCTCCCATGCCACAGCCCATATGGGCACTCAGTAAATGTCGAATCGAAGTGAATTGCTTTCCAGTGCATTTATTGGCAAATGTACTTCAGTAGGTCAAGATCCATCTCTTTTTGCAGTGCTCAGTGGTTTTCTTTTTGAATGCGTTCCTGACCAGGCCAGAGTTGTTGGATGTCTCTGAAAATTGTTCACAGCTTGCTAAACAAGGAAGCAGCATGATTGTATTATTGTATGGCAGACATGTCTCAGGTTTACACATCAAGGAAATTCCATTATGCTTTACAAATGGTTGTTCTTTCTCTTTTGTTCTCATTTCTTCCTCCTCTACTTTTTCTTCCTCCCTCTCTCCCTTCCACCCCTACTTCCTTCTTTCCTTCATTCTCTCTTCCTTATCCCTCCCCTCTCTTTCTTTTACTTTCTTTTTAGCAAAGCCCTCTTATGAAACTCAGACATTATTTATAACAGGATTAACAGCCATGAAGGACTATCTTTTTCAGCCTGGCAAAGCTGGACAAATGCAACTCCAGAAGCCTGGCCTCATACTTCCATTGAGGAAGACGTCAACAAGTATGAGCTGAGTCAAGGCTGGCCCAGCTCTCTGCTTGGGGATGGCATTGGCTCCAACAGTGGGAACACTGAGTTTCTAGCTTCAGGCTTTCAGTTCTCTCTATAGCTTAATGGCTCACAGCCCTTTTATGAGACAGCTGGATAACAATGTGCTTTTATGACAGCCTGGTTCTTTTTTCCCCTTTTAAATCTCAAACTGTACTGTATAAGACATTCTGTCTCCTATCATTCTATCAACAAGGCCTGAATAGCCAGGCAAGTGCTCCTGAAGCACTTGTTTATTTCCTTGGATTCCCCCCCCCCCCAAAATAAAAGAATAAGGGGAAAAGTAAGGTCTTGAATGTGAAAGGTGGCTGCTAAAGGCCTCTGTGTGAGGTCCTTCGTGAGATAATCTCATTCTAAAGATCTGGGTGACAGGAATTTCCTTTCCTCCCATCCCCCGCAGACATGCCCCTCCCCAACAACCTTCTAATACAAATCCTTAAGCATTAAGTCAGGCGGAAAATGAGTCTACTCTACATTTATCTTCCTGAATGGCAGTCAACTCCCGCTTAATCTTTCAACATATATTTGTTCAATGGATCAACAGATTGTGTAAGCAGCATGACGGTTGGGTTTAGAAATGTGTCTGCTCCTGTTTGGTTTGTGCTGAACCATTGACCATTTTGTTTGTGAACCCATCATAAATTATATCTCTGAGTTACCCACCACTAGGGATAGGGACAGAGGACAGTGCTCATACAGGCAGAAAGACTTTTAGTCACTGTCATTTTCCAGTATTGAGAATGCTGACTTGTTTTATTCTGGAATGCTTTTTCATATTTTCAAACTAGAAGACCTCAAATTTAATTCCATTCTCTTTTCCCAGAGGTATCTCTTACATATTGTTTTGCATAGTCTTCTTACGTATTGTTTCCCCAGAGTAGGTTTTGAAAACACAGAGTAATTAATAAAATAGTGTAATTTTTTAAGAAGAAGATTAAGAATTTAAAACCTGTGACTCTCTGGACATATTGGTTCAAATCACTGCTCCTTAAAAACCAGAAGAGTTTGGGGGTGCCTGGGTGGCTTAGTCGGTTAAGCGTCCGACTTTCGCTTAGGTCATGATCTCGTGGTTCGTGGGTTCGAGCTCCGTGTCGGGCTCTGTGCTGACTGCCAGCTCAGAGCCTGGAGCCTGTTTCAGAGTCTGTGTCTCCCTCTCTGACCCTCCCCTGCTCACGCTGTCTCTCTCTCTCTCCTAGAAATAAATAAAACATTAAAAAAAAAATTAAAAAAAAACAAAAAACAAAAAAACCCCCAGAAGAGTTTGTGTATTAAAAGATTGAGTCATCAGTTTATCACACAGCTTATTTGACCTTTTTTTTTAAAAAATGAATTGTTATTTTCATTAAATTTTCAAATTATTATCCAACTAATCAACCAGATTATTTTGTTCCTTCTGCACTAAAGGCAATGGAAAAGATATAAAAAGACAGGCAAATTTCATGACCTCAGTAATTTAAATCAAGTTAGAGGAGTAATGTATTTTTTTTCAAGATGTTATGCAGATTCCTATAAAAATGTGGGGATGAGAAAATTGTTGTAATAATGTAGTTAGTGTACAAGAAGGAATAGTTTACAGGGAAGTTTTATTTATTTGAAAACTGCTCAGCAGTATTTATAGAATACAGAATTTTGGGGGCACTGAACGTATAATGCAAAGAGTAAGATAGATTTACTTGATGCATAAGATTGAAATAGGAAGAGTAGAAGTAGAGGTGTGGTTGAGGAAGGGAAATAGATGTCACCCATGATAGCTCTGTTATGCCCAGCTCATGTCCAAGTTAGGCCTGAGGAGAGCTGCAAGAAGACCTGCCAGTTCTCGTAAGTAGATTTTGCATGTCAGAGTGCACACCTGTTAGGTAAAAGGACATTTCCATAAATTTTAAGTGTCATATTCATACATTTCAAAATGGAAGCATAATCACACTATGAAATAATCAAGGTGAAATTCTACTTATAATAGTAAATACGATGTTGTTTCTTAGAACCTGTTGATGTTACATTTTAACTATTCATTCAGTCACCCCTGTGCTCTGTTACCATATGGACTCCCTCTATAATTCTGTCAGCTTGAGGAATTGTTATCCTCATTAGAAAGGGAAGGAACTTGCAAGTTCTGGTAGACAAGCACCCAAGGTCATGGAGCTAAGTATAGGGAGGTTTGACACCAGTGTAGACCTCTTGATTCCTAGCTCTGGGCCTTATCCTCTTTTGGATTCAGCATCCTTTTTACAATTTTTTTAAATGTTTATATATTTTTTGAGAGAGAGAAAGAGACAGAGCATGAGTGGGGGAGGGGCAGAGAGAGAGGGAGACAAAGAATCTGAAGCGGGCTCCAGGTTCTGAGCTGTCAGCACAGAGCCTGATGTGGGGCTTGAAGTCACGAGCTGTGAGGTTGTGATCTGAGCTGAAGTCGGATGCTTAACTGACGGAGCCATCCAGGCGCCCCGGCTCAGGATATGTTTTAATATTTATAGGTGAATTGATCTGTAGACACCAAGAGAATTTTTTTGCAAATGGAGATAACCTCTTATGGTGATTCAGTACTGACTGATGTCTTCACACATGTTGAATGTGGATTAAGTAATAGAATACATCATATCCAATAAACAAAATAGCAACAAAAAATCCTGTAGGAGCCACTGGTTCGAAAGACATTCAGGCTTTGGAGTGTTTTCCCAGATTTGATGTCATTGAAAGGCACAGAGAAGCTGCAGTCTTAGACTCAAAATTGGTAGTGATAATTTTCCTTGATTGCAGAAAGAGAAACTCAGTGAAGCCAGTCCAAGAAAGGAGCAAGGATTCTTATGAGGTTTCATGGGGTCTGTCAGAAAATAGAGCTAGTAGAGGGGCCTTACAAGCCCTATTTGTGGGCAGACATGGAAGCCATGACCTTTCCTTGACTAATACAGGTTTAGGCTAACTTTGGGTTAGGTAGCTACCCTGGGTCCAATCACCTGAGGGACTCAGGGTGTTGCGCATCACTGTGTCTATTCAGAAGAGGGTATGGGCAGAACTAGCAATGGTCTGTGTCTTTTATTAAGAGTATTCTATTTATTCTGTTTACCTTGCCCTACAGCTAATGGACTCAGTAGACTCTAAATGTTTTCCCCAATTTGATTAGGGTTGATCTGATTTTTTATAATTGTTGAGAGGCATAACAACATTTTGTTTGCACTGCAGTTTATTATGCAATATTTGATTTCCTCTAAAAACAGGGAAATTGTAACATTCCAAATGACTGTATCAGTCAATGGCAGGGACAGAAATTTGAATTCTGTATACTCTGGCCATATGAACTATGGTTATCCCAGTGTTTCCTAATGGAAGAGAAGAAAAAAATCATTAATTATTTAGGTATATCTGGTAAACATAGACTCTTTGCTAATAGGGGCCAGAGAAAATATGTGAGCTCGGTTTTATCCTTCTTCTTCACAGAGATATTCCTGAAACCATGCTGCTTTGGCCTCCTCTGTCTCCTCTCACATTACAGGGCAGGAGTTTCCATCATGTAGTATGAGAACTCTAGGAATCCTTGAAACCTCTCCAGGTTGGTGTTCTGGGAGACTGAATTGTGTTTCCCCCAAATCCATATATTAATCACTAACACTCAATGTAACTGTACGTGGAGACAGGGACTTTAAGGGGGTAATTAAAGTTCAAGGAGGTTGTAAGGGTAGGGTCCTAACCTGATAGGAAAGATGTCCTTATAAGAAGAGGAAGAGTCACCAGGAAACTCTCTGTCCCCATGTACACACAGAGGAAAGGCCATGTGACAATAAGGCAAGAAGGCAGCCAGCTACAAGCTGGGAGTAGAGGTCTCAATGGAAACCAGCCCTGCCAGCACCTTGCTCTTGGAATTCCAGCCTCCAGAACTGTGAGAAAACAAGTTTCTGATGTGAGGCCACCCAGTCAGTTGTTCCGTATGTCAGTCTGAGGATTCTAAGGTTATTTTTATAGACGAGGAAGCTGGACTGCCGAGAGATGAAGTAACAAGGTATTTAGTGGCAAAAACAGTATTTGGAAACAGCCCCTTCTGAATCCATGATTCCTCTTCTGCCTTTTTAATTGCCCCTAAAACAGAAGTGTTGAAAGCTCCCAGTGGTGGGAAATTTATGGGGTGGGGGGGAGTCAAAAAGTATGGAAGTAATGAAATGCTGGCTGAAACTAGAGGCAGAACCTGACCATCTCCTGATTGTGATGAGAGAGGTAAGGAATACCCTGGAGACAGCACTCCAGGCTGACTCGTGGTGCTGAGTCATACTCAAGTACTTCAAAGGGAAGTGGAGAAAGGGGGGCATTATCATTGTCAACTGGAAATGGAACTGGGAAAGATGGGAGGAAGCTAGCAAATCTGCAGGCTCTCTCTTTGTATTCAGGCTGGACATAACCATACCACTTGGAGTAGTCCAAGAAAGTAGATCTCACATACAGGGGGTTAATATTTGAGTAGAATTGGCTTCAACATTCGCTGTTAAGGAGATTTTGAAATGCTGCCAGTTAATTTAACAACAGTCTGCCTTAAAAAAAATCACATGGGTTTACTTAGCCTTCATTTGTATTTGCTAAGCAAAGCTTATCAGCACATTTCCTCTTAATTTTTTATCTTCCTTGTACAATGTTCGGTGTTGAATTTCATCAGTATTTTCTTTTTATCCTTGAGTGATGGAAACCTCTGATATTTTCCCCTTTCCTCTTTAGAGAGAAGAGGAACATTTAGAATTTGCCCCGGAGATACAATGTCTTCCAAATATTAGCTCAGGGAATAGAAAGGCTCTGAGTTGCCATGTGCTGTTGTTTGCTGGAATAAATAATCATATAAAGGCCTTGCTCTTTTCACTCCTTTCTCTTTCAGCAGAGTTCAAACCAGGGTTATTTGCAGGTATTCTCTTGAATCCAGTTGAAAGACTGAATATCTTGGCTTTTCAATCTTTTGCTTTTTCTTTTCCATCATCACATTCCTTTTTATTTATTTCTAGGTTCTTTGACCTTATTTCTTTATTTCCTTCAAATAATAGGAACTCTTTAGCGCGCGCGCGCGCGCGCGTGTGTGTGTGTGTGTGTGTGTGTGTGGTGTGTGTATTGTCAACCAAGAAGAAGAGGCTGTAAAGCTACCAGAGCATTTATTTCAGGTCCTAGGAGTTGTGATCCAGAAATTAAAAATTGAAATTGTGCCCTAAATTACAAGGAGGAAGTGCAGATGTATAAAGGCAGAAACCACAAGGTTACATAACTTATTTTGAAGGAATTATGATTGGTGGTGACAAAGTTAAACTGTTTGACTATGTAATACAGGATTGGCTATTTAGCTAACAGGTATTACATTATCTCTACTTCAGTCCCAAGTAGAGTGATACCCTCCAGGTGGTCTAGGTGCAATGGACGAAAGTCAAAAGTCTGTGCCCAAAAATTGAAACAGGAGGTACGCATAGGCCTTTCTTTCTCAATATCCTTCAGACCCTGTTTTGAATGACTCTCTAAGCAATTATTACTTCACTTTGAAATGTTCTTTCACAGTGTTTATGTGTGTATATATAGATGTATGTATCTGTGTCTATGTGTTGAGGGGGTAGGGGTGGGTATGTGGTGTTTTTTTGTCCCTTTATTTTATTTTTATTTTTTAGTTTTAAAATTTAAATCCAAGTTAGCTAACATATAATGTGAAAATGATTTTAGGAATAGAATTTAGTGATTCATCACTTACATATAACACCCAGTGCTCATCCCAACAAGTGTCCTTCTTGATGTTCCTTGCCCATTTAACCCATATCCCCACCCAACTCCCCACTAGCAGCTCTTTGTATTTGAGAGTCTCTTATGGTTTGTCTCCCTCTCTGTTTTTATATTATTTTTGCTTCCCTTTCCTTATGTTCATCTGTTTTATATCTTAAATTCCACATAGTGAAATCATAAGGTATTTGTCTTTGTCTGACTTATTTTGCTTAGCATGATACACTCTAGTTCCATCCACGTTGTTGCAAATGGCAATATTTTGTTCTTTTTTATTGCTGAATAATATATTCCATTGTATATATATACCACATCTTCCATATCCATTTATCAGTCGATGGACATTTTGGCCCTTTCCATACTTTGGGTATTGTCAGTAGCACTGCTATAAACACTGGGGTGCATGTGCTCCTTCGAAACAGCACTACTTTATCCTTTGGATAAATACCTACTATTGCAATTGTTGCGTTGTAGGGTAGTTCTATTTGTAGTATTTTGAGGAACTTCCATACTGTTTTCCAGAGTGGCTGCATTAGTTTGCATTCCCACCAACAGTGCAAAAGGGTTCCTCTTTCTCTGCATCCTCACCAACATCTGTTGTTGCCTGAGTTGTTAACGTTAGCCATTCTGATAAGTGTGAGGTGATATCTCATTGTGGTTTTGATTTGTATTTCCCTGATAAGTGATGTTGAGCATTTTTTCATGTGTCTGTTAGCCATCTGGATGTCTTCTTTGGAGAAGTGTCTATTCATGTCTTTTGCCTGTTTCTTCACTAGATTTTTTGTTTTTTAGGTGTTGATTTTGATAAGTTCTTGATAGATTTTGGATACCAACCCTTTATCTGATATGTCATTTGCAAATATCTTCTTCCATTCCATTGGTTGTCTTTTAGTTTCGTTGATTGTTTCCTTCGCTGTGCAGAAGGTTTTCTCTTGATGAGATCTCAATAGTTCATTTTTGCTTTTGTTTCCCATGCCTCCACAGACATTTAAGAAGTTGCTGTGGCTGAGGTGAAAGAGGTGGTCGCCTGTTTCTTCCTCTAGGATTTTGATGGCTTCCTGTCTTGCATTTAGGTGTTTCATCCTAAATGTAAGTTTATTTTTGTGTATGGTGTAAGAAAGTGGTCCAGGTTCATTCTTCTGCATGTCACTGTCCAGTTTTCCCAACACCATTTGCTGAAGAGAGTTTTATTCCATTGGATATTCTTCCTGCTTTGTCAGAGATTAGTTGGTCATACATTTATGGGTCCATTGCTGGATTCTCTATTCTGTTCCATTGAACTGTGTGTCTGTTTTTGTGCCAGTTCCATACTGTCTTGATGATTACAGCTTTGTAATACAGCTTGAAGTCCAGAATCATGATGCCCTGAGCTTTGATTTTCTTTTTCAGGATTGCTTTGGCTATTTGGGGTCTTTTCTGGTTCGATTCAAATTTTAGGATTATTTGTTCTGTCTCTGTGAAGAATGCTTGTGTTATTTTGATAGGAATTGCTGTTTTTTTTTTTCCTTTAAAAGCAACACTGATTGTACTATTGTTAAATTCCCAAGGCTCTGCCATCCGTAATTATAATTGCTAAGTATTGATAGAGTAGAAGTCAAATAAATGAATGAACTATGAGATGCATATTGAATACAAATAAAGATCTTAAATATCCATTCCCCACATCGATTGCTGTTTAGAAAGTGAAATGTATAAAACGCATTGAGATGCCTCCAGGAATGTGGGTTATGACACTCCAGGCTGTTTGTTCCAGTGTTCAGTCATGCACCTGCTTTTAAAAAACAGGAATTTGTTTTTCTGTTTTGAAAGGTAAACACCTTACAAGCTGGAAGTCATCAAAATTCTGCCTTTCCTTATTCATCATACATTACATTTGCCAAGCACAGATTAAGGCAGATTATTAACCTACTCACAATTACAATGGAACTCCTATGGAAATGTCTATTACAACCACATTAATATCTCATTAGTTCATCATGTTAATGTTATTACAATGGTTACCAGAGGAATTGGTACTGATTGGTACCTAATTTTGAAGGGTTGTTGCCCCCAGCATCATTTAAGAGGGAGGCTCAAGAGTAGAGGTGGAAATCTGCTTCCTGTCTTCTTCCCTAAAAAAAGAAAAGAAAAAAGAACAAATGAATAATCCTGGCAAAACATGCTGCAGAGGCTGAATGAGACTCAAGATATAAATCTATTTTGACGGGTGTAGTCATTATTCCTATCATCTATCCTAATGCTAGGATAGCATTATTCTTTTATTTTAATGGCAGAGATAGTAGGAAGACAAAATTTGCCTTCATGTGAATGCACCAAAATGTAACAATTAGCTAGTAAAATTAAATTATTACTAATGATGATAATAGCATGCCTGTATCTTTACAATGAACATGTAGCTCTACTTATTTACATATTTCCCCAGAGGAGTTCAATATAGAAGTTAAACCACTTCCACTTCTCTACTCGCTTGCATATATGAAAAGAAATAAAGCATAAAAGCTGATTATATCATTTGATAAGGAAAATTATGTCTGCACTTTCATGGCTTTGACTTAGTTGATCAGTCTCCATATTTGGAAGGTTTGTACAGCCATAAGGTCAGTGGCACCAAGACTGGAGTCTAGACTCCCAGACCTGGGGCAAGTATTTGCTGTGTTCCTGGGGTCTTTGGTCCTGGGGGAGAGGAGCAGATGGCGGTGGGAGGGTGTCCAACTTAGCAAATCAGTGCTGGCCTTTAAGGCAAATCGGTACTGGCCTTTAAGACAGATATAAAGAGGAAAAAAATCTGTTGCTGATGCTGTCTTATTTTCTGTACTTTCTCCACCTGTCTTTTTACTTTTGGCTTAGACCCCAGAGCTCTCCTGGTCTTTTCAATGAAATTTTGGGGTGGTTTATCACAGCAGTTAACCTTTTGCTTTGCTTCTGTTTTCTTAATGAAAAAGAAAAGCAAATTGTTGGGAGGTTTGCAGAGAAGGGAGAAATTATGAGATAGACATCAAGAAGAGGAGGAGAGTGAATTGTGTCAGAAAATGTCGAATAAGGCTTATCTGACAGTGTTAGGCACCACTCTAGATTTGCACACACAGTGAATGGTGAGCTATTATTGTTGTTTGTAGGATGTTTCTGGGTGTGTAAGACAGAAGGAGAGAGATACAAGGACATAACAGACATATGCAAGGGAAACATTATAATACTGGATTGTGGAATCCAGGGTGAGGAGGCAAATAAGACAGTAAAATGTAGGGGCACTCAGTGGGAGGTCCCAGTATGGTTAAAGAATTGTTGGAGCAGGATTGTTGGAGGGATGAGCAAGAACAATAGGAAATGGTGATCTAAGTAAGATTCTTGAAATTGAGATTTTGGAGGCAGGACGGTTGGTAATGGCAAGGTCTAGCACATTAATATGGGAGGCAGTGAAAGGCATATTACTGCAGCAGGAGCAAGTTACTGTGGTAATCTAATCTGATAACATACATTGCCTTGTCACTGGGGAACTTTAGAGATTTTGGGAAAACAGTTGTTTGGAAATAGAGATAAGGATCAAGGGGAGAACCTGGCCTATCTTTAAGCTTTTAAGGTATGAGAATAAAAATAGCCACTGCTTGAAACGGCTGCTCTTTTTTCTTTTTTTTAAGTTTATTTTTATTTACTCTGAGAGACACAGAGCAGGCAGGAGAGGGACAGAGAGAGAGAGGGAGGCAGAATCCCAAGCAGGTTCAGCACCATCAATGCAGAGCCCAATGTGGGCCTTGAACTCATGACCCGAGCCGAAATCAAGAGTCAGATGCTTAACAGAATGAGCCACCCAGGCGCCCTGAAAGGGCTGCTCTTTAAGTGGTGCCCAGAAGCTCCAGCTACAGCAAGAAGGTAAAGACAACTTCCATAGAGGACCTCACCAGCACACAGGACTTTGGGTTCCAGGGGGCATAGTACAAGGTGTTAAGGAGTCACGGGGGTGGGGCATGGAAGATTGAATCAGAATAGAGGAGGTACAGGCACACATGGGGACTGAGTCTGAGTGGTGAGAGATTAATTCAAAGGGTAGAGAGAGTGAGACAAATCATTGTAAGCCCCTGATATTTTGGAGTTTATAGCCATAGCATAGTCTAGCATACATTGATCAATGCAGTCCTTTTAGGAGGGGCACATTTTTCTCTTTCCCTTTTTCCCTTTCTCCTTTGTGCTGCTTGGAATATGGATAAGAAGGTGGATGCTCTTAATTAGTTTGGACTGTGAGGTACCTGCTAAAGATTGCTGAGCTGTAAGAGAAAAGAAACCCAAGTCCTTGTTGACTGTGAAGTGACCACACCTACCCTGGGCTAGCTACCTCTGGATTTCTTTTTTGAGACAAAGAAACTTCTATCAGATTTAACACAGGAGAGAAAATGATGACAGTCCTTCCTTAATTAAAATTGTGGTCAAAAGGGAAGAAAGAGCTAAAATGGGCAAAAAGAGTGTAAAGAGAGCGAAACACCCCCTAGCTATAAATGCATATTTTTCTTTAAATTCTATTTCAAGAAGTTTAAGAAAAACTTGTAAATGAGACTGTTGAGTAATCCTGGCAACCATGAGGTATGCTGGAAGATCAGATATGGGAGAATGCCATTTTGCCATTCCACTTTTCAAAAAGAGGAAGAGAGATTCTGCAAACTATTGAATTATGAGCTTTATTTTATTTCCTGGAGTTCCAAGAAGAGGAAGTGGTTGGGTCATCATTACAGTAACCTCATTTCCTTCTTTGACAGATATATTGGACTATGGTGCCAGGGGAAATGTGGCGGAGTGTACTTTTGAACTAAAGGAAGGCATTTGAAGGGGGCTTTCAGAATGTCTTCGTAGATCAATTAGAGGAATATTGGTTGCATAGAAGATCGAAAGAGTGTATGAAGGGTAGTTCCTATGGGACAACCTGTGGGTTGTTTCTATTTTTGCTCCTTGCAATGGTGCCAGCTTCATCATAAGGGTTGGCTCCCCCTTGTGGTTAAGAGATGGCTTCATTAATACTTGCCAGGAGCAGGGAGAGGGTTTCTTTAAAATCAGTCCTCTGAGGAGTCAGGAAGCTTCTTTCCTGGATTGTGACAACAAACCTTTTCCCATGTTTTATTGACTCCAGTTGGATGAGGAGTCCATCCCTGAACCAATTACTCTGCCCAGGGAAAAGGATACTCTGCCTGGCTTATGGCTGCCTGGCTAGAGGTGGATTTGGCTTCCTCCAAACACATTGGCTTCAAGGGTGTGATTATGTACCTATCTATCTCTGTCTCTGTTTCTATCTATCTATATCCATATCATCTATATCTGTATTTATGTTTATATCTATATCTAGAGAGAGCTAAGTAATCAACAAAAAGTGAGGGAGTAGATTATTTTGTGGGCAAACACAATATTCCCTATTCTGGAAAGAATTTGAGAGTAAGATTCTTGAATTCTATGAAGTAAAAGTTAAAAAAACATTTTTTATGCCTGAAACAGGCATTCTGATAGATCTGTCAGGATTACTTTAGCCACAGAATACACTTTAGTTAATCAAATGAGCAAACCCAAGGAGCTGAATTGTTTATCATTATCCATCTCATGGCAGAGACATGTTGGCCAAAAACTATGATATTTGGTTTAATTAACACTTCTACCTTATAATAATTGACCAATATGTTTATGTTTTTTAGAATATTAGAGGAGGGTTATATTCTCTGAATGGATAAGAATGATAACCATTCTTTTTTTAAATTGCAGAATGGCATGTATCTAAAATTTGCAACAAATTGCTCAGGTGCAAATTAAAAAGCAAGTGGCTGTATTTTCTTGATGTTTAAAATAGTGGATTTTTTGGGGGGCGCCTGGGTGGTTCAGTCAGTTAAGCGTCCAACTTCGGCCCAGGTCATGATCTCGTGGTTCGTGGGTTCGAGCCCTGCTTCAGGTTCTGTGCAGGCAGCTCAGAGCCTGGAGCCTGTTAGGATTTTGTGTCTCCCTCTCTCTCTGCCCCTCCGCCGGTCATCCTCTGTCTCTCTCTGTTTCAAAAATAAATTTAAAAATTATAAAACAATTTTAAATAGGTTTTTTTTTTTTAAAGTTTATTTATTTTTAGAGAGAAGGAGAGAGAGCAAGAGCATGAGAACGGGAGGGGCAGAGAGAGAGAGGGAGAGAGAGGATACCAAGCAGGCTCTGTGCCACCAGCACAGAACCTGATGCTTTGCCCCATGAGATCATGACCTGAGCTGAAATCAAGAGTCAGACACTTAACTGACTAAGCCACCCAACCACTCCCATACAAACATATTTTATTAAAAATGCTTAGAATTGTTAGTATTTTCTGCTATTTTTAACCAGTTTCTTTGTTACATGAGGCAAAATAAACTAATGGTTACTGGTAAAAAGTCCATCTTGAAACTAGCTTATTCCTTATGCTTTATATTTAACTGAGAAATGAGTGTATGCAATGTGTTGAAAAAGAGGCCACAGAATTTAGGGAGATATTTTGTGAAATAATACATCAGTATTGGAGAAGCTGAGAGAAGCCCCTTTTGTAGATAAATCATCCTTTACGGAATGTTCTCCAAGAGAGGAACCTAAGGACTTCAAAAACAATAACTTTGTAAGATGAGATCCTGCCATTTAAAATATGATTTAATGATTTCCATTGGCAGAAGATTTTCCTTGGAGGCCATTTTCATCTGAAAATAGTTCAGCATTCTATAACACCTTGTTACTCAAACTGTGTTCCCTGGACCAGAAAGATCATTATCATGGAGGGTTTCTTAGACCTACACAATCTCACCTCCATCCTAGACCTGCTGACTCTGAATCTGGCCTTTAACAAGATCCCCAGGGGATTCATGTGCTCTTTAAAGTTTGATCATGGATTTCTGAATCTCAGGGAGGTTTCCATAGGCCATACAATACTGGGGGCAGGGGCTTAGCAGCCAAAGGATTTGTGTTTCTTACAGGTTCTCTCATAAAACCTCTTCAGATGTATTACAGAATTTTCATTTTCATTTACAGGGATGACTACATATAATGTTTCCTACTAAAATCTGTATTACTTTATTATTATTTTAAGTGAGCTATCTCTAGAAGAAAGGCTTTGAAGTCTGCATTTGCCACCTCCCAAACATCTGACTTTAAGCAGATTACTTCAGCAGTCAAAGCCTAGTTTTCTCATCTCTAGAAACTCTAGATTCTAGAATCAATCTTTAGAATATCATCTGCAGATGATACTTATCTTATATGGCTGTGAGGATGGATTGAGGTAAGGTGGGTAAAACATTGTAGCCTTGGGCCTGGTACGTATAAGGAACTCAGTGAATATTAGTACCCTTCATCCTTGCTGGAAAATGCAGTCCACTGAAACCTTAGAGTTATCTACTGTAAATGATGGAAAGACTACTGAAAGTCTTCCCCTATTAGCAAAACTGTAATGTGGTTCCTATAAAACATTAGATTTTAAACAGCTCTGCTTGCCGAGTAAGTAATTTGCAAAATGATATTTAAATAATTAAATAGAATTGAATTGTTTAGTGTGGTCCATCTGGATGCCAAGTTGCACTTGCCAAAATGATAATTTGGATTTTAACATAATTGATACTTTACTCTTCTTCCTGAGTCTGATTTATCGACAAACTTTGCTGTTTCTCTGCTACTTAGCTTTTACTCATTGGGTTCTGCTAAAAAGTCTTCACTTTGCTAAGTTTCCTGGACTTCCCTGCAAACCTTGTTTAATGAGGAGTCGGAGTGGTCCCTTCCCTGGTGCTCAAAACTGTGGCTGGATATGTTCTGATGAGTTGTTAAGTGACTGGCTGAGAAGCTGTTCCTGAAAGACAGCCTGGGCTGATATCTGTAAATTCCTTGACCTCCAGTAGTTCTTCACAGTTAAACTCTTACTCTGTTATAAACTCCCTGACCACACCATCCTAGGATAAGTGGGTTGTGAAATGATAGCTAGACTGTATGGCACTCGTCAAGGCACAGAGGGACCTAAGAGCAATGCACAGGCAAATCCATGGGACAGACAATGTGGCGGCCACTTATGCACCCTCTCTTCATATGGTTTACAGATCTGCACAATCCCTTCCTACCCAGAGAACTTCACGATGTAGGTTCTCAGTACGTTATCATTTTATTTAAAAAATTTTTTAATGAAAAAAGTATAGTAAAGTATAAAAGAGAACATAACAAATACTCATTTTCCTATCACCCAGAATTAACTACTAATATCCCATGTAATCATCCTTTCCTGCCCATTTCCCTTCCCAACACCTCCAAAGGCAACCACCATCAGTAGTTTAATATGTGTCATTATATCTCTCTCCATACTTGTAACCAGTATAGAATATTATTTTGTGAGTGCTTTCTGAAATGGATATAAATGGTATCAAATTATATCAGTCTTTCTGAGCATTGCTCCTCTCTCTTCAACATTATGCTTTTGAGATCCAGCTATGCTAATAGGCCCAGTCCATTCCTGTTTCATTTAACAGTAGTAGAGCTTTCAGTCTTAGATATAGACTACATTTTGCTCATCTCTTTTAAGGATTTGTAGGTTGTGGCTAATATCTAGCAGCCATCAGTAGATCTGTGAATGTACTGGCATTTCTGTTCTTACTCTAATGGTTTGCTTGTTTAACTAATGGCTGCTGTCTTCATTAGAGATTAGCACATTAATTGAAACAGTACTTATCCCTCTTGGTAAAGTGATGAATGATATTTTTTATTCTTTTATCCTCAAGGCTGAAAGGCAATGTGTGCACCCTTTGGGGAGCTCCGAAACCCTAAGTAAAGGACAGCACATTAAACAGCCGATTTGGTAACAACAGGAGAGTCCACTTACGTGTCCTCTTCTATTTTGTTGTCTCTTGTTAGACACAGACCAATGAATAGATTATGTCCATGTTTAGGCAGGTCCAAGTTTACTTATCCTACACAGCTTGCCTCTCTCTTTTGTGGCTAGAGAAGGAGGTTTCTGTGGCGTCTTCCTGTCAAAAAAATGTGTTTACCCTTATTAGCAAAGTCAACAGAGTAATGACACTAAGGTCTTTGAGGTCATCTTCATGCTACACTGAATGGAGAGTTATTCTAGTGGAAACATCATCCTCTGTATAAACTGTTATTTCCTAGTTGCCTAAAGTCTCTTTATCTTCTGACACTCTTTATTAAGAATGTATTCTAAATTGTCAAATAAAATGTAGCTGTGTAAAGCTTTCCACTGCAGTTAATGACCTTAGATGTTGGATTGGGTTCTAACATCAGGGGGAAGGAGCCTGTAAGCGGGACCAGGAGAGAGGGAAGGAGAGAGAGAGAGAGAAAGAGACAGAGAGGGAGGGAGAGAATGGGCACATAGCCTTTCTGATCCATTCAGATAAGGTTTTCCTCTCCATTGCTGTACTGTAATCCTTCTAGTTAAGTCACTTGTGAACTATGTATTGCCAATGATGAGGTTTTTGGGGTGATAATGGGGTTCATGGGGTCCGGAGCTGATGGGCAAGAAAGAATTCTTGAAGACATCTTTGGTGCATAAAGGTGGTTTTATTGAAGCACCGGGACAGGACCATGGGCAGGAAAAGCTGCCCCAGGACCTTGAGGAGAGACTGGTTATATACTATGGAGATGGGGGAGGTAAAGTTCAGGGGGAGTTTCCAGTGGGATTTTCATATGCTAATAAAGAAGACTACCTGGATAGTGGATGCCTAGCTATTGTCAAGCTAAGGTTGTTTTCCCTCTAGTAAAGCATTAGCTTAAGACCTTGGGGTGCCTGGGTGGATCAGTCCGTTAAGCGTCTGACTTCAGCTCAGGTCATGATCTCATGGTTTGTGGGTTCGAGCCCCTCATCGGGCTCTGCTGACAGCTCCGAGTCAGGAGCCTGCTTCAGATTCTGTGTCTCCCTCACTTTCTCCTCCTCCCCTGCTCACACTCTGTCTTTCTCTCTCTCAGAAATAAACATTAAGAAAAAAAAAAAAAAGACCTCAGGGAGCTCCTGGAGAAACATTTTACTTTGGCCAGCCTCAGGTATCAATGGACTGCAAGTTATAAAGAAATTTAATTTTATCTGCCATTTCCTTCTGCCTTTGTTTCCCACTTTACTATGGAGGGATGATGGAGACTTAGGTCCTGCAGGACTATGATCTCAGTCAGTTATCCCTTTGATTCCCCCCTTTCCTTTGTTCTTGGGCAGCCCAGAGTGTGGAGGAATATCAAATACATCCTACCTGGGGGTGGGGAGTGCTTGCAGCCTGTCAGCTTGCCTTATGCTCCGTCATCAGCCAGGTCCAGTAGTTAATTCTCAATCTTCATCTCACTCTTAGAGTATTTGACACTGTTGTTCACCTCTTCTCTGAAGCACTTTCTTCATCTGGTTTCTAGGGATAGCACTTTCTTTTCTCTTGATCATCCCATTTTTCAGTCTGTCTTGTGAGATACTCTTCATCTTCCAGACTTCTATATGTTAGTGTGTCCAAGAGTTCAGTCTGTCCATCTCTTTTCTCTTCTCTCTATACCATTAAATGGCCTGTAAGTACCATTTGTAAGGTAATGATTCTCAAATTTATATCTGCAGTCCAGATTTTCTCTTTGACTTTTCAGCTCCTGTCTGTCTGCCTCTGTGGCAACTTCTCTTGGACAGTGGATTGCAATTCTTCCTTAAAGAGTGTAAAGCTGAAATCTGTAGTTCCATACCCCTGTCTTTTGTGACTCTAGTATTCCCATTTCAGTAAGGGTTCCTTCTGCTATTGCTCAGGCCACAAACCAAGGGGGTCATTCCTGGCTCTTTCCCCCACCTTTGTATTTCACATCCATTCTGTCAGCAAATCTGTTGTTTTTACATTAAAACCATGTAATCACCATCTATCATCATCTCCACTGCTACCACTCTAGTCCACGTGGCTATAGTCTCTGGCATGCACTGTGCCGACAGCTTCAAGTAGGCTCTCTTTTCCACTTGTCACTTACAGACTGGTCATTGCATAGCAGCTAGAATGATTCTTTTAAAACATAAATTTGATTGGAATGAAATAGAAAGTCCTTACAATAGTCTATTAAGCCCTATTAGATCTGGCCTTTCTGAGAGCCTTTGGACTTGCTATTTTCTCAGTCTGGGGTACTCCTTGAAGATTTTTTTCATAGTTTTTTTCTGTGGTTTACTCCCTCACTGCATTCAGGTTTCTGTGCAATTGCCACTTTATTAGTGAAGCCTTTCCTGACCACCCTGTCTAGAGAGCATATTCCTTCTACTTCTCCCCTTCCCCTTAACCTGCTTCATTTTCTTCCTGTTTAATCATGCAGAATGTTGTCTTCCACTAGAACAGGTCTCAGTGAGCAGAGACCCTTTGATTCACCCTTTTACTTCCAAGCCTGATAATAATGCCTGCCGCCTGCATTTATTGAATGGATTAATGAAAGGAAATTCTATTTTATTCTGCATTCTTTTCTTTACTTTTATAGTTGTAATTATTGAAAACATATCATTTTAGAGAATCTCAGGATTCTCTTGCTCTTACCCCATCCTGCCCCTGACTCATCCACTTTTTCACAAATATTAAGAAATTTGCTCAAGAAACATTAATAGTTTTACAGATACTTTGGAAGCCAAGATACCTCACTCACTTTTCAGATTCCAGTCATTCTCTTAAATGTTTTGTCCAGCTTCAATAACTTGTGGATGAGAAAGACATAAAATCAGCAGAAATGTTATGTGTAAGATACTTCTGCTTGTTTGGAATAATAGGAAATGAGGAAAGACAGGGGCTCCTGGGTGGCTCAGTCAGTTAAGCATCTGGTCACCTCAAGTCATGATATCATGGTTTGGTTTGTGAGTTCAAGCCCCACACTGGGCTTTTCACTGACAATGCAGAGCCTCCTTGGCATTCTCTTTCCCTCTGTTTCTCTCCCACTTGCACTCTCTGTCTCTCTCAAAATAAATACATTTACAAAACTTAAAAAAAGGGAATGGGGGTGCCTGGGTGTCCCAGTTGGTTCAGAATTGGAGTCTTGGTTTTGACTCAGGTCATGATCTCACAGTTTTGTGAGCTTGAGCACCTTGTTGGGCTCAGCGCTGGCTATGTGAAGTTTGCTTGGGATTCTCTCTCTCCTTCTCTCTCTGCTCATCCCCCACTCACACTGTCTCTGTCTCCTCTCAAAATAAATAAATAAACTTAAAAAAAAGAAATGAGTAAAGGCAGTCTAAATTAATAAAAACATTCTTAATCTTGCATATGTACATATACTTACTTGTTTTAAAGTATGTGGTTCTTGGCGCAAATACATAACTAAAGTTTGTCAATTAAAGGTTCTCTTGGATCTGTTTTAGTGATTATGTATGTAACATTTGTAATTAGAGTATTATCTGTATGCAAACGAGCACAACAATTTTAAGAATGATTGATATAATGGATGAATTTCTTTAGGAAGTGATAGTTTATTTTTCTTCTGCTTGATATGTAATAAAAGGGGCAAACATTAGTCTTGTGTATTTAAATCATAATGGATGTTGAATTAAATTTTCCTTTTTTTTTTAATTTTAAAAAAATGTTTATTGTTTTGAGAGAGAGAGACAGAGCACGAGCAGGGGAGGAACAGAGAGAAAGGGAGTCAAAGAATACAAAGCAGCCTCCAGGTTCTGAGCTATCAGCATAGAGCCTGATGTGAGGCTTGAACTCAGGGACTGCGAGATCATGACCTGAGCTGCAGTTGGATGCTTAACTGACCAGGTACCCCGTGAATTAAAATTTTCCAAGGAGCACCCTGGATGAATGACTCAGTTGGTTATATGTCCAACTTAAGCTCAGGTCATGATCTCACAGTTGGTCTGTGGGTTCAAGCCTTTCTCTGCTCCTTCCTCACTCATGCTCTGTCTCTCAAAAATAAATAAATGTTAAAAAATTTTTAAAAATAAAAATTCCCAAATTGAGGAGGTGTTACTATAATTTGAACAGTTAAAAAAGGAGGAACCAAGACTGGTTTTCTTGGTTCAGATGTGAGAAAAGTCTTCAGGTGACTTCATCTTGACCCTTGTAAGGACTTCTGTTTCCTCATAGAAGTCACAGAAGCCAATGTAATTCCCTAAATTAGGAAGGTCATTACTTACCTTTGGCATTTCAGGTAATTCCAGAGTAACCCATCTCCTTGCTCACTCTCATTGGCTCTAGAAACTGGGAGAGATGGTTGGGCTAATTTAAAGTTGAAAAAGATATCTCTTTCTGATCCTAGATCTCTTGGCTTAGTAAATTATCCCCTAGAGGCAAAGGAAGAATGGTAAAATGTTAGATACTACCACCACACAAGCAAAAATACTGGTACTGTGTCAAATCGGATAAACACTGATGGCACATATTGCAAGGGTGCTGCCAGAGATTAGAACAATAGCTTCTTTGTCATGAACCCTGGTGGGGATGAGTAAGTGGCTTTGGGATACCTCTGATTCTGGCATAGAGTATCCCCCTTGGAGGTTACTCCTGGGTCTCTTTCTCCTCCTTTACTCTGCAGTGTCTTCAGCTGTCTCCTAACAGTCAGGGATGATATCAGGAGAGCTTGCATAACCAAATAGTGTCGTATCTGTCTTCTGGGGTGGCCTCCAGACCCTAGGTCTTAACTATGGTTGGAGCCTGCAGGCAGGGCCTGACAATGGAGGTAGAGGGCTGGTGCTTTGGACTGAAAATTTCCCATGAGAAAATGCAGTATGGTCTGACGCTTGATCTTTTGATCATGTGTGGAACAGAGAGCTGCTCCTTTTTTTTCTTTTTTTCTTTTCCTGGTTTTGCCAGGAGAGTCAGGGAACGATTAGAGGGATGGAAAAGGCCTTCATGGGGTCTGGCTTGGCAGTGGGTATCTGATAATAGCACAGTCAGGTATCTTGCATTCTGAAGATTTATGTACTACTACTATCTCCTAAACTTTGTTATAATAGTAGTGTCTATCTCCTTCCTAGTCTTGGGTGACATTCAGAAAACCTCTTATCATACACTTAGAACATGCCTGCAACCAACTGTGCAGTTAGTGGTGATAGGATGAGGAACATATCTAGTCATGTTGAATGAAGAAGATGATTATTACATTAGGTACTAGATTCCTTTAAGAAGGAAGGCAGAAGAGAGGAGGGATTTTCCAAAGCATGAAGAAATTCATGCTCAGGTACAAAGAGATGTCTGTGCACAGTAAAATCTACTCAGCTGCTAACAAGAGCAGACTTGTACAACTCTACTGGTTCCATGAAATGACATGGGATTCTTTTCTGCCTTATTTTATACACAAGATTTACTATGCTGTACGAACTGTTCTGAACTCTGCTTTTAAACTCATTATTATATTTTGGAAGCTGTTTCATAATATTCTAGATAGAGCTGCCTTGGTCTTTTCAATGCTGCTATAATATTTTATTATTTTAATATACTGTAATTTAAAAATACTCTTCTATTATTGAATATTTGGGTTCCTTTGAAATTTTTTTTTTTAATGTTTTATTTATTTCTAGGAGAGAGAGAGAGACAGCATGAGCAGGGGAGGGTCAGAGAGACAGGGAGTCACAGACTGAAATAGGCTCCAGGCTTTGAGCTGGCAGTCAGCACAGAGCCCGACGCGGGGGTCGAACCCACGAACCGCGAGATCATGACCTAAGCGAAAGTCGGACGACCAACCGACTAAGCCACCCAGGCGCCCCATTTTGGGTTCCTTTTAATATGCAAATATGACCTTTTCAGGGGAATGCTCTAAATACATTTTTGTGCGTGCATCTTTGTGTACATTTGTAAGTGTATTTGTTGCATACATAATTTCTTGGAAGTGGAATTGCTGGGTCAAGCGTTTTATGTGAATATATTTGGAAAAATGTCAAACCATCTTTCATTAAGAATGTGCCAGTTTACACTCTATGTTTTCTACACAGGATGCCTGTTTCCTCACTCCTTTTGCCCATACTGGATGTTACTGAGTGTTTTGATCTTTGCCAATTTGATAGCGAAAACATGGAATCTTGCTACAGTTTTTATTTGTATTTCTTTTATTATTAATGATATTTAATATCTTTTCAAATATTTGAAAGTCATTTTTTAAATTTCCTTTTTCTTGAACTATCTTTTTATGTGTTTTGTCACTTTGTGTTATCCCTTAAAAAAAATAGATCAGTTAATGGTTTATCTATTTTATTTGTTTGTTCAAAGAGCCAAATTTTGAATGTAGTTATTAGTAGTACCATTCTTTTTCTGATAACCAAGTCATTGGTTGCTGTTTTCAGCTGCATTATTTCTTCCTTCTGTGTTGATTTAAAAATATATTAAATGAAGCAAGAGTGGCAAAAATGATAGAAATAGCTAGTAGTGGGGGATGAATATATGGGAGTTTATTCTAACATTTTTATACTTTTGTGTTTGTTAGAAAAATTGTAGAATAAATGAATACCCAGATCAAGTTCTGTGCAAATTAATTTGAAAGTCTAACAATGTAAATTATTTTCTTGAAAAAATATAAATTAACTAAGGACTGTTGCTTTCTTTTTTGTACCTTTTTTACTTTTTTTTAAAAGTAGATATTTACTGTGTTTAAAACAATAAACTTGTGTTTTTTTTTTAATGTTTTATTTATTTCTAGGAGAGAGAGATAGCGTGAGCAGGGGAGGGTCAGAGAGAGAGGGAGTCACAGACTGAAACAGGCTCCAGGCTCTGAGCTGGCAGTCAGCACAGAGCCCGACGCGGGGCTCGAACCCACGAACCATGAGATCATGACCTAAGCGAAAGTCGGACGCTTAACCGACAAAGCCACCCGGGCACCCCTAAAACAATAAACTTTTAATTTAAAAATTTACATCTACGGAGAAGTTGCAAAGGTAGTGCAGCGACCTGGCATACCCCGTACGTACTAGCTCCCATTGTTAACATCTTACCCTTCTATGCTATATTTGTCAAAACTAAGAAAACCACACTGGCACATTACTACTCATTGAATAGCTGACTAATTATTTGGGTATCACCAGTTTTTCCATTAATACCCTTTTTCTCTTCCAGGACCCAATCCCGAATGCTACATTGCATATGGTTATCCTGTCTCCCTAGTCACCTCTGGTCTATGACAACTTCTGTTTTTCCTTGTTTCTCATAATCTTCTCAGTCTTGAGGAATATTGGCTAGGTACCCTCTAGAATCTTTCCCAATCTGGTTTTGTCTCATGTTTCCCCCATGATTAGGTGGTGGTTATAGGATTTGGAAAGAAACATAGAGGAGAAACACCTTTCTTTTCATATTCTATCAGGGCATTTGTGATATTCCTATAACATCACTAGGAATGTGGACCTTTACCATTTGGTTAAGGTAGTGTCTACCATCTGTCTCCATTGCACATTCCCCCCATCCCTATTCTGTTCTCTGGAAGTGAATCACTGTGTCTAGCCCCGCAATCCCTTAAGGGAGGGTAGTGGCAGGAGTTAAGCTCTATTTTCTAGCACTTTGAGACCTCACATGGCCCTTGCACCACCTGTCTGGTGCTTGAGCAAAACTCCTCCCAGCTTTAGCTGCTCTTCCCAGACTGAGCAGCTCACTTTCCAGTGAATACTTGTTGGCTATTTTGGGGTTCTTCTGTTCTCAGGTCTTTAGATGCCCTTTGCTTAGACAGATTTTGTGGCTACTGGTGGTTTGTCCCTACATGTTTATATTTTGGCGTTCATCATTTGTTTTAATAGTTGCCCTTGAGTGTTTGGCTTGTAATCTAGTTACTTTCTTTCTACATATAGATTCTGAGAGATCTAAAACCCATGTTGTTGCCTCCCTATGCTTCAGTCTTCTCAGTCCCTTACTTAGGAGTTTGAACGAAGCTGTGTCACTTTGTGTAGATATTCTACCTGGCAGAACTTTATGTATTGTAACCTTTACAATGAGAAACTTTTTAATGCTGTGAATCCATTTTTAATTTAATTTAATTTTTAAAATCCATTTTTAAAAACATTGAGATCATAGCCTCTTCTTTTCCTTCCTCATCTCCTCCTGCCCCCCTCCTCCTTTTCTTTCTTTTCTTTCTTCCTTCTGCCACCTGTCTCTTTCTTTTTTCATTCTCTAGCTTTGCTTTTGCCAGTTTGGAGTCACTGTGTTTTTGGGGTGGGTCTTGTATAATGCTTGTAACTGAGTTTTGTCTTGTTATGAGTAACTGAGTGTATCTTGAATATATGTGATTTTTCCATTTATAATTATTAATGACATTTTTTTTGGATTTATTATGGCATAATGTATGAAATGTTAAAATTTTCTTTACTGATTTTGTTTCTCATTTATTTTCTGGTCCGTTTGTTCTTTGCTTGGTATATATTCATAAGATGATAATTTGGAAGTTTTATGTTATTTTTCTTTATGTCATAACTAATCTTAGTGTTATAGTGATGTTTTGTGAGCAGTGAAAAATAACTTCCTGAGATTTTTTTTCTATAACTTTCTTTTTTTTGCCTCCTCTGATTTTAGCTGATTGTATTATCTTTTTCCATTTTTCTAGGAAGTGTTTTACTTTAAACCTTTCAATACACTTCTAATTCTGTTACTGAATTCATCAATTTAAATGATATAGTTTAATTTTGCCAGTGTGATTGCACTCCATTTTCACTTTTTTCAGCTGTTACCTTTAAACTTTTGCTATTAAATGGAATCAGAAGAAATTGACATTTTTATGGGTTAAAATGACAGAATATTGGCTGTTTCATGATTGATATTATTGAATGACTACTCAGAGAACTCTTTCTTTTCTTTTTTGACCAAAAAAGAGAGCTTTCATTTTAAAAGTTTTATTTTTTATTTATTAGTGAAGTATAGTTGGCATACAATGTTATATTAGTTTCAGATGTACAACATAGTTATCTGACAATTCTATACATTATTCAGTAGTGCTTGCCACAGTAAGTGTAGTTACCATCTGTCACCATACAGTATTACAATATTCTTGTCTATATCCCCTGTATTGTATTTTTCACCTCCATAACTCATTTATTTTATAACTGGAAGTTTGTATCTCTTAATCTCCTTCATCTATTTCACCCATCTCCCCACCCACGTCCCTTCTGGTATCCATGGGTTTGTTTTCTGTAGTTAAGAGTCTGTTTGGTTGGTTGGTTTTTTAGATTCTATATATACGTGAGGTCATATGGTATTTGTCTTTGTCTTTGACTTACTTCACCTGGGATAATGCACACTAGGTCCATCCATGTTCTTGCAAATACTAAGATTTCATTCTTTTTTAATGCTTTTTTATGTGTGTGTGTGTATCCACATAGTACATATTCTTTATCCACTCATCTTTTGATGGATACTTGCGTTTCTTCCATATCTTGGCTGTTGTAAATAAGCCTGCAATAAATATAAGGGTGCATATATATTTTCAAATGAATGTTTTGTTTTATCCAGCAGTGTAAAGACCCAGTGATGTGATTACTGGATCATAGCATAGTTCTATTTTTAAGTTTTTGGGAACATCCATACTGTTTTCCACAGTGGCTACACCAATCTTCATTCCTACCAACACTACACAAGGGTTCTTTTCTTCATATCCCCAGCACCACTTGTTACTTCTTGTTAAAAAACTTTTTCTTTAAATTTAATGACTTTTCCTGAAGTTAACTCTAGAGAGATGTTTATCTCTCTGATTCATTACTTCATGGGATGTGGTATAAACTTTCAATCTGTAATTTTAAATCTGCTTCTATTTAGACTTTTTATACTTTATTTTATATTTGAGAGAGAGAGAGAGAGAACACAAGCAGGGGAGGGGCAGAGAGAGGGAGACACAGAATCTGAAGCAGGCTCCAGGCTCTGAGCTGTCAGCACAGAGCTCAACGCGGGGCTTGAACTCACAAGCAGTGAGATCATGACCTGAGCTGAAGTCAGACGCTTAACTGACTGGGCTACCCAGGCGCCCCGAAATCTGCTTCTATTTAGGATACCTATCTTGAATCATGTCTTTGATTTTTTTTCTTCTTTTCTTCAACCAATTCTTTTTTTTAAGGAAAAAATTATTTGAGTTTGGGATTTTGTTTGTTTTATATCTGAATCTTCTATTTCCTCTTTAAGCCTATAAAACTCTATTAATATTAATTATATTTTATCCCCTTTTTTTTAGTCATATGTTTTCTACTGTGTCTGTTCTTCTTTCTGATGTTTCCATACTGGCTTTAATTTCTGTGCTCTTTTCATTTTCCTCTTCTACTTCCTCCCTAAGCACTGGATGCTTCACATTTAATTTCCTTCTTACGTCTCCCCATTTCCACCCTCTTGAATGTTCGTATCTTTTTTGTGTGCTCTTGTTTTAAAATTACATTTATTTAATTCTCTGAAGTCTTGGATATGTGTTTGATGTTTCCACCTGCTTAATTGTAAGATTTTTTATGATGCTCATTTTTTTTTGCCAGTGTTTTTTCCACTTCTTTTCTTTTGCCTTTTACTATAGTATCTTTGACTAGATTTTTTAAACCACTTCTTTTATATTATTCCAATATTTGAATGAAGAGCCAGATATTTGGAGGTGTTTTATGTTGACAGTATTCTGGATTAGCAGAAGGCCTTGCTGGTACACAGTCACAGTGAAACTCCTTATGATTTAAGGTTTTGAGTGTCAGCTAGTTGACTCTTCCATCTCTGAGGTTGACAGAGTTTAACATCATCTAAACTTCAGTATCTCTTCTGTCTCCTGTATTAGCAACATACTACTTGAAGGAATGATGGCAAGTCTATGTGTTTCTTTTTCTATCTTGGCCTCTCTTGTTATTTCTCACTGCTAAAAATGGTTCAGGAAGTTCCTACGATAACTAGTCTATCCTGTGGCATCTACCTTTGAGAACACCAGCTGCTTTGGTTCTGTGACCTCTCAGTGCAGTTGTTCTCTTAGCATTGTTCTCTGCTCCTGTCTGACAGTCACAAAATTTGGAAACTCTTTCTCATATAGTTTGATTCTCAATTATAGATGTATCCAGGTTTCATCCAAGTTGAGGTTTACTTTTCTGCCTCTCAAATACCTTGGTGTTTTTGTAATTTCAAAGAGGAATAGAGGGTAGAGAAATCTCCTTTTTGCCAATTAAAAATTGAAAGTCTCTACATCATTCACTTTTGAAATTTGTTATGTGAATTTAACATGGGATTGAGAGGGAAATTCAGAATCATTCTTCTAAATTATCTCGTACAGGGAGGTAACCATTCAGAATTAGAGGTACTCAATAAAGTAGGTCGTATAATTTTTCACCTAAATATGATGTTGGCTAATTCTGGGATAGCCTAACACACTTGAATTAGTGAAGGGTGTAAGGAAATACTGTTTTTTTTTTCTTGCAGAATAATCTGATTTGGAGAAGTCATACAGGTTAGTTACATTTATGTTTGAATTAAATTTAAAAGATTTTCAAAAGATTTTAATTTCTTAAAACCATTTTATACTGTGGTAGCTAAGAGACTGCTCATTATAGTTCTGTACTTTCAAAATTTGTTCATGAACGGCTTTTAAAAGTGAAGCTGCAGTAGAGTTGTGAGAGGTATTTAAGAATGTCCAGCTTAGCTCTCATATTTTATAGGTGAGAGAATTGAAGCTTGGAGAGTTTTACATTTCATGTGTATCAAAGCGAGTTCTAGATGAGCAGTGGTCTTATGAATTCAGTTGCATTGTAATAGCGTTATGTTTTCTGCTACATCTTCATGTTATTTTAAGTATTTTTTACACAATATTTTTCTTTAATCTTAGTCATCTGTTTTATCGAAATAAACTTACTTAAAGAAGAAATTTTGTGTAAATATTGGTACAGATCCCAAGTGTTTGGTAAATATTAACTTCCAAACCCATGCTGTTTCCTTTGTATACAACTCTCTGAGAATCTCTTCTTTGATTTAGGGTATGACTGTTCTAGCCTTTGGTCACCTTGACTTCTTAATAACCTAAATGTCTAGGGACTAGGTTTTGTGGGCAGAAATGCTTTATTTTTTTATTTTATTTTTTTTAATATATATTTATTTTTTTTATTTATTTCTAGGAGAGAGAGAGACAGCGTGAGCAGGGGAGGGTCAGAGAGAGAGGGAGTCACAGACTGAAACAGGCTGCAGGCTCTGAGCTGGCAGTCAGCACAGAGCCCGACGCGGGGCTCGAACTCACGAACCGCGAGATCATGACCTAAGTGAAAGTCGGACGCTTAACCGACTAAGCCACCCAGGCGCCCCATGTGGGCAGAAATGCTTTAAAATGTCTCTATGAAACTGGGTTATCTTTAATTTTATCTTTGTCTAATATATCATCCCATTTCTATTTCCTTTTCTAGTGAGATATACTTTTCTCTCTTCAGTGGTATTCAGTCTTTTCACTGTGAAGCTAAAAGGCATGTTGGAACTCAACTGCCTTTATTTTACTTGTAGGCAAACTTGTCAGAAAGTTGACTTGGCAATAGAGTGTCTTGCAGCCTTGGACTAAGACCTGGGCTCAACTCTCATCTTCTTATTAGTCTAAGACTTTCAAGAGTTTATTAAGGAAATACAAATCAAAACCACACTGAGATACCACCTCACACCAGTCAGAGTGGCTAAAATGAGCCAATCAGAGAACTCTAGATGCTGGCGAGGATGTGGAGAAACGGGCACCCTCCTACACTGTTGGTGGGAATGTAAACGGGTACAGCCCCTCTGGAAAACAGTGTGGAGGTTCCTAAGGAAACTAACAATAGAACTCCCCTATGACCCAGCAATAGCACTGCTAGGAATTTACCCAAGGGATACAGAAATGCTGATGCATAGGAGCACATACCCCAATGTTCATAGCAGCACTCTCCACAATAGCTAAAACATGGAAAGAGCCTAAGTGTCCATCAACAGATGAATGGATCAAGAAAATGTGGTTTATCTATACCATGGAATACTACATGGCAATGAGAAACAATGAAATCTGGCCATGTGTAGCAACATGGATGGACCTTGAGGTGTTCTGCTGAGCGAAATAAGTCAGGCAGAGAAGGACAAATATCATATGTTTGCACGTATAGGAGGATTAGGAGGAACTTGACGGAGGAACAAGGGGAAGAAGAAGGGCGGAAATGGTGGGGGAAAGGGAGAGAGGCAAACCATGAGAGACTCTTGAATGCTGACAAAAACTGAGGACTGATGGATGTGGGGGGAGGGAGGGATGGGCATGGAGGAGGACACTTGTGGGGATGAGCACTGGGTGTTATGTGGAAACTAATTTGACAATAAACTATTTGTAAAAAAAAAAAAAAAAAGAATCTATAGGCCTTAATTCACCTGTTAAATGAAGATAACAATACCTGCTTTGGAGGGTTTGGTAAGGATTGAAGAATATAATGAATATGATAACGCTAAGCATGGTACTTGTTAAATAATTGATCAATGTGGTGCTATTATGACTCATTACTATTGTTATGATTATTAGTGGTAGTATTTCTGTTTTTGATGGTACTACTGCTGCTACTACTCTCAGAGTTACGTGAATCATTTAACCACACTAGGCGAGCAATCCCTCATTTTGAAATGACATTTAAGAGGTTTATGCCCTGTATTTGACAATGGGTTCTAGTTCAGAGTACCAAAAGTGACCAAAAAGAACTACCTGTTTACTCAAACTGAAGCATTCCAAAGTCAGTATTGCATAATGTGCATCTGCTAAATGGTGTGGTTTGAAGTGTCTACAAATGTGTCCTCAGGGCTTTGTGTACCAGCTTGGAAATTGTTATAGACCCTAGAGAGGTAGTCAAGTATGTAACAGTTAAGGTACAGGCTCTGGAGCTAGACTGCATGATTTCTAAACCTGACTCATCCACTTAACTAGTTGCGTTACTACAGGCAAGTTACTGGAATCCCTCTGTGTCTCAGTGTCCCCATCTCCAAATTGGGAATGATAATACTCGCTTCTGTAGGTCTGAGAGATTAAGTGAGTTGCTATATTTAAACCATCTAGATTAGGTTCTGGCACTGCTTTCACCTGTTTCTCCATTCCTGGGGGCAGTGGTTTACCCTGTGTCCTCTCCTTTCTTATGGATCCAAGAAGAGTTATTGATTTTTCTTTCCCTTTAGCTTTTTATTTGCTATTAGAATGGAGTGACGAGTCCAACTCCTTACATGTGGAATTTGAAACTGAAGTATTGTTGAATATTCAAACAACAGAATGTTATATTCTCATACATGCGTAAACACATACATATATATAAAGCATACACACACGCCCTTGATCTTAATGAGGTTATTCTGATTCCAGCAACTTAAAACCAGTAGTTAGGAGTGGCATGCTTTGATGAAGTGGCATTGGGGTCAGGAAGAGCCTGAAGAGGGAAGGACTCGGGCATCTCAGGGAAGGCACAGAAGGCCAGAAACCAGTCTCAATACCCCAGTTAGGGTACAGTAGGATAGGTGACATGAAAAGAAGAATAAGAATGGAGTGTCAATGGTAATCATAAAGCAAATAATTCCTTACATTTGCAGGGGAGGTTATCCTTTCCCCAGCACTTCATCTCCATTTAAATCTTGTAGTACCACTAGGAGGTAGGTCTGACACTAGAAAAAGAAGAGTGGAAAGAGCATGGGGCGTGGAAGGAAAAACTCTTCTTCCTCACCATTTCATTTCATAGACACTTGGGTCTCTGCTGGTAACATCAAGGAGATTGGGGCCGGGCAACATGTTTGAGCTTTTCTTAAATATTAAACATTGATGAAACAGTGTGGTTTGAGGAAGGAAAATTGGAGCATTTCTTATGTTTTTCATATTTTGTTTCCTATCCACAATCATCAATACGCCATTTTCAGAGAGCAAATCCCTTTATTTGAATTTCTGCTTAAGGGGTATATCACATGAGCATCAAGACTCTATATTCCTAGTTGTGTGAATAGAGTAAAATAGCCTTTATCCATCTGAAGACCACTGCCTGCTCTATTGTTAGCTTACCCAAAGGTATAACGTAACTATGTGAGAAGGGCAAATCTTTAGGGAAAATTGAGGTTGTGGTCAGATGCCCAGAGGCATTGCTGACCCTTTCTCCATTTGATATTTTCAGCCAGGGATAAGAAATGGCACAGCTCTGGGCTAATGAAGCCATTCTTTGGATCTTAGTAGTCCTAGTGGCCTCACTGAGCAGGTTAGCATAATTGAATCTGCTGTTTTAATATCCAGCTATTTCAAAATGTTGATAGAATATCCTTTCTGTATTGGTATTCAAAAATCCCTTAGTAAGTGGTCATTAAGCCTGCTTCTCTGCCTTTCCCACTCTCTTCTTTTCTAGGACATTCTCTTGGCACCGGATGATAGAAATATCCCAAAACCTTTGCACACTTTAGAAATATGCTGTACCCTGAATAAGTCTCACAAAGAAAATGTTGACAGACTGTGCATCAGGCCCATAAAATTCAAACCTAAAAAAAAATATGGGCCTGGGTCAAAGAAGCTATTTCCAAGAAAACAGTTGGACTCTGTGCAAAGGATTTTTGACACAGAACATACTCTTCTTTTAGACAATCAGTGGGAGACTAGCTGGTCCCCAGCCATGCATAAATCTGTCCATGTGCAATTGGTAGCAGTTCCTAATTGAGGAAAAGGAGGGTGGGAATGGACTGGGCAGAGACTGGCAGGCAGGCAGAGCCAGGAGCGAGAAGCCCCAGAGCTTGCTGCCTACCTTCCTGAAAGCCTCTACCATGGGACTGCACCAAGAATAAATCACCACCTTTTCTGGAGCTCAGGAAAATAAGACCATAAATAACGAATAGATGCACCCGAGTGCATTGTGGAATGGCTGGATATTGAGAGACGAGCAGGAAGAACATGTCCAGGCCGGGAGAAGGGCAAATCGAGCAGCATTTGCTGAATACAGTGAAAAGCTGAGTGGCCCAATTAATTTTTATGAAAACTCTTCCTTGTATTCTGGCTATCCAGCCTGTACTCTCCAACAGAGAGAAAAAATCAATGCTCTTGATTCCTGGTGGGTAGTAAATTGTAAATAGCCGTGGATGGGGGGCATTCATCACTGTCTGAAAGGCTAATTTCCAGGGACAGGTTCACTCTCCATATTTCTCCCCCTGAACTTTCTTCCTCTGGGTTGGAACACTTAGTGCCACCATTGGAAAGCCTCTTTTATAAATTTTTACTCCATTATGTTGTAATTTTAACATCTCATGCATTTGGCACTTACAACATTTTTATAATGGTCCTTGGTTTATTTTTGGCTCAGTTTTACGGCTTTCTGCCAGGCCCAAACTTCTGCTGTGTAGCTGACCCAAAATAGTTTCTAAGGCTCAGATGCAACTTGATATCAAAATTTTATCCTCACGTGTTTAAGTTAGCCCTGTAAAATTTGAAGGCTCTGCAAAAGTTTTCTTGGTTAGTTATTAGATATAGGATGTGTTGTACCTTTGCTACGTGATACAAAAAGGTAGGTGTCCATGTCACTTGCAGGTAAACTCAAATTAAGGATGACTCCGCATTAAGGTGCTTTCTTCAAATCCGTAAAAGTTCCAGATATATACAAATAGAAATGGGGCTGACATTTAAAGTCAGCTCTGTCGCCGGCTAGGATGTGAGAGTCCTCATGCATCTTTATCGTTTTATCCCTCATGGCTGTGTATTGCTACTTCCGCCATCACCAACTAATAGTGGTAAGTACTATTGTCTAATCATGTTCAGTGTTCCAAGCCCTGTATTATTTGTGATCTTGTTCACGTATTTCATTAGCTGTTTATAACGGAGACTATTTTCACCACTATTTTATAAGATGAGGGAATTTGTTGTTTGGAGCAATGGCTTCCAAACTTAACTGTAGAATCCCTTGGAGGGCTTTCAAAAATCCCAGTGCCAGGGCAGCAACCCATACCTATTACATCAGAATGCTTGGGGATAGAATCCAAGCATTAGGATTTTTAAAAAATATTAACAAAAATGACAGGTGATTCCAGTGTGCAGCCATGTTTGGGAATCACTGGCTTAGAGAGGATTAAGAGATTAGCTGAGGGTCACCCAGTTAACAAGTGGCTAAAATGAAAGGGTCATTTCAGTTCAAACCTTATGCTTTTTCTAAAATATCAGTCTGCCTTTCATCCCCCTGCTGGGAAAATTGTAAGACATATATAGAATGGAGTCCATGGACCTTGCTCTCCAGAACATATGGTCTGAGGAGGAAAAATGATATAAGTAAAGACCAAAGAGATGTTACACTGTGTTGTGTTGGTTATGAAGTCAGTAAAAGTTTGGGCTGTTGAGCTAGCCAAGCAAATGGATCTGTTTGGATTTGGCTACCCTATTTAAAAGAAACACTGAAAAAACTCACCCTAATGAGCAAAAGTTGGATAGGTTAAAATCAGAGATACAAGCTGAAGAATACTGAGACTGATTATTTTAGTACCAGGAAAACTGGATCTTTTGGGAAATTACATCATGTATTTGTTCATGAAAAAAATAATTGAAGTGTTATTACATGCAGGGTACTTTAGACATATTTGTCTCAGTAACCCAGAGAGGTGTTATTACTCCTATTTTACAGATTTAAGAAACTAAAGCTCAGTGAAGATAATACCTTGAGCTTCCATAAATAATAAGTGTCAGGCCTGGGATTCACATTCAGATTACCTAACTAATATTAACAAAGTCCCTAATAGTGCCAACGAATGAGATAGGTGCTTATGATATAATGATGAATAAAAATATAGTCCTTGACTTCATTGACCTTTAAGTTTAATGGAGAAGAGAAATTAACTACATTTCATAAAACAAGGAAAAATACAAATGTGTTCCAGTGTATAAATCAAGATGTATTGTAGGTGCTAACTAGGCAATTAAGAGAAGGAAAAAGGTAAAGGGAATAGCCTATAAAATTTTCCTATGGTAGGGAATATGGAAATCAGGTGAACAGAAAAAGAGAGTGAATGTGTTCCAGATTGGGTTGGGGCTGGAGATGTGACCTTCCTTGGTGGCTGTTGGTAGGAGACAATGTGGGAAATGACATCATATCTATGTATTGAAAGAATCACTCTGGTTGCCTTTAGATAATATTTTACAGGAAGGCCAGAAAGAATTGTCAGTTGCTGTCAGACATTTTCTACAGATGATCCTTTGTTAAGTTCTTTTTTTTTTTTTTTAGGTTTATTTTATTTATTTTGAGAGAGAGAGAGAGCATGCACCCGTGAATGGGGGAGGGCAGAGAGAGAAGGAGAGACAGAATCCCAGGCCAGCTCCGTGCTGATAGCACAGATGTGCAGCTTGATACCACAAACCATGACACCATGGCCTGAGCTGAGATCAAGAGTTGGATGCTTAAACAACTGAGCCACCCTGACACCCCCTTTGTTAATTTCTTATTACATTTCTTAATACATGTTATCTCATGACTCAGTGTATACCACACACACATGAAATTAAAGTGTCAGCTAAAGACCTACCTTCTTTATGAGTGATGTGCTCTTATATTTTCTTTTTTATTTTGGCCAGAAGAGTCTATTTCATTAAAAAAAGTGCTGGTTACCATCTACTAGATTTAATATTTATGTTTATTGTTATCAGTTAAAAATAGTGATTGAGGTTTAATAGCTTCCAGTTTATTATATTAGCCTCAGTGAGAGGTTGATAGAGATAGAAGTTGATAAATATATATATATACGTATTTTAATGTTTATTTTTGAGAGAGACAGAGAGAGAGGAGGAGGGGCAGAGAGAGAGGGAGACACAGAATCCAAAGCAGACTCCAGGCTCTCGTCTGGCAGCACAGAGCCAGATGTGGGGCTCAAAATCACGGACCGTGAGACCATGACTTGAGCTTAACCGAGTGAACCACCTAGGTGCTCTGATAGACTAAAAAAATAAGAGATAAATTTGATAAAATAACAAAGAAGGAACAGCTCTATCAAGGGTGACTTTGTTTTTTTGGCTTGAGAAACTGTATAAGATGGTGGTTTCATAAATGGGGAAATGATAAAGGGAGGAAAACCATGCTTCGTGGGGGAAGACCATGGATTTAACTTTGGACATTTTGAGTTTTTAGTGCCTTTGAGACCCCTAGCGAGCATTGTCCATTGAAGGGTCTGGACTAAAGATGCACATTTTTGTGTGATTAGTCCACTGTTGCAGGAGAGTCATAGATGAGTGCCAGCAGAGGGGTGCCTGGGTGGCTCAGTCGATTAAGCATCTGACTACAGATCTTGCGGTTTGTGAGTTATATATGTATTTAAGGGAACAGGAAGTTTAAAGTGAAGAATGGATGCAAAGTCTGGAACACTGAGTAATTGTGAGCCTTGACCCAGCTAGGTTATAAAAGAAAGGCCTTTGAATATCTCCCACGTCCCATACCACAGTCCATAAAGCCCTCTGTTGAAGAAGCAGAGGTACAGAGAGGTAAGGAACTTTTCTTATGTAGCAAGTTTCAGAGCTGGAATTTCAACTCAAGTTCTCTGATATAAGATTCTGTTCTCTGGTCTATAGTGCCATGTCCACTGCCTAGGGAAGGGTCTATCCCCACAGAAGTTCAGTTCTTCTCTTTGTCCTTTGTCTGTCTGTAGAAGAAAGTGTGGCATACTTAGGCCCTTTTCAACAAGAAGACTTTTTTCTAATCTTCTCCTACCACTAGGGTATTTGCCATCCCCCCCACAGATAGGTAGTACAGCTCCACCATACTGATGGCCTGTTCTGCAGTATGAAATGGATATTAGATTCATCCAAGCCATGAAAACAATACAGGGCTAATAACAGCAGGAACCAATGAACAGAGAACCATAGAATTGGGATATTTATTTTCATTATATTCTGTCTTGAATTGTCTTGCCAACCATATGTTGACATCTCTGGAAAGTTTTGTTCTGTTATTCCTTTCATATTAGTAAGACTAAGATCTGATCATGGGAATTTTATGTTTTCTTGTTGACAGTTTCTCAGTAATGAAGGCTACCACTTAAAATGTCATGTAAATATCAAATATTTTGCAAACATTTTATCTAATCTTCAAAACAGTCATATGAAATAGTATTTGTTGCCCTTATTTCACAGATGAGGAAACTGAGTCTTGGTGGATTAAAAATTGCTGCAAATTTTTTGCCACCCTTCCATGGAGAGGCTGGGTATTTCTCTCCCTTGGCTTCAGTCTGAGTTGGCCCTTGATACTGGCTTGATCAATAGCCTGTAGCAGAAGTGGCATCACATGCTCTGGGTCTAATCTTGAAGACATCTGATAGCTTTTGCTTTTGCTCCAGTTGCCATGTAAGAAATTCAAGTCTCTGGAGACTGTCTTGTTTTGGATAAGTTCAAGGTAGCCATGTGGAGAGGGTATGTGAGGAGACAGAGAGGGAGGGAGGGGGTTTGAGAGAAAATGAGAAAGAGAGAGAGGGAATGGGAAGAGAGGGACAGTTGGCCAGCACCAGCTCTTGTAGTGATCTTAACCCAGGAATTATGTTGGACGTTCCAGCTCCATTAGATACTGTTTGGAAAAGAACCAAAGAGATTAACTAACAGCCAGAATCTAGGTCCCAACATATGTCCACATTTGGGTCATCCAAGTTATTCCCAGCTCCCTCTGCTACCTGGTCTGCGGCCACAGATATTGTGGGGCAGAGACGATCTGCCCCTGCTGTGCACTTTCTAGACTCAGAAAATTGTGACTTTGGTAAGATGGTTGTTGTTTGAAACCACTGAGTTTTAAGGTGGTTTGTTATGCAGCAATAAGTAACCAAAACAGCATTGTATTAAGCAGTTTTGCCCTATGACAGAGGAAGGAGCAGAGCCTGGACTGAAACCCTCATCTATCTGACTAGAGAGCTACTTTGTGTGGTCTTGTCTTTGGGACTTCCAGACTGGTGTTTAACTTCTCACTAGATCTTCTGCTAAATTTCTTTTAGCTTAAATCCTGAGCATACAGGAAGGGGAAACAAATGTTTATTTTTCTTCAACATTACAACAAAAAGTTAAATAATAGGCAAATACGTTCTGAGGTTAATTCCCAGGCTGCTGCTAATTTTTCTTTCTACACATTAAGATGTAATTTGGTAGAAAAATAGATGTTTCAGAAGAGCAGCCCTAGTCATATCTTAATCTTTGCACACTCCCGATATTTTCCCTACCTCTTGATTTTTTTAAGTTTAAAAATAAAACACAATGAAAATACTTCTATCAGAGGAAGGAGGCAAAAGAAGAGTGTGCAAGATTAATACATTACCCCAGATCCAAATTACCATGGAGTACGAGCCCATAGAGCTATTTTGTTGGATCTTTAGGAAATGTCAGGAATTCCACTTACAGGGTGGGTAGGGGATGTTCCTGTAGAAGAGGTTCTGTGTTTCTGTGGTAGCAAATATACCATGTGGCAATAGCCCTGTGAATAACTGTTTACCAAATTCCAAAGCAAAGACTCAAGCAAAACTACGTAAAAATCCAGATCACAAGCTAGAGATTCCCCATGGCACTGGAGAATTTGCAAAAATGTCTGTGGTTTGTGAGTGCATGTGTGTTTAAATGACACATCATTTATACATGCATCTATTTCTAGTGACTGCTACATACAACTAGCAGAAAGGCTTAGTCCAGATCTCTTAACTAATGCTGAATAGGCAGTGGTGGTAAAGTTGTGAGAGACAACTTTTCTATTCACATAAGTATCAATCTAATGTCCAGTCCTGGGCAAGCAAGACGTCAATATTGAGACGCAAGGTAATGTTGATTGTATAGGGAACAAATATATGGCATTTACATTGGTGCTGCAGAATAGATCATTGTTAAGTGAACACTTTCTCCCCACTACCTCCACAGGAGGAGTATACTTCTTCCTGACCCTACTGATGAAGACTTGGCATTGTGAGTTTGGCTAATGGAATATAGTAGGAAATGACATTGTGTGGGCTCTGATTCTAGGCCTTTAGATGCTTTGTGTATGTTCATACAAATTTCTGGGAGCTTCTGACCTCTTCCCTTTATCTATTTATTTTTATCTTTTAAATGCTTATTTAATTTTTTGAGAAAGACAGAGAGACAGAGCATGGCCCGAGAAGGGGCAGAGAGAGAGGGAGACACAGAATCCGAAGCAGGCTCCAGGCTCTGAGCTGTCAGCGCAGAGCCCAACATAGGTCTCAAACCTACAAACTATGATATCATGACCTGAGCTGAAGTCGGACACTTAACCAACTGAACTACCCAGGCACCCCTGACCTCTTCCCTTTATAAGGGAGGGACCTTTTAGTGAGAGACCAGGATGAACACTTGTGAAATAGTTGTCCCATCTGACTTCCAGCCTGAAGCAGAATCTTATGGTATGGTCACTGAGTTCTAAGTTGGTTTGTGACAATTGCCGATTGATACAAGCGTGTATCAACTTTTGTGCAATTTTTTTCTCCCCTTAGATTGTGCTTATGAACTCCCTCTTGTTGGGGTTGCAAATTAAGTGAAATTCTAGAAGACCTATTAAAATCTTACCTTTAGTTTACTCAGAGCAGTGAGTTTTTGATTAGAGAGGATGGTTGTCATCTGAGGGCAGGTTAGGGGACCATGTGTAAGGTTACAGAATGGCTACAGACTTGAGTTGAGCAATTGGGCATCCTTCACAAGGGAGATGGGGCAATTCTTCCACTGTGAGGAATTTATAGCTGCTACTTGAATTAGTTGAGCATGTGCAGTTGAGGAAAAATGCTGTAATGGCCTGGTGACAGGGGAGGATAAGAGGATAGAGTTGATGCTGCCACAGGAAGCTGAAGGCCTACCCATATGTCTTTTATGAAGAGACAGAGAGAGCTGAGTTTCCCTTAGAGTTGGCCAGATTCACTTGCTTGAGGAGGTGCTGTGTGGCTGGCCCACTTTATAAGCTTCAAGCAACAGAATGAAATATTTTCTGAGATGCCACGGTTTTCCCGGGCCATCAGAGGAAGACTGGCCTGGGCAGATGGTCAACTATGACCACAAAACAACTTTGCCATTTTTTTCAGATCATATGCTCTGGAGGGAAATGACTTTGCCTTTTACTATGGACACATAAGCATCTCAGGAAAAACATTCAGAATTCAGTCACAGATAAATATATCTTCACAGCCTGTGTGGGTGCTGTGGGTTTTCTTGCCTTTGCTGAGTACCAATGGTAGAATGCCAAGCAAATATGTAGGGCTTCTTTGTGAGGTTGGATTAAAATATGAAACAACAACTAATATTTATTGAATGACTAACATGTCCTGGGATGGATGTTTTAAGTGGCTTACTTCATTTGCTTCTTATGCAATATCCCCATGAGGCAAATATTATTAAACCCATTTTGAAGATGAAGTTAATTAACTTATTTCTGGCCACACAGAATTGTTTTGTTGACCTAGGATTTTTGCTTCTCCACCTTGTCATCTTTTCATTATGCCTGAGATTTTCCTGAAATTTAAATTTTGGCTTTGAAGATAGAATTTGGTGGAGGGATGGTGGGTGACTCTGTTAAAGACATATGAGGGTCAAGTAATTATGCTGTACACCTTAAATTTATACAGTGTTTTATGTCAATTATACTTCAATAAAACGGGCAAAAAAAAAAAGAATGAAATTGAGAATGCAGGAGAAGGCAGCCCAGCCTGTCTAATGGAGTTGGAACAAGGGAGGAGAATGGATGAATTTGATACTTCTTCTAAAACTTCAGGCTTTCTACAGGTCTTTGAAACTGAATTAGGATGGATATTTGCAGCAGGCAAAGAGAGTGCAAAGATCTCCTTTCCCTGCAAGAGTCTCTCTCTACCACCTGGTTGATGCCACCAAGAAAACTCCTGATATCTGGCCTATCATGACTTCTATGCAGTGCTGAGAACCCTACAACTGCAGAGGTCTTTCTAACCTGGAGGCACATCTACTTCCCCCCCTGGAAGCCTCTCAGTCAAGGAGGTCATGAGAACTGAGTTCTAACATCTGTTCTGCTGTATGGTCATGGGCAAGTTTCTTGGCATTTATCAACTCCAAGAGTTGAACATGAAGTGGTTAGAAAATATCAATGTCTTCTTCCTTTTAGCAGCAAAAATGTATTTTTTTTTTTTTAAAATAACATCTGATACGGAATCCGAATATGTAATATAGATTAAACTTTTCTAGATGAAGCAAGAATTAGGGACCCAAATCCGTGTTCCTTCTGAAGAAGCCTCTGAGCCACCTTTGAGAAACCAGAGGTTTTGTGGACCAAGTTCAAAACTGCTGTTCTGGGAGATCTGTAGGAGTTTCCCCAGAATTCATAGTGTAGGATTACACAACATGGTGGTCTAAATTGCTTTCTAACTGTCCTCCTGTGTTACTTCTTGGATATTAATAGTCTAATGAACTGGCTTAAGTCTCTATACTTAAGTTTCTACCCTACCTCATATCTGAAGATCTACACCCCCCACTCTTTTTTAAAAAATTAATTTATTTTGAGAGAGACAGAATGTGTGTGCAAGCAGAGGAGGGGCAGAGAAAGAAGGAGAATCCTTCTTTGGTGCTGGGCTAGACCTCACGAACCATGAAATCATGGCCTGAGCTGAAGTCAAGAATCTGGAGACTCAAACCACTGAGCCATCTAGGTGCTTGAACACATCCCTCAGGCTTATGTTGCTCCAGTCCTAATGAACACATACGTCTTTTGTGGTTCTCTTCCTTCTGCCCACATTCACTCAACATGAATAGTAGCTGCCTTCCCTTTAGTTCTCCTCCAGGAACCACTCACATATGGTTGTGTGGGCAGTTACTTTTACTTATGGTTTGGCAACAGTGGAAGGTTGTGGGGGTCATATCACCTTATAGCAAAACAGATACTTCAGAACTGAAATTTAGCCATTGCTTTCCTAAATAGTCCCAAAGCCATAGTTAGCACTGAAAATTTTATGTATAATCTTTTTGCCTTGGAAAGACTTTACTCCAGGGTGCTGGGTTTCCTCACTGTTCATACATTTTCTACCCACCCCCTCCCCCTTCTTTTGAGGCCACTCACTTCTCCTGTGTGCCATCCAAATTCTTCTCATTTATTAAAAATATACGAAGGCATTTTTTTTCTTTCTTTTACTCTCTTCTAGACTACACCATTGTTCTACCTAAATGGCTCATCAAGATATTTTGCTTAACAAAGGACAGTTCTGTCCCTACAAGAAATTCTGCCAAGGTCCTTTAAGACAACGTTCCTCTGCTTTCCAACTGTTCCGTTATGAAATTCCATGAGGTGCTTGTGTTAAGAGATCGAAAGATGAAACAGTCAAAAGCTTTGTATCCCTGCCTCTGGGTTGGTCAGAAACATAAAAGGCTGAAAAACCAGGCTTTTAAAAACATGGGGTCAAAAGTAAGTTCTCATGGCCTGCCCAGCATCACCAAATTCAGCCTGGCCAGCCTTTCTTCCAGCCTTGTGTTTTCTCTCTATTTAGCTCTGAAATAGTCAGGTGGCTTTTCCAAGCCTTAATGTAGATGTTTTAAGTTTTTATTTTAATTCAATTATTTAATATACAATGTTATATTAGTTTCAGGTGTACAATATAGTAATTCAACACTTTCATATATCACCCTGTGATCATCTTGTCTCTGCTTAATTCCCATCACTTCTTTAAACCACCCCCCAGTCCCCCTCCCCTTTAGTAACCATCAGTTTTTCTCTGTAATTTAGAGTCTGTTTCTTGATTTGTCTCTCTCTTATTTTTTCCTGTTTGTTTGTTTTGTTTCTTAAATTCCACATGTAAGTGGAATCATATGGTATTTGTCTTTCTCTGACTTATTTGGGTAAGCATTGTACTCTCCAGATCTGTCTTTGCAAATGATGAGGTTTCATTCTTTTTTATGGCTGAATAATATTCCATTGTGTATTTATACTACATCTTCTTTACCCACTTATCAATTGATGGACACTTGGGCTATTTCCATATTTTGGCTATTGTAAATAATGCTGCAGTCAACGTAGGGGTGCATGTATCACTTTGAATTAGTATTCTTGTTCTCTTTGGGTAAATACCCGGTAGTGTGATTCCTGGATCATCTGGTAACTCTATTTTTAACTTTATGAGGAACCTCCATTCTGTTTTCCACAGTGGCTACACAGTTTGTATTTTTACCTACAGTACACGAGGGTTCATTTTTCTCCACGTTGTCTCTAACACCTGTTGTTTCTCCTATTGTTGCTTTTAGCCTTTTGGATGCTTGTGAGGTGATATCTTATTAAAATTTTGATTTGCATTTCTCTGATGATAAGCAATCATGAGCATCTTTTCATGTGTCTATTGTCTATCTTTGTATGTATAGATTGTATGTATCTATCTGTCTTCTTTGGAGAGGTGCCTATTCAAGTCTTCTGCCCATTTTTGATTGAATTATTTGTTTTTTGGGTATTGAATTTTATAAATTCTTTGTATATTTTGGATACTAACCCTTTATTGTGTATGCTATTTGCAAATATCATCTCTCACTCCATAAGATGCCTTTAGCTTTGTTGATGGTTCCTTTCACTGTGCAGAAACTTTTCATTTGATGTAGTCCCAATAGTTTATTTTTGTCAAGCCTTAATATTTGCCCAGAGAAAGAAGATACTTTTAAATGTTAGGTGCATACTTAGGAGGTAATTGTAAATGTTCTAGAATTTTAAACTTTTTATTACCTTTACACAAATGGAAGAAGAAACAGCACTAAAAAGACCCATATTCCTGTCGTCTCTCTTGATCAATTTTTAACTCATGGCAAATCCTGTTCCATCTAACTTCACCCACAGATGGATCATTTTGAAGCAAATCCAAGACATTGAGTCATTCTGTTCATAATATTTTAGTATGTATCTCTAAAAGATAAGGACTCTTTTAAGACAACATAATCACGTAGCCAGTGTTATACCTGAAAAAGTAATAATAATACTGTTCAAATATCAAATAGCTAGTCAATGGTCAGATTTTCCAGATCTTCTAAAAACATGTTTTTTAATTATTGTTCAAATCAGAATCCAAATAAGATTTGCATATTGCAATTGGTTGATGTGTCTTTTAATTTTCTTGTAATTTATAGGCTTTCCTCTCTCCCCACCCTCCATTCATTGGAAAAGCTAGGTCATTGGTTCCATATAGTTGTTCATAATCTTGATTTGAGATTGCATATTCAAACTGTCATTTAATAAAATCCTCTTTCCTCGTATCTATTAGAAACTGAAAGTTAGATCTGGATTCTTCTTTTTATAGGTGATGGTATCTACTTCCACTGGAAGGCACATATCTGGTTATCATTCTTTCAGTGATATGAGGAGCTATTAATGATAATTTTCTGCATTTGTTAGTTTAGCAGGGCTTATGCATTGATGACAGTTTAACTCTATAATTTCTCCCTAATTTAGAAGGTGAAACATTTCTGTAAGGAAATACTCTCCCTCACAAACTCTTTGGTTATCCTCAAGTATAGTTAGCATAGGAAAGGCAAGATATATTCTTGATTTTGTTTTGTTTGACAGTTTTTAAAATGTCAAATTGATTCCCTGGCATTCTCTAAAGGTAGCCAATGTGTAATTATCTTAGCATCATAACAATCTAATTCATTTAAATATATATGATGTGTTTTAATCCATTGTAGTTATTAATATTAATATTCAGGTTGTTTCATCTTTGGCTGTGTAATCCTTTTCCAATTGGCTCCTGGGCCTTGGGACAACTGTGATAGGCTGTATTTTTCAAATAAAAATTTGAAACAAACAAAAATCATAGTATAGAGGAACTCATAAAAATTATAGTATGAACTTTACTATGATTTTTTTTGTTTGTTTCAAATTTTTATTTAAGTTCTAGTTAGTTAAAATCTAGTGTAATACTGGTTTCAGGAGTAGAATATAGTGATTCATCACTTACAACATCCAGTGCTCATCACAGGTGCCTTCCTTAATACCAACCACCCATTTAACCCATCCCCCACCCACCTCCCTCTATTAATCCTCAGTTTATTCTCTATATTTAAGCGTCTCTAGGGGCACCTGGGTGACAGCTCAGAGCCTGAAACCTGCTTCAGATTCTGTGTCTCCCTTTCTTTCTGCTCCTTCCCCACTTGCACTCCGTCACTTTATCTCAAAAACAAAAACAAAAACATTAAGAAAGAGCCTCTTATGGTTTGCCTCCCTTTCTTTTTTCCCCTTCTTCCATGTGCATCTGTTTTGTTTCTTAAAGTCTACATATGAGTGAAATTATATGGTATTTGTGTTTCTCCAACTGACTTATTTTGCTTAGTATAATACACTCTAGCTCCATCCACGTCCTTGAAAATGACAATGTTTATCCATTTACTTTATTATTTTTTAAATGTTTGTTTATTTTAGAGAGAGAAGAGGAGGAAGGGTAGAGAGAGGGAGAAGGAGACACAGAATCCAAATGGGCTTCAGGTTCTGAGCCATCAGTACAGAGCCCGGCATGGGGCTTGAACTCACAGACTGGGAGATCATGACCTGAGCCAAAGTTGGATGCTTAACTGACTGAGCCACCCAGGCATCCCAATGTTTATCCACTTAAATGTTTATCCATTTAAATGTCCCAGGTTCATCTGGTATCTTTTATGCCAGAGGCTTAGAATGAGTTGATTCCTTTTGGTGGGAAAAGGTATTTAGAAATCACAATCTGAGTGTTAGAGTGCTCGTTGGTACTGGAATGGTGATTATTTCTAAGACTTTTTAATGGATTATAATTTGTAAAATTATAATATTATAAAATTAAAGGCACCATATTATTTTTGGGCTGATGTTAAATAAAAGTACATATATATGGAAGCTCCAACAAATTGCTATTTCTGCCATTCTATTTTCTCATATCTTTCCCTGTATCCACTTGGCTTCTAGACAGACAGGACATGGTCCCACATGACTTTTCCAGTAAAGGCATTTGGTGATTTGTAAGGAGCAATGAAGAGGCTGAGAAGCTGAACAGGGATTTTAGCACTTTCATGAGGCTGGGATGAAATAATTGGAATTAAGGGCCTGCCAAGAAGAAAGTCTTTCATTTGGGATTCTGAAGGGCTAAATCTTAAAAATAAATGACGTGAAAATAGACCATCTGCCACAGAGACTACATTTCAGCTCTGATCACCTCTCTCCGTGATATATTAAGATGATCTGCTCCCTACCCTGAGAGAAGCACATCCCTAGAAGAGAGAATACATTTATAATAAACATCCCTGTTAAAAAGCTGTGTGTGTGTGTATGTGTGTATATAATCTATATACAAATATAGATATATGCAAATCAATAAAAAAAAGATACAGACAGCCCAATAGAAGAATGTGCAAAATACTTGAACAGGCACTTCACAAAAGATAATAGTCAAATAACCAGGACACATATGAAAGGTCTATAGTCTCATTATATTTCATCACAGAAATACAAATTAAAATCACAAAGATATGATATGTAGTACTGATAATATGTAGATGGCTAAAATTAAAAAGTTGGAGGGACCCCTGGGTGACTCAGTCAGTTAAGTATCTGGCTCTTGATCTCAGCTCAGGTCTCGATTTCAGGGTCATAAGTTCAAGTCCCGTGTTGGGCTCTGTACTGGGTGTAAAGCCTACTCAAAAAATAAAAAATAAATAAAATTTGGAAAACAGCAAGAGTTGATGAGAATGTGGAGCAAGTAGGACTTTATCTTACAGAGCTGGTGGGAATGAAAATTGGCACAACCATTTTGTAATACTGTTTGGCAATATCACCCATGGCTGAACACCCAATTACCCTATGACCTGATAATGCACTCTCAAGTGTATACCCAACAGAAGTGCATAGTATGGTCCTCTAAAAAACATAATAAATATGTTTATAGTGGCATTTTAAAAAAATATCACCAAACTGTAAACAACCCACATATCTACCAACAGTAGGATCAACAATTAAATTGTGGTATATTTATACAATAGGATATTATAAAACAGCAAAAATGAAACTACTGTCACAACACAGATAGACTTGACAAACACTATGTTACATGGAAGAAGGCAGACACATAAGTGTATAAACTGTATGATTCCCATATAATGTTTAAAAATAAGCAAAGCTGGTCTGTGGTGCTAAAGATCAAGATGGTGGTTAACTTGGAAAAGGAGGGTGGAGTTAGGTCATAGAGAAGTCATGTGCGGGGCCTTTGGGTGCTAATCATGATCTGTTTTGTCATTTGGGTGGCAGTTACACTTAATGTTCATTTTTTGATTGATATGTCTACTTTTTCTGTTTTCTTTATTTTTTTTTTTTGAGAGAGAGGGTACAAGTGAGCGAGAGAGAGAGGGAGAGAGAGAGAAAAACAGGACTCACCCAGAGCGGGTCTCATGCTCACCTGAAGTTTGGCTGAATATCACCCACTGTGGGGCTTGAATTCACAGACCATGAGAACGTGACCTAAGCCAAACTCAGATACTTATCCGATTGAGCCACCCAGGGCACCCCGATACATATACTTTTGATTTATGTATTATTCTCTTATGTATATTATACTTCAACACAAAATTATATGAAAGAAGATTTTGTTTATTTCTTTCATTGGATTCTGTTTCATTTCCTAATTATTATCTTCAATACCTACATACTACTTTATTGACTTCGACATCTTCTAGAAAATGTTTGGTAATTATCAAAGATACAAAAGACACCAAAAGTTAAAAAGCTACTATTGAGAAAGCAATAGCCAGAAAGATGTAAGCCAGCTGGAGAAAGGTAAAGATATGAGAAAATAAAATAGTCACAATAACAATTTTTTTGAGCTTCCACAGACATGTACTCTTTTTTACATGTTCTTTTACTTAACATATAGCCAAAAATAATACCATTTATTTTTTTCTTTTCTAGAAACAACAATAAAACCAAATAGGTACTTACTGTAGTAAACTCAGAAATACTGGAATATATAAAAAAGGAAAGGAAAAATAACTATATACTACAAATAATCCAGTCACCTTAAGACAGTCTCTGTAAACATGTTGTTGAATGATCTTCCATTCAAAATTCTATTAAAATATATTTACAGGACTTGAATTCTACCTACAAATTTTGTTTCCTGTTATGTTCACTCACATGGATACCTGGCAATGCATTTTGTTTATCTAAGTTATCTAAACTGAGAACAGGGATAATCAGCTGTGCCTAGCTATGAAGGAAAGACCTGGTTACTGTTAAAATCCATAGAGAGCACCCACAGAGAAATGAATTGAAGGACTGTTTCTATAACCAGAAGATTATTTTTGAGAGACATATTTTTCTCTGCTGTTCAGGTCTCAGAGCTAAATACTTTGGAGGCCAGTAATTAGGTAGTTAGGGAATTCTCTGAATTCCCCAGAAAATAACTTCATTTTTTCACATTTCTGCATTGTAGATGTGGAATAAGGCAGAGTTAGGTGGCATAGTGGAGTAACAGACTCTTTTGTATCCTTGCTGGGACACTATAAGGATATACGTGGTACCTGCTCAGAGGGAATTTTCTTTGGCATTTAATCTGCTTTGGAATGCTTTTTTCCGTTGGGTTGAGTTTAAATTACAGAGTGTATACTATAGTCATTGTCTGTCAATCTACGTAGTTTCCAAAGGGTAAGCAAGGTTTAATCACGTAAACTCCAGTGACATTTAGGGTTCCACACTGTTCAAATGTTCTTATCACTTTCCTTTACTCATCTCCTTATCCAGGGCACAGGGTAACGTGAGATACTGCACTCTACTGGTGTTTCCTGTTCGCACCTGTTCAGCCCTGTCTGTGAATTCAACATAGAAGGAAGGCCATGTGAAGCTCACTGGTGAGTGCATTTCTTCAAAGTTCTTATAGGAGGGGGCAGAGTTTGAATGAAAAACAGAATTGTTACAAAGCAATTAAAAAATTATGGTGAATGGACCTAGGGGCGGTATTATGCCAAGTGAAATAAGTCATCCAGAGAAAGAAAAATACTGTATCATTTTACTTATATGTGGAGTCTAACAAACAAATAAACAAATCAGACAAAGCAGAAACAGACATGTACATACAGAAAAACTGAGGGTTGACAGAAGGGTAGAAGGAGGAATGAAATAGATAAAGGAAATTAAGAAGTACAGGATTCCAGTTATAAAATAAATAAGACACAGGGATGTAATATACAGCATAGGAAATATGCCCAGTAATATTGTAACAACTTTGTACGGTGACAGACAGTAACTAGACTGATTGTGGGCAGCATTTTGTAATGTATATAAATAGCGAATCACTGTGATATACACCTGAAACTAATAAAACCTTGGTATCAGTTATTCTTCAGTAAAAATTGTGGTAAAATATACATATCATAATTCCAGTGGCACTAAGTGCATTCACGCTGTTGTGCAGCCATCACTACTATCTAGTTCTGGAACTTTTCCCATCACCACAGAAGGAAACCCTGGACACATTAGCATCATTTCCCATTCCCATGCTTCCCTATCCCCACCCCCACTTCCACCCCCGGCCCCTTGCAGTTACTATACCTGATTTCTGTCTCTATGGATTTGGCTATAATAGATATTTCATATAAATAGAATCATATAATATATGGCCTTTTGCATTTGGCTTCTTTCACCCAAAAATGTTCATCTGTGTTTTGCTTGAATTGTACTTCATGCCTTGTTGGGACTCAATGATATTCTTTTGTATGGATATACTACATTTGTTTATTCATTCATTGGTTGGTGGGCATTTTGCTTCCACCCTTTGGCTACTGTGGATTGTGTTGCTATAAATGTTGGTATACAAATATTTGAACACCTGTTCTCAGTTCTTTTGGGTGTGCATCTAGGAATAGAGTTGCTGTATCATTTGATATTTTAAAATTAACTTTCTGAGGAACCTCCAAATGTTTATCGCAGTTATAAGGAAGTTAGGTCTGGAAATTTCAGTACTGGAGTCCTGTTTAAACTATGTTAAGTTAGGAAGTAGTTTCAAATCTTCTCTTCCATTTACTTATCCCAATCCCCCTCACTTCTTCCAGGTTCCAATTTTTTTTCATGCTGTCTCCTGGATTCCTAAGGCTTTTTTTTTCTTTCCCTAAAGCAAACCGTTTTGGCTTAATTTTTTCTCCACTAACTGCCATTGCACTGTCAAACTTACTTATTCTTTTTCTTCTTCTTCCATGGCACTTAAAAAAGGCTAATTCTACTGTGTTTGGATGCTTACTGAGGGATTACTTCAATGTATCTAAAGCTAGGATGAAGTTCAAAGTGGCCTAGGATGCTTTTGTCTCAACATGCCATTACCTCCAGCCTTTCCTACTAAGCTGCATGTTCTGGAAGGTGAGGCTCAGTATATGCATTTTGAAAAGCTCCGCCAGACGATTCTGTTGCACACATCTGTTTAATAATGGATCAATGTGTTGTCTTCATAATTTTAAATTTAATAGGAGTGTTTAGAGTATGATACTTTACCCCAAAGATTAGGACTAATAATAATATCTCTGGCACTAAAGCAGGTAGATGGAAAAGACATTTGGACATTTGAGAGCAGTAGACAGGCTTGACATGCCTTAATTTACATTGAATAGGGAGCTGCTGGATTACAGGACTATTATTCATGACTCTAGGTTCATATTGTTGGTTGTGTTTGAAAATAAGATGCCTCTGGGGCACCTGAGTAGCTCAGTCAGTTAAACATGCAAGTTTGGCTCAGGTCATGATCTTACGTTTTGGGGGTTCAAGACCCACGTCAGGCTCTGTGCTGACAACTCAGAGCCTGGAGTCTGCCTCAAATTCTGTGTCTCTCTCCCTCTCTGCCCCTTCTCTTCTCATGCTCTGTCTCTCTCTGTCTCTCAGCAATAAATAAAATGTTAAAAAAAATTTAGTAAAAAAATAAAAAAATTTTAAAGAGAAAATAAGCTGCCTCCATTAGAAAAGCAGATTCCTGAATTTGCAGAATTGGTATGAATGGACAGCATGAATTGATTGGGAACTGCAGGGATTTGTTTAGTATAAAACAAATTAGAGATCTGGAGAAAAAGCAGTTAGTTGGCTATGTTTCTAGAAGGAAGAACAGAGCTGAGTGGAAATGTGGTGCTCTGAGAAACAAGAAGAAACGTTGTATCAAATGTTTAACTTGTTATGTTAACTTGACTATGTTATGGCTCTTTTACTTGTACTCCAGCTGGCATGGTATTTGAGCACCGGAATTGGCTGAGAGACTGAGAGGGCACTGTTAGCAGTCAAAAGATAATTTTTTAATTCAGAAATTTGTGATTATTTGGTATGACTTAGATTCTGTATTTATGCTAGATAAGTCCATTTAATAACATTTTATTTAAGATATGTATCTTTATGTAAAAACTAATACTGCACATTAATTTTTCCAAACCTATAATCAATCAGTCTTAGAAATGTATGTTCTACATACATATGTTCTTCCGCTTGCTGGAAGCATTTTCTATGAGAGTTTTATCCACAGAGGAAACTTTAAGAATGTGATGAGGCAAAGCATCTTATAGCTTCAGACATCCTGACCCTTGTTCCCAAATCTATGTAAAATAGACAATGGCATTAATATTTCATAGAGATGGTTTAAAAATGACTTAGCTAACATTTTGTGACCCTCATGGGAAATTACATATTTCTTTATATGATACTAACAATGAGAAAAACAATCTTAATACTTTGAAAATATGTCAGAAATACTACTAAATATGTTTAACATAACTCAGGATATCAGTTAGCTGTTGCTCAGTTGATACCCTGGGCTAGGACAACAGGTGTGCCAGACTCACACATGGGCTGAGATATGAATAGTGGTGCTAATTACACTTAGCAGTACTGGTAGCCAATTAATGTAACAGAGAGTCCCACTAACCCTAACTTCATAGCATCCATGCTAAAAATAATATAGTCCTAGTGTTGACTGATACACTGATTTTATTTGCCTGTTCAGCTACCATAATGATAAATATTATTTTATATTTTCTGACTCTGTCTACTATTGGAATCAAGATGGAATAAAAGCAAAATTGAAAAATATTGGAGAATTTCTTCTATAATAGACATTTTAAAAATGTGGGTTCAGTTATTTTATCCTATAGCCTCAAAAGGAGGGATTATTTGGTTAAATCACATAGTAAAGTTCAACGCCACAAACAGGTACTAAGTACTACTTTTTCATTATATACTTTAATTTGGAAGTTTACAGCCTAAAAAATGCACAAGTTTCACTCTTAAGAATATTCATATGAGGGTCCTTTTTGCCATGACAATTTAAGCAAAGAGTAACCATACCTCTACTATAAAAGCAAGCCACAAACCAGAATACATGTTTTCCCAACATTAGTAATATATAGGCCCACCTTAGTGAAAAAAACCTTTCATTCATTCTTCCCACATCGAATTAACTGATCTTTTTTAAAAATAATGGTACTTAAATACATGCAAATGTAACTAGGCATAAGCTCATTATGGTTATAGATGATAAACAATTATAAAATCAAAATGCATTTACCAAGTAAATATCAAGAAAGTTACCAGATCAGTGAAATCCAGATTCAACACTGATTTAAGAAAACTTAGTTGCTTATTACAGTGAACTCTGAGCCTCTATTTAGTTCTGCTTGGTTTTGGATTGTGGACTAAGTTTGCCCATTTTTTTAGTCAAACAATTGAGAACTCACTGTTCACTTAGTTAACCAGGATTTTATTTGGCTTTCAACTGGCACCGTATGTCATTTCTATTAATTCCTGGTCTGCTTTCTCTGCATTAGCCCATGCAAGTTACAGTAGTACTACTGGATGTCAGTGCAATAGAAAAATGCAAGCACAGGCACTAAAATAGAGTGGAAGCACTCATTCATAAGGTTGTTATCCATGTGGCCTGAAATATGCTTTCACAAATTTTTTAATCATTAGAAAGTACCAAATCAAAAAATTGCATTCTAGGCAATCTGACAGGACTTTCTTCCTACCCTCAAATTGCTCTAGACTGCCTTGCATTGTACTTGCCCTTATGTTTCTGTTTCTAGAAGTTTAGCTCTGCAGCTCGACTTCAGCACTCATCTCTGATCTCTTCAGATACTGTAGTTCCCTAGCATTCACATCTGGCATTTTGTACTGATGAAAACCCTCCACGGACTTTGGCTTTTCTGAACCCTGTAGCCAGAAAGGGGGAAAAATAGGTTGAGTGAAAGATGGCACACAGAGAAATTCCTGACTCCTCTGTTCATTGCAGTCTATTGGGAAGCCCACTAGCCATCTCATACATGGGGCATATTAACCGCTGCTCACCTGCCTTCCTCTTTCCTCCTCTGTTCCACACTGCACTGCGGGATCAGTGCTCTACAATGCATTCTAATAAAGACATTCACTCTTTTTTTTTTTTTTCCAGTTGCTCTCCAAAGAGTTTATTCTCTCTCACCATGTATTCAAAACTCTTCACATTTTAACCTTAACTTACCTTTACTCCCAAGCACCCCCCCCGACCCCCCCCGTGGTACACCATGGTCCAGCCAAATTGGATCACTGCTTGTTCCCTGTACTTTTCTACTTCTGGCCTTGCTCATGCCATTCTGTCTGCTTGCAATGCCTCATTCTCCCCATCTGTGCCTTGTGAAATCTGACTCGTGGCTTAATGCCCAACTCAGATGCCTCCTCCTCTGTGGTGAAAGCATTCTCTGACCAAAGCTGCTAGAAGCGAGGCTCCCTCTGAGTTCTCAGCGTACTTGGTCCTTCTTTACATGACCCCAATTTCATGCTGCTTCCCATTAGAGCCATGAATATACATGCCTCACCTATTGCTCCTTGTGGAGTGTCCGATTCCTGGGGGCAGGAACCAGGCCTAATTTGCTTTCCTATTTTCCCCATTGTCTAGTCTAGTGCTTCTGGCATGAAAGAAACTAAGTGCTATTTTCTTTATAAATAAAAATCTGAAAATCACAATTCTTGAAGAGGTATAAATAGTTTAATATGGCTGTAAGTAATAGATGTTACGTTATTTTCAAACTAGCATCTACTAGTAACGTCTGATAAATTTTTCCAGGTTTCAGGCCAGATAGGTATTTTCCTGCTTGATCAATAACAAATTTAACAATTTTTTCAAAGATAAAAAAATGATATTAGGAAGAATAGGCAGCTAGTTTGCACACACTAAAATGAAAAGAGACATTTTATGCACATGGAGATCTAATGAGAAAACAGAGCATTGGCCCAAAATTCTGGTCCAAGGACGTATTATAAACCATCTAGAAGCCATGTTTACAGAAAACAGCTGACTTTGGGTGTCTATCTATGAGGCCCTGTACTTTCTGGCAATCATTTTTTGCTGCCAACTTTGAAACATGAATAACTAATTCACATCAATTTGTTGACTTCACTGACTTGACTTAGTTTTTACTTATTTATTTTCTCTAAGTGTAGCATATGTTAACAGGAAAATGAAAATACATAGGGATACATTCTTCCACTAAACTCTGACATGAAACTGAGGTCAAACTTATCTTTCAGAGAAATGTTTTGGATTTTAGATAAATAATTTTCTTCTCTTGGGCCCTATTAGTGTAAACAGTTTTATGAATGGGCACATTTTTCCCCTGGTAGAGTTTATTTTCAGACAAGTCTAAACACATCACTTTCTCCTTATTACATCACTTTGGTTGCCAAAATTATAATAATATATTTATCAGAACATCTGCCCTGCTGATGTTCTTAGTTATGAGGAAGATTGCATGGTGGAAATGTATTAGTAAAGAGGACGCCACATGACTAGCATTAGTTGACCAGAGACTCTACAGATGTGTAGATGGCTGCCTGACTCCTGAGAAACTGACCATTGTCGGTCAAAGATTATTGCAGTTCTGGAAGCACTTGGATGGGAGCGGGTACAGTATGGTACCATGAAGAAGTTTCAAAAAAACTGGATGTCCCTTGAAAAGTTAAACGTTAAGCTAACAGCTAACTGTTAAGCTCCACAGTATCCTGTAAAGGAAAGCTTTCCCTCTAGGACTGATTGAAACCTAATTTAGCGTCACAACATATGGAAAGAGAAAACAAAAAGAAAGAAAGAGGGGACCTTTTATCATTCAGGGATGTACCAAGGAGAATTGGTGAGATGTACACATTGGCTGTGGCTTTTCAAACACTGTATAGGTGCTGTTCAGTTCAGTTTGCTGGTCATATTGGGAAAGCTCTTGGTGAGAACACATCTGATATGGAGATGGATCCATAGTTGTGCACTTTAGTTCCTATTGGTAAAAACCTTTTCTCCTGTCAGCTATAGACATCTGGTCGTCCTGACCTGATGCCATCAGCTTTTGATTCATTTGATGGGTGTTTTCTTTCTGATTATATCTTGCCTTCCCATATACTTTTGCTTATGACAAGGAGATGTACTCATTGTTTTTACAGAGAATTCTAGGTTTCGTGACACTTTCTTGAGTCCAAATAATCTGATAACTTTGTTACTTGGGTTAAAGTAAATGAATCTATCCTCAGTGCTTTCTAAGGCTATAAGACTGAGAATCCGACTGGACTCTGCAAACAAATTCACCAAGGAACTCTGAGGCTGTGGGGGCCACTGCCCAGTTTAGCCAGATGAAGGCAGGGGATGTGATTGCTCTGAGCATGTTCTTTGAAAGTGGAACACTCAGGGCCCACACGTTTGTATGTTATGTCGTTTGTTCACTGCGTAAGGATATCTGCTGAGGGTGAGTGGGGCTGCAATCTGGCCCCTGCTCAGTTCTCAAAGCTCTGCTCAGCGGGTCCACTTGGAAAAAGGCTCCTTTTCTGAATTTGCAGAAAGTCAGTTTGGTTCTGAATCAGAGGCTTTGCAATGGTTACAATACTCATGAAAATGGTTTTAGGGCAAGTCAGTTTATATATGTATTTAAAACATCCCTGGTTGTACCCTGAGATTCTGAGCAGAAGTCTCCAAATTTTGGATCATTTACCATCATCAGGAAAAAAATTAGAAGTATTATCAGGAAACTATTATAAGTATGTAGCTATACTATACGTGTATATTTATAATGCATATAAATATATTTTATTTATCTAAATTACATGTTCCAGTGTACTATGTACATCATTAAATATATACAGTAATAAAAAGGAGGAAATAAAAATAAATGCAAACAAGATTTTGTGAACTTTACTCTGAAGTTCACTGATGTAAGGAAGATGATCAAACTGGGCTCTTCCTTACCCTAATACCGCATATACATCTACAAAATTTGTGGGGAAATGCCCCTCTCCCCCAGGGATTCATTTTCCTGCCCCCTATACCAGCACATCACCCTGAGTTCAGAAAGCCTTTTACTTGTCTATCTCAAATTCCAGTCACAAAGGCTTCACATTTTCAGAGATACACCAGAAATTCTTTGCAATAATGATTTCTAGCAGTTGGTATTTTGGTAAGATCCTAGTCTTGGCCATCTTTAAGTAAACAATTACAGTAATTAAACATCCAAAGAATTTTAAAAGCTTAATTTAATAAATAAATTTTATTTATGATATTTTGAATTTTATGCCTCTGTAAGGTGTCCTCAGAGTGTACAGCAAAGCCAAAGAAGAGTAAGTTTCTGAAAATGCCACCCACTATCACTACCAACAATAGCTGCAATAATACATTTCATCTTTTAACAGGTTCTTAAAAGGAGCCAAATTAACCAAGTCTGTTGTGGAAATCAGTCATTGAGATAAACATTTCCTGCTACCATGACAGATTTCCAAAAGTTTTGCTCCATTATCATTGATCACTTTATCTGGTTGTCAGTTTAGGGTACTTGGTGATAAAAACTACAGTACTTTTCTTGTCTGTGTCTATATACTTTTTAGTATTGGCCCCAGACTCTGTCTGCCAGAGTAATTCCATGGAGAAGATTAATTAGCCTGGTTATGACTCCAGAAGGTCTGTTCAAAGAGACAGATCCTTGTATAAATAGGGTTAACCCCTCAGAACTTACTGGAACTTCACCATTTGCTTTGCATCTTACTGGAAGTATGTTCTTCAGAGGCCAGAGGAGTGTTCTTTATATCTACAGGAACTTCTAACAGGAAACTACTTTTTGTTTCTACTTGGAGAAAATTATTCCTTAGGTTAATAGGATAAGGAAAGTGAAATGTAAGGAAAAGCATAAAAGACTCTTACAACCCATTGAAGTGAGTCCTTTCCCTTGGATCCTTAATATTTACCGGTATTTGACATGTGCTGGAGGTGAGCTTTGCTTGGCAATTAATTTTGTCCCCCCCACCCCCCACTGCTCAGCAGTACTTTTTTATAAATGTCTCTTCAATCTCCTTGGAAACACCAGGTATCTGTTGGGAACAGACATGTAGATATCATAATCTAGGGCCAGTTCACATTATAGACTTCCAAAGGAAGAATTCTCAATGATTTAAGTGTTATAGATTGGTATAATCACTACAGTCTCCAGGAGTCATGTGTGAGTATTGCTGGTGTGTTGCATGTATGAGGGACTCAATATAAAGAATTGGTTTTCAATTGAAATACCTTATATTATTCATAATACAGTATACCCACATTTATTTGTTTGTTTATTTAAATCCAACATATAGTATAATAATAATTTCAGGAGTAGAACTCAGTGATTCATCACTTACGTATAACACCCAGTGCTCATCCCAACAAGTGCTCTCCTTAACGGCCATCACCCATTTAGCCCGTTACCCCACCCAACACCCCACCAGCAACCCTCAGCTTGTTCTCTGTATTTAAGAGTCTCTTATACAACACCCATACATATAATACGTGTGTTTACAGAGTGCTTATCCACATATTATTTCGTGTCCATGTTTATAATGATTCAATGATTTAGGAAGGTAGATATTATTTTCATTTTATTTATGAAGAAACTGTCTTCAGGGAGTTAAGTGTTATCTAATCTCAATCACGATCATAATCATAGTTAATAATGAGGATGATAAATGGACAAAATTTTTCCAGTGATGGCTGAATGTATATATTTAGCTGCTTATTTGACATATTTTCTAGTATATCTCTTAAGCAACTTAATTTTTCCAAAGAGAATTCTTGATTCCATCCCAAAGCCTTTCCTCCGTATTCACCAGTCTTCAAATGTAAACAGCATCACCATCCTTGTCTTGTGTATGTTAGAAATGCAAAGCTTAGGTCATGATCTCGCAGTTCGTGGGTTCGAGCCCCGCGTCGGGCTCTGTGCTGACTGCCAGCTCAGAGCCTGGAGCCTGTTTCAGTCTGTGACTCCTCTCTCTGACCCTCCCCTACTCACACTGTCTCTCTCTCTCTCTCTCCTAGAAATAAATAAAACATTAAAAAAAAATTAAAAAAAAAAAAAGAAATGCAAAAATCATTCTTGAATTTTGTTTCCTTTCTAGCAGTCCCTCGCATCCAAACCATAACCATTGTATGAGATTATGTCATCCATTCCAAAACTTGTTTTCTTTCCTGTGTCACCGCCAGTACCCTAACTGGACTACCACGGTTTCATGCCATGCTACATTGCATGTAGCTTACTCTTACCTTCTGTCAGTTCTCCATGCAACAACTAGTGTGAGCCAATAATATGTAAAGTGGATAATGTTCCACTCCTTTTTAAAAACTTGCCATGACTTCACATTGTTTTTGGAGTGTAAAATCTGTATCCTTTCTTCTCATTTACATGATCTGGATCTTTCCAAGCTCATTTTGTGCCTCTGTACAGCTTGCTCATTATACCTTATCTACTGTAATCTTTCTTAAAGTTTCTTAAACATGCTAAGTTTACTCTAGAACCTTGGTACAGTCTGTTCCTTCTGTCTGGAATATTCTTTACAGGGTTGGCTCCTTACTATCTTTAGATCTCAGTTTCAATATTACCTTTTTGTAGATGCCTTCCATAAAAACTTTAATCTAAAATACCTTTGTTATGTTATTTAATATTTTCTCACCTTTCATTTCTCTTATAACATTTATCACAATTCACATTTTTTAACATATTTGTGTTACCTTATTTCCTGGATTTTGAGCTCCACCAGCGCACTGGCTTTGTCTTTCTTGTTTATCATTCTATCCTGAACTCTTAGCACACTGTCTAACACATACTAGGTACTCAGGTACTCAAGTACCCAAGTCCTTGAATAAATGAGCCATGTAGTTCTTAACAATGGAAAATTAAGGTATTTTGAGGTGAGTGTTTAGCCCAACACAATGTGAGGACTTAGTGATTGGATCCATACCTTCCTTTCCTAGCATTGGAATTAGTTGGAGAGTGATGTAAAGGTGTTGGAAATAGTTTCTTGAGCTTTTCATTCAGGTATTGGGTGAGGCTAGCTTCATTTTAGGCTAAATGTTTGATTTAGTTAAGTAAAATGTTATGACTCTGCAGTTGGGATTTAATCAAGATAGTTTATTTCTGAATAATAGGACTTTTTACTAATTGCACATTACACATTCCTAATGAGAATGTGTAACTAATAGACATGGTTTATGTCAATTAGTGTGTGTTGTGCTCTAGTCTTACACTTATATTTCTAGACTGCATGGCACCTTGTACATGGTATTTGCTCCGTGTAGTCAACAATGCTCTTCCCACTGAGAATTCCCTTTACGGGGCCAGTGTGCCTGTCTGCCACTTCTGTAAATGTGGGCTGCAGACAACTCAGAGCTGTACCTGTCTTGGGCTAAGAAGCTACCTCATCTAAAACTGGTTAGGAGGTTAGGAGGTATGCTTCCTGCCACCCCCATCCCAACCGAGAGCAACCCATAGTGAATGACTGACATACGAGGGTGAAAAAGTCTAGGCTCCTTGTTCAGGGTGGAACAGCTCTGTGGTGCTACTCATGTTCCAAAGTTCCCTGTGGGAGCAGACAAAGGGTAGACTTCAGCAGAACTGGCATCTTGGCTTCTCCCGTGTCATTCTTTCAACCCCTCCTCCGTTATAGATTTTACCTGCAAGTGTGTCCCCTATATTGCTATATAATCACTTGTGTAGTACACCCTGTCTCAGACTTTTTTGATTCCAGGGAACCTGATATAAAGCACTTAGTATTTGGGAGCAGTTGTAAATGAAATGATTTGAGGAATTCTCTTGGTTGCTTGGAATACAAACCTCTCCATTACCATGCCCCTAGGTACTAATGACAGTCCCCAGGAATGGGGTACACCATAAAGTTCTTGTTTTGGATTTCAGCCTGGTCCATCCCAGCTGTTAAAGGGATTGGTACTGTGTACTTGACAACATGTCAGTCCCCCGGTAGAGTAGAAGCAGAGTGGGATAACTTAGTAGTAAGTTATCCCTGGCGCCTATTGATTTCAACATTCTTATTTCATTTATCCCCAAAGAAGTCCATCTTGTAAGAAAATAATATAATAATATATAGTGTCCATTTACATGCTGCCTCTTTGGTTCTTCTCTTCCTTTTCTTTTTCTGGGTTCATCTTTTTCTGGGATTTCTTCTCATATTTTATTATATGAGTCTGAGCAAATTTAATCCTAGAAATCCTGATTTAACCCAGAAGAAGTTGAAGAGCCAGAGAATGCTCCTTGACTCAGAGAAATCTTATGAAGTATAGTGATAAAACACTGTTCCAGGTTGAGCTGGTCGGGAAGCAGACCCTGTGGAAATGAACAGGCATGAGGTTGATTTGGGAGTGCTCTAGGCATCTGAAGCTGTGAAAAGGAAGAAGAGGAAGCAGGATTGGGCAGAGGGAGAAGTTGAAAACCAATGCATTTTCAGTGGAAACCTCAGCCAGCCCATGGGGAGCTTTGAAGCTGGACTGATCCTTAGAATCATTTTGGCTTGGGCAAAGGAACAGAGCCTTCATAACAACCTCATCAGTTGTTCACTGGATGTAGGCTGCCTGCAAAGGGGGTGATCTTGAGCGTCATCAACAGAGGCAGTCCTTATATGGGGCTGACAGTTAAGGGCTGTCTGCCTTTCAACATTACCAGTACTGGTGGACTAGATCACACATCTGGGCTGTGCAGGTATATGTGTGCACTTTTGCATGGAGGGAGCTCTGGGACAGATAGACCCTTGGTCTATAGCTCTAGGATTTACTGCATGTGGCCTGCAGCCTCTCAAAACATGCTTGGCCCTGAAGCCTGTCTCTAAGAATGTGATTGGAAAGCTCATGCAGGTGGGATAGATGTTGCTCTTACTGCTGAGTTATATGGTTAGTTGGGGGTGAATTTGAGCAGAGGCTTATTTCTCTGGTGCCTTCTAGCAGCTGGTCCAAGAACAAAATAGAGTTGTTTGAAGTCCTGCGAGCACTATTAGAGGATGGTGTTTTTGTAACATAAGATCATGAATTCTATTCCTAGTATCATATGATTTAAATTTAGCTGGAAGCTGGATTCGCTGTGTGTCTTGACCACATATCTATTAAAAGAAAGCCCTGGGCTACAAGAGAAAGGCTTATCACAGCTTCTCCCAGTGTTTTGGAAACCTTGAAAGAAGAAAGAATATTTGGGAAGTGAGAAACATAACAGAAATTTGAGTAGAGATGCGACACTTAGAGTCAGGAAAGTTTCAGTAAAAACCATCAATTAAGTGATTTGATCAAATATAAGACTTGAAACACTTTGTATTTTTATATTTTTATAAAGGTTTTATTTTTTAAGGTTTATTTATTTATTCATTTTGAGAGCGAGAGAGTAAAGACAGGGGAGGGGCAGAGAGAGAGGGAGAGAGAATCCCAAATGGGCTTTACACTGTTGAGAATGGGGCTCAAACCCACATACCGTGAAATCATATGACCCGAGTCAGCACCAAAGTTGGATACTGAACCGAGTGAGCCACTCACTCTCCCCAAACATTTTGTATATTTATTTTAATTTTTTAAAACATGAATTTTTCCTTTTGGCTTTGTACTGAGAAAAGTATGTCTAGAGTTAGCATCCCTTTCTGTAAAATGGAAATGATAGATGAACCACCTATGATATTTCAAAATTAGGGGTTGTAAAGCACCTTACAAATTAGTACTTTCACACACAGTGCTTGGATAAATGGTACTTGTTTTGAGTAGCCTGTCAAATTCAGTGGGATTTAATCTAATCTCCAGACTTCTTTAATCCCTTAACTGAACACCTGATAGACCACCACAGATATGAAAATGGACCAGTATGTTGCCAAAAACCTGAAAGGGGGTGTGTGTTCAAGGCAATTGGGTAGCACGTTTAGCATTAAGGTTTTCATAACCTTCTTAGTGATCTGTTCAGGAGAAACGAAGCTTCTTCACTTTAATTTAAGACAGTACCTTTAATGGTAAGTGACTCTGATAGAGCTTTAATCATATCATGACTTATAGCCCTGCTACTGAAACATGGTAGGAAGCCCTCGTTCCCAAGAATGGAGTCCCAAAAGGACCTTGAAAATTCTGGACTGCAGGGTGCCCTTGGGGATCTTGCATCAGTGGGAAAATGCATTTGGAGGAAAGATGGTCTTGCCCTTGTGCATATCCATGTAGAGAACCAAAGTAAAATGCTGAAGACCTAATAAGATTTAGCTTTCCAGCAATATAAATAATTTAATCAGATTAATGACATTGTTCTACCTGAGGGGTTCCATAATTAGTGGATTATTGAAGCCACATGAAAGTTATCTGCCATTAGCACCTGGAGGAATTCCTGTTGTCTTAGACTGTGGAATTGAATGATATGAATATTCCTGTCATGCAAACTGTAAAGATAATAAGCCCCTGGCATTTTGTAAGCTATATAAATCCACAGATTTCACATTAAATATTTAAGGCCCAGGAGGTGTTATTTGTTAGGATATAGATAAAGGGAGTTCAAATGCCTCAGCCCTTATTTTCCCTTTTGGGAAGCCTCTTTCTTTGTTGAAGGTACTTTTATACCTTCATTGTTGTGTATTCCCTGTTTTCATTGGGATGTTGTTTCAATTCCTCTGGAGGTATTCTTTGGATTTTGTATGAGAAACATTCAAAATATTTTTTTTTACAGAAGAGTTGTCCTTTTCATAGCAAAAAGGAAGTTCATACCAGGAGTATAAGCAGCAATAATCAAGTGGTATCTCAGTATATGGCATATGCAAGAATTCTGTGGGAAGATTATTTCATTACTCTGTCCCTAAAATATCTGAAAGCCAAGGTTTTTTAGCTTTGTATGTTCTAGGTCTCTCATTTATGTGTTATTTAGCTATGGGGAAAAAAAAAGACCAGCCTGGAAAACCAGACCTATTATTTCATGTTTTATCTTTGTAAGACCTTTCATGTAAACTGAGTTCATAGATCAGAAATATAAAATACTGTGTGAGGCCATGTGTCTAAGTAGTTGGTATAGAAAACAGTCACCATAGTCTGTAGAGAGTTGGCAAAGCCAGTTGGGTAGTAGTAGGATGTGCTGCTGACCAGATAGGTTTCTAGATTAGAGCACTTCTCATTTATTAAAGGTTAAGCTTTCTGAATTATTTAAGAGAAAATATCAGGTTACATCATATTCGGATGGGTAAGTTGAGGAGAGATGAATGAAGGAACTATTTGTAGACACCTAGGCACAGAGGGTTAAGGGAGCCAGTAACCAATGGTACCCCATTCCAGGGTAGCAATAGTGGTGAGCCCTTACTGCATGCAGGCTTGTAGGCAAGAGGCGAGGAGGTGGTTTTCTGTCTCCTACAGCTGTGGAAGAACAGTGCCCAACAAGAATTAACGTGAATTATCTCTGTCAGCAGTGGACCCAACCTACTGCCAACCCAAGGCTTGGCAGCGAAGTAGCTGGTGGAATAAATATCCCCAAAACTCTTTCTTCTTGCCTTCCATGCTATTACTTCCCATTGACTGAACCTAACTGGAAGCCAGAGAACAGGAGAGCCTGCCGTTGCAATCCATGGATGCCAGGCTCCCAGGCCACAATGGGTTGAGAATGGATCAGAGGGGCAAATGGGGCTACATATTTAAAAATATTTGGCATTGCTGTTATGTAGGCAATGAAAGCATTTATGAGAATGATAGAATCTAATTAATTAATTAATTTTAATTGAAGCACAGTTGACATACAATATTATATTAGTTTTAGGTATAAAATGTAGTGATTCAACATTTATATACATTACAGAACGATCACCATGATAAGTGTAGTTATCATCTGTCACCATACAAAAGTCTTAAAATATTATTGCCTATATTCCCTATGTTGTACTTTATATCTCTGTGACGTACTCATTTTATAACTTGAAGTTTGTGCCTCTTAATTACCTTCACCTATTTTTCCAATTTCCCCAGAGAATTATAGGATTTAAATAATGACATGTGCTATTTGAAGTTACAGTATTACTATTAACTTAAATGTGAATGTATGTCTGTGTATGTATCACACACACACATATATATATATATATATACATATATATACACGTGTGTCTGCGTGTGTGTGTGTGTGTATATATATATATATATATATGTATATAAAATGGTTAGTAATTGCATATACTTTGGAATATCACACCTGTTTCCTTAGAGAATTTATAAAATTAAAGCCAGTTAGTGGTAAGGGAATATTTCTGTCATAAATGAATTCAGATTTTTATTCCTTTAGGCTGATTCTGTATTATCTGCTGATCTCATGTGATGTGGTAGGACATATTCCTTAATAGCCTGTGCTGGAAGAAACATGACCTTATATCAGAGTTTTTATATTAATTAACAAAAATTCACAGTCCCTAATTTTGCAATTGCCCAAAGTTTATAGGTCAAATAAAGAGTTTTCATAAGTATTTCTATAGCCGTAGCTATCTTTGTTTTTAATGTATTACTGTTTATATCAGTGCAGTGCTAATATTTGGTGAGATTTCCTCTTTAACATAAGCCTTGAAACTTTTAGTTAGCTGAAGTTATTCCCTTCTATTATCTTTATTCTCTGCAGTGGAAGTGGAAGAGATTTTACACATATCCTAGCTTTTTGGGAAGGAGACGTGTTAAAAAATTATCTTAAGCAAAGTTCTACATTAAAAAATTTCCCTATTTTGCTGAAGCAATTGACTCTATACTTCCTTATATACATCTTTTATATTCTTTTTTACACTCCTTATATACTTAAACTTGAATATTGTCCTAGGTGTGTCATCTTTTAGTTTGCCCTTTGTCTATTTCATGCTCTCTTTCACATGGGGTATGCATTGTTACAGCCCCTCCCCTTTTTTTAAGAAGGAGGGAAAGAAGTTACATTTTTGCACAGTAGTAAAAGATTGCTCTCATTTTGTGTTACATTCCCAGGTTTCCTTGTATGGGAAAGTATAAATACAGAAAGCTGAGGGTTAGTATTTGGTCTGCAGTTTCTTCTATACAATTAAATTTACATCTTTGATACCATTTGCAAATTGTTCCATGGAGGTAACCACATATGCAACATGGAGTAGTAAAATGCCCATTGAAAATTAGTATACTCTATATAGTTCACAGGAACAGCAGGAGAGCATTTGAAACTCCTAAAATTGCTGAGATATGTTAACTGAAGAACTTTAAGATTGCCATATCACATTAAAACTTTAGTGGAGATAACCAGTGACCTTGACATACTGAAGATGAATTGTAGTTTATATACTAAGAGGACAGCGCAATTAAAAATATTTATGTAATTGTTCTTCAGAGAGCCTGGGACATTAGTGTGAAATTATAAATTACAAGAACTTTCAAAAAAGCAGGGAGAGGGGAAATTCTCAGTGGGGTGGTCCTGGAATTTATGTAGAATTGTTGCATCTTTGGCAAGTATGAAGTCACCATGAGGGCACTCTAGGCAACTGGGAAGTTACTGGTGGGCTGATAAAGCAATTGAGTTATAATGTGGGTCTAATTCTTCCCTCAGCAGCAATTGTAAGACACGTATCAGAAACTTATCACCTCCTTTTTCAGGAGACCTTTATCTAAATAACAAGCGAATGCGGTCTTTAATCTTCCTGGCGTCAGTGGTGGTCTAAATAAATCATTTTTAAACAAATATGTTTAAAACCTTTTACCCTATTTAAAATGATAGACTTGACTAAGTAAGTCCTTATCAAATTATAGTGGTGCCTTTTGCCCTGTTGCTGTCTCCATTAGGAACTCCTGTTTTTAGAGATTTGTAACTCAGATTTCCGTGAGCGAGGAAACTTGGCACTCAAGTTCGTGAGAGAGAATGACAGTTATTCATTATTACTTGCTTCTGTTTCTTTGTTTTAAGTGCTTTATTTCCAAACTGATTTATGGGAAAGCAAATGAAAGCTTAAAATAAATTTAGGGAAGCTATTTTTCTTTAACCAGTAGCTTGAGCTTTAATTACATAACTTAAGGATGAAAATTATGTACTACTGAGAAAATGTCCCCATTCTGTGTTAGACATGGGAATATTTTCTGACCCTTGATTCTTACAGTCAACCAAATTTCTGTCTATCCCCACCAATAAGATCTGAAGTCTTGTCTTTATAGTTCTGTTTGGCTTAAATCTTTCAATTCCCTCTGTTATTTATATTTTTAGATCCTGCTTTTTTACTCCTTAATATGTGGATAGAAAAATATTTCTACTAAATACATCTTAAATAATTTCTAGCAAGTAGTAATTTTGAGTTAAACATTGAATTATGTGAACCCTAAATAATGTGGAAATTATATATAAATGTTTATATACTATCCCTATTGTATAGGGGTTGTGGATTTGGTAAGACTGTCTAATGGAGCCAAGTACAATTTTACCTGGGAAGGTGATTCTTATCTGAGATTGTAAGTTAGATCAGAGGGAACATGCCAGAGGCAGAGCGAAAAAGGTGCTGACATGAAAATGGTCCAAGCCGAGTTGTGAAACGTTAGGGGGTTAGTTAGAAACTATAGTGAAGACACATATACAAATGGGTGAAGCTGAGGGAGAGGCAGCATACAAAAAAGGAACTGTGTGGGGATAGGCAAATATTGATTGTCTGGGTGATTTTTGGAGATAAGGGCCACTGTTATGGCTTGTTTTTATATGTGTCAGTATGTATTTGTACATAAGTGAGCTAGATTCATTTAGAGCTATTAGTATGAGCTAGACATTCTTTATTTTACTCCAAACTTAAAATTTATAATTTTTATTGGTACGACTACTTTCTTTACATGGTGAGGTGCTATGCTTATACTGTGGCCTATTAGGGTGTGTGTGTATGTGTGTGTTTTCTGAATTTGTGGAAAGAGATAGTATATCATAAGATTTTGATTGAGTTTGTCAGGTAGTGTCACAAGTTTGTGGTAGGACCAGTGACAACAAGAGTGATTGCGAAGGAATTCACAAATTTAAGAGTTAGAGCAGGGCTGAGTTACTGGATCAATTGTTCTAACTAGGACAGCTAGAAAAATGGAACTAAATATTAAAAATATTGGCATGTTGGCAAAGGAAAAAAACAAAGCAGCAAAGAACAACTGCAGTAGAATATGGGGAGAGTTCAAAGGCCCAGGGAAGAGTTTTTGACTGCTTTACGTCTGGGACCATTTGCTTATTCTGGAGTGTGTGACTAAGAGACTTGGCAGTGCATGGATAGTGTCACATGAGGGGGCAGGAACTGGAGTCTAGGGTCGCCAAAGGGTGAGTTGAGAGAGTGGTGAGCTCTCACCACTTGGTGGTTAGGAATCCAGCCGAAGTGCTAAACCCTAAATAAAGGGAACTTGAAGAAGGCCTATCTTTTGGGGACTACAGGTTGGCTGTAAATCATTTCAATTTCTGAAATTAGAATGAAATGGATTCATATTGGTAGTACCTCTAACTGCACGTTAAAGTTGAATTTAAATTCTCTCTGGGGGAAAATACATCATTGTATACTTCAGATTATTTCTAAAAACAAATTTGCAAATACAGTGCTTGGAAAACAATACAAAGTAATTAAATAACTAAAGAAAATGTTAAGGAAAACAGCAGGAAAATAACCCCAGACAATATGAACAAACCCACTATAGTTTCCAGATATTGGGGGTTCTCAGATAGACATATAAAAGTAATTATTCTTGGAGTGCCTGGTTGGCTCAGTCAGTTAAGTGTTCATCTCAGCACAGGTCATGATCTTGCAGTTATGTGGGTTTGAGCCCCGCATCAGGCTCTGTGCTGACAGCTCAGAGCCTGGAGCTAGCTTTGGATTCTGTCTCTCTCTCTCTCTCTCTCTCTCTCTCTCTCTCTCTCTCTCTGCCCCTCCCCCACTCATGTTCTGTTTCTCTATCTCTCAAAAAGAAATAAACATTACAATCAACAATAGCCAAAGTATGGAAAGAGCCCAAATGTCCATGGATGGGTGAATGGAAAAAGAAGATGTGGTGTATATATATACACCCACACACACAATGGAGTATTACTTGGGATTGAAAAAGAATGAAATCTTGCCATTTGCAACTACATGGATGGAACTAGAGGGTATTATGCTAGCAAAATTAGTCCATCAGAGAAAGACAAATATCATATGACATCACTCATATGAGGACATTAAGATACAAAACAGATGAACAGATGAACTTAAAGATACAAAACAGATGAACATAAGTGAAGGGAAGCAAAAGAATAATATAAAAATGGGGAGGGGGACAAAACATAAGAGACTCTCAAATATAGAGAACAAGCAGAGGGTTGCTGGAGGGATTGTGGGAGGGGGAGGGGCTAAATAGGTAAGGGGCTTAAGGGATCTACTCCTGAAATCACTGTTGTACCATGTGCTAACTCTGATGTAAATTATAAAAACTAAATAAATTATAGAAAAAAATAAACTGACATGAGAAAGATTTTAAAAAATGGAAAATAATTGTTCTTGGGGGTGGTCCCTGGGTGACTCAGTCACTTAAGCATCTGGCTCTCAGTTTCGGCCTAGGTCATGAAGTTGCAGTTTGTGTGTTCTAGCCCCTCATCAGGCTCTGTGCTGATGGTGCAGAGCCATGTAAGCCAATATAACCTGTGAAAGGGTCTGTATAAGATCTCTCCCTATCTTGAATAACAAAAGTAATGAACACCAGGAAAAAAAGCCAATTTCAAGAAATCTGTGATCCATGTACACATGCTTAACTGTTGAAGATGCTAGGAAGAGTCCACAAATGTAGTCATTTACAAATACACAATTCTACCACTTGTACCACTGAATTACTTCACTTTGAGGTTTCTGTCGTCTTCCACAGTTGTTCTTCTGTCTTCATCTATTACTTTAGCTACCCTTATTCATTTCAGCTTCTTGGAAGTTGAATCCAATCTTATATCCTGATTTGATTCCTTTTTTGTTTTCCAGTTTCATATCTGATTTGGCTGAGAAGTCAGCTATCAGCTTAATTATTGCTCCTTTACTCTCTTGTTCTCTGTTCATAAAACTTTTCTCTTTGTGCCTCGAGATGGATTCTTTTTATATATGCTGCTAAAATGGTACTTCTTGAATATGCAACTTGATGTTGATGTCTTTAATCAGATTTGGAAATTTGTCATTTGTTATCTCTTCAAATAGTGACTTTTCCAGTTTTCCTTCTTTCTTTCAAGACTTCAATTATAAATATTTAAGATATTCACTATATCACCTATGGCATCTATTTGCTTTCTGTATTGTCCATCTTTTGGTCATTCAGTATGCAGTATGTCCCTCGAATATTTTCCTCTAATCTACTTTCCAGTTTGTGAATTCTCTCTTTGTCTACATCTAATATGTCCAATGAATCCATAAATTTGGCTTTATAAATTTAAGTTCTAGAATTTACATTTGGTTCTTTTTTTTTTTTTAGTAGTTTCTTGATTTCTGCAAAAATCCTCAATCTTATTTTTATCTTCTCAAACATAACAAGAATAGTTTGGCTTTGTATTTTTTTTTTTTCACAGAGCAAGAGCACAAATGGAGGAGGAGCAGAGAAAGAGGGAGAGAGAGAATCTTATGCAGGCTCCACACCCAGAGTGGAGCCCAACACGGGGTTCTATCTTACAACTGTGAGATCATGACCTGAACCAAAATCAAGAGTTGGACACTTGACCAACTGAGCCACCCAGGTGCCCCAAGAACAGTTATTTTTTTAAGTTAATTTATTCATTTTGAGAGAGAGAGAGGGAGGGAGGGAGTTGGGGAGTGGCAGAGAGAGAGAGAGAGAGGAGAAAATTGGTACTGTGTCAATATTTTGCTATAAAAATGGGAATACTCTCCTCTCTCTTAATAATGCCAATGACTTGTAACTGTATTCTAAAGAAAGTTTTCTCAACTGTCAGAGTGCTCAAGGAAGTCTCTTACTATTTTCAAAAATCATTGTAAGAACAGACATGTTATATTTTAAGAATGTATCCCAATGTCATGCCTGCTTCAGGTCTTTTAACAACTCTCAGTTGCATCTAATTTCATCATATTTCCTATACAATCTACTTGATTTGATCCTGTCTGTTTGATATGAAGATAAAGAAAGCAAGCTTAAAGAAAAGATTTTGGCAGATGAAAAACCATAATTAATGAAGGTATTTATGTTGAGGCTTCAGGCAACAGGACTGCCAAAAGTTGTATCTGAAATTTGAGATGCCCCGAAATAAAGATAGACTCTGTGAGCATTTTCCAAATAGATCCAGTTCAGACAAGGACAAATGAGTAATGCCTGAACCAGTTGCAGAAAAAAGATCAAGAATTAGTATGACTATGTTACACTGACCCAGTCATGAGGAAATGTATGACTTAGATAATGAACAGATTCAGGACCTAGTGCCTATCTTTGGGTTTTGCTTCCTAAGACCTACGAGGAAGACTTTCTTACTTTGCATGGAAGCACATAGCAGAAATAAAGATGGGCACATATGAGTGTCTTAATTCTGTCCTATAGTTAATTGATTAAGAAAAAAATGAAGAGCTGCTGAAGCAGATGACCCATTTAATATAGCATTGTGTGACCAATGTTTCCTTTCTGTAAATCTTTAATGCTAAAAGGGATCAACGTTAGAAACTGTTTTATGTTGATCGTTAAACTAAGTGATAATCTTTATAATCCCTTGGAATATAAATTCTGTGAGACATAGGGTGATGGGAAGTGGAGAGAAAAAGAAATTCAAGTACTCTTTGCAGGCTTTGGCTTTTTACCATCTGCTTGTTGATTCATTGGTCCCATTTCTTCCTCATCTGTTTATTTGCATAGCAGCACCAGCTGCCCCCTCAAATTTGAATTGCCTGACTTAATCAGACAGGCCCCTGATTGAGAACTGAGTTACAAATTGGCAGATGAATACCAAATTGTTTTTAATAAGACACAGAGTTCTGGGTGCTTTGTGCCCGTGCTATAACTGTTTGCTGGCAGCTACAATAACCAGCAGCCTTCCTTTCATCTTGAAGAGAAAGGCAAAAGGCATTCAAAGGAAGCCTTTGGATTTTGTACTCAGAATTTCCACTCATCTGCCTAATGTTCTTTTTTTTAATTAGAAGGATACACAAATGACTTAATTAATCAAGCCTGTCTTAGGGAATTATGCATTTATTAATGGTTTCTGCACTCAAGCACATTATTAAGGGATTTGTGCTAAGCACCTGACATAAAGCAGACTAATTTTGCTTGGTTTGCTTAATGTATTGAGAAACGGCATGTTGATCAGATTTCAAAACATTCAGGCTATGAACTAATGTCCTATTTAGAGGGTATAAAAATTCAGTGCATTGGCAATCCAGCCTTATAATGCTTTCTTTACAAGGCACTCTACGATGGGAAAAGAAGAGTAACTTGAAGGGAGAGAAAAGGATTAAAAGGCAAAAGAAAAGGGAAGAGTAGATGGGGAAACCCTTGAGGGCAAGCAGGGTTTCAGATATTGAACTTGTAGTTGCTTGCTTTGGTCTTTCCATAGTTTAGGATGGTCTTTCCATTCTCAGTTTTTGCTGACCATATCTTAGCAGACCTCACAAGCCCTCCTGTGGTATATGATTGGCAGAAGTGACTGGATTACACCCACTGTATCCTGTAGACCTTGTCAGAGGATTGAGTGTGTGAATCCATATTTGAATGGCTGATCTGTTGTATTCTGAGCTCCTTAGGTTACTGACCATTTTTATCATTTTTATTCATGACAGTGATTAAAAATAAATTATCAAATTTAATGTGGTCAATACCATCATTAAAAAGACATTATATGTTGAACCAGGAGTTCCTCCACATAGATCATAAAAATTTAATGCATAAAAATTCTCCTCAAGGCTTCAGTAACTGAAAAATAACATGAGAAACACATCACAGAATTTTCTCTACACGTATATGGTGAAAAGAAATCTGGTTTGACCAAATGGAGAACAGGCTTCATGAATTCAGGGCATTTTTCAAGTGTCTCATTTGCACCAAATTGTGGCTAGATGATCATAGAAGAGAAGTGCTCTACAGGCTATAAATATTAAAATCCTACGATTGAGAAAAGGATCTAGAAAAAAGAAAACATAGATGACCTGAGTTCAGTGTACCAATGTGATTCAGAGAGAGGTCTCTTGAGCCAAATGGCTTGCCTGGATTGGAATTTTGGCTCTCCTACTTACGTATTTTAGCAACCGTGCACAACTCATCCTTTCTAAACCTTACTCCTAAAATGGGAATAATAATAATATCTACATTTAGATTAGTACTTGAATGAGATAAGTTCAACTTATGTTAACATTATTATTATTAATCAGTCATCAGCCATGTGCTATGGAATTCACCTTAACCAACCCCCTTTATAAAACAAAAGTGACAACCACCACCACCATCCTTGCTTTATCCTGTTTTTCAAGATATTGTGCCATATCGTGAAAAGACTTCTTGAAAAAATAATTTACTTTTACTGTTTCTTCTCAAGTCTCAGTGATTCCTTAAACAACTTAGTTTAAGTTCTGCAGTTTAGGTTTAGTTTGGGTTCTGCAGATATCATCATGTCATTTAAGCTGCTCTCAGGAGAGTGATTGATAGCTGATTTGGTGATTCAGGGACACTTTTTAGAATTAGTTTTACTTCAGTTTCCTTCATAAGTTTTCTATAGTTTTCATCATACAGATCTCTTATATCCTTGGTTAGGTTTATTCCTAGGTATTTTATGGTTTTTTGTGCAATTGTGAATGGGATCAGTTTCTTGATTTCTCTTTCTGTTGCTTCATTGTTGGTGTATGAAAATGCAAATAGAACTCCCCTATGACCCAGCAATAACACTGCTAGGAATTTACCCAAGGGATACAGGAGTGCTGATGCATAGGAGCACACGTACCCCAATGTTCATAGCAGCACTCTCAACAATAGCCAAAACATGGAAAGAGCCTAAGTGTCCATCAATGGACGAATGGATCAAGAAAATGTGGTTTATCTATACGATGGAATACTACATGGCAATGAGAAAGAATGAAATCTGGCCATGTGTAGCAACATGGATGGACCTTGAGGGTGTTATGCTGAGTGAAATAAGTCAGGCAGAGAAGGATAGCTACCATATGTTTGCACGTATAGCAGGATTAGGAGGAACTTAACGGAGGACCATGGTGGAGAAGAAGGAGGGAAATAGTGGGGGAGAGAGAGGGAGGCAAACCATGAGAGACTCTTGAATGCTGAGAACAAACTGAGGACTGATGGATGTGGGGGAAGGGGGGAGATAGGCATGGAAGGGGGCACTTGTGGGGATGAGCACTGGGTGTTGTTGGAAACCAACTTGACAATAAACTATTTATTAAAAAAAAAAAAAGAATTTGTTTTACTTGATTTCCAAATCTGTATTTCTGAATAGACCACCTCTTCCATCAGCTCCAGATTAGTATATCTTGAGAGTCTCATGCATACATCACCATGTGGGAGGCACTGCATAGAAATGGAATAGACAGTCTGGAATTGAATCTGGGCTTCAGCATCTTAAGGTGAATTCAGGAATGAGAGACAACACTAAAAACCTTCTCTAGGCTGCCTTAGTGTCTCAAGTTCCTGTCGTTAGTCCTTAATTTGTGTGCTGGCAAGGAAATATGCCCTTTGAAAGAAATCCATTGATGACATTATCAACTATTATTACCTCTTCAAGGAGTAAGTTATGATGTCAAGAAAATGGGATATGAAAAAGATGCATTTTGAATATGTAACATAAAAGAGTACTGGAGTGACAGGAGCATGTTTCTGGCGGTGGGATGTCTGTACCAAGTAAGGACATTGGGAAGCACAATGAGAGAAGTACATTATTCATATATTTTACACCACCATCTATCAATAACAAGAAAAGTAGAAACTGCACTTACTGAAATCTTTGTCAGGCACCTTAGCAAATGTATTATATGCACAACCTAATTTAATACTTGAAATAACTATATAAAGTAAATAAAATCAACTTCCTTCAGAGGAAACAGAATATTATTAGGCGATTAAGCACTTGGCTGAAGTTCATGGAACAGACAAATAACTAAGCTCAGGTTTGATTGATTCATTCATTCAACAAATACTTTGTAATATTATATAACAGGTACTTTTTTTTGGCTTTGGGACATAACAGCAAGCAAAATATATGCTATTATGGGACTTATATTCTGGTAGGTGAAATAAAAAAGAATTTTCACAGCACTTGGAAAAGATTGTTCATAACATCAGACCCAGTTTTTTTTTTTAATTTTTTAATGTTTTATTTATTTCTAGGAGAGAGAGAGAGAGAGAGACAGCGTGAGCAGGGGAGGGTCAGACAGAGAGGGAGTCACAGACTCTGAAACAGGCTCCAGGCTCTGGGCTGTCAGTCAGCACAGAGCCCGACGCGGGGCTTGAACCCACAAACCGCGAGATCATGACCTAAGCGAAAGTCGGATGCTTAACCGACTAAGCCACCCAGGCGCCCCTTTTTTTTTTTTACAAGTAGTATATTATCAAATTAGTTTCCACATAACACTCAGTGCTCATCCAGACAAGTGTCCTCCTCCATGCCCATCCCTCCCCCCTGCCCACATCCATCAGTCCTCAGTTTTTGTCAGCATTCAAGAGCCTCTCATGGTTTGCCTCTCTCCCTTTCCCCCACCGTTTCCCCCCTTCTTCTGCCTCTTGTTCCACATCAGACCCAGTTTTAACCCAGTTGAGTTAATCAATAACAACTTGTATCAGTAAATCTACTTTTGGAAGCCAACCTGTTATAGCTTCTTGCTTTTGAAAATCAGTCAGTCATAAACAGACTCATTCTATTAAGCACACTATGAGTGCAGCAAAGCACTGGTCTCACCTGAGCTTTTATGCTTTTACAGATGGTGTCAGGTTTTTTTAAACATCTGATAATCTGCCAATCTCTGAATTTCACACTGCTCAAAAATATGATCTAAAATCAGCTCATGATTTGCTGAGGGAGATTAGGCCTGGCCAGTAGAGCTATCTTGTTTTCAGGAAAGGAGTAATTGCATTGCTGAACATGAAGGCAAATATATAGAAGTTGAACTTAAAATATTGGTTTAGAGTTGCATTAAAGCTATAATGAAAGGTTTTTTCCGAAACATCAAGAATATATACAAGAAGTTTTTATTTCAGAATTCAATATTTTTTCAAGATCAGTGTGGAGCCTGACTTGGGGCTTGAACCCATGAACTGTGAGATCATGACCTGAGCTGAAATCAAGAGTTGGGCCTTTCACTGACTGAGCCACCCAGGCACCATTTTTAGATAACTTCTAAATATCAGATTTTGAATAACAGATTTGTTTCAACTAGTTCATTCATTGTTAGTCTCTCAATCAAGGAGAAAATGGGTAAAAGAAGCAAGAAGGGAAAGGCCAGGAGAGGGTTTAAGTAAACATGCTGTGCATAATTAATGTAAGAAAAGTAGAAAATATGTTACATAAGTCCATTTTAGAAGCCTTTTCCTTACGCAATGATTAGTTAACAATGTAAAATAATAAATAAATTAAATCAATTGGTGAGTTTAAAATAGACTTAAGGAAATTTTCAAATGAGATTCTGAGGTAGAATGTACAGCTGAAGTAAAAGAAGCCATGTCCTTTCTTTTAATAAAAGGGCTTAGGCTGAAATAGGCAGAAAAAGTAAATTGGAATTGGAAATGGTCAATTTAGAAAATCTTTAACATGTGGTAAACATTTTTTTAAGCTTTGACTTTTTATTTATTTTTATTTGTTTTTTAAATAGTTTATTATCAAGTTGGTTTCCATATAACACCCAGTGCTCATCCCCACAAGTGCCCTCCTCCATACCCATCACCCTCCTTCCACTCCCCCCACCCCACCTGCCCTCAGTTTGTTCTCGGCATTCAAGAGTCTCTTGTGGTTTGCCTCCCTCCCTCTCCTCCACTAATTTTACCCTTCTTCTCCCCCATGGTCCTTCGTTAAGTTCCTCCTAATCCTCCTATACATGCAAACATATGGTATTTGTCAACATTTTCAAAGACTATCAAAAAAGGAAACAAGCTAGAAATAAGCACAAAGTTTGAATTTTTTTACATAACTTTTTTGTTGTTTATAAGTTTATTTTGAGAGAGAGAGAGAGCATGTGTGGGGGAAGGGTAGAGGGAGAGAGGGAGAGAGAATTCCAAGCAGGCTTTGTGCTGACACAGTGCAGAACCTGACATGGGACTTGAAACCATGAACTGTGAGATCATGACATGAGCCGAAATCAAGAGTTGGACACCCAAACTGACTGAGCCACCCAGCACCCCTGCAATTTTTTTTTAGATAAAGCCACTAGCCCCTGAAATAAAATAAGAACAAAAAGTCTTCTATTATCTAAGAATCAAGAGCTCATAAATAAGGACACCTATAAGATCTTGCAAAGAAAGTGATCTTTGGAAGAGCAAATATCTCATATTACTCAAGAAACAAAAAGTCAACTCTCCAAAATATGTTCAGTGATGCTTCTTCGTGAGAAACATTAGTGCCCAGCAATTCCCTGTCCTGAATCCACAAGCATCTAGAAGTATAGATGAAGAACACTATAGTTTCTTGTTGATTTGGTCAACTCTCACTACCATATTAGTCCCCTTAGAGTACTGAAACCACTGAATCCTAATTCTTTCCCCTGACTAAACCTTTAAATATTGCTTTGGGACCATTATCAGAAGAATATTCTTCTTGATCATGACCCTCCCTGTGGACATGTAGTACAGATACACACTGTAAATGAAACTAGATTGTACTGCAGAAGAATTTTTATATAAGTTCCAGACAGTTCCTCCCATACAATCAAATTATAGCTGATCTGAGTTTACAGATAATATACATATTATGTATGTATGCAGAATTAACTATGGGTCTAGAATTTCTATGGAAAGATGATTCTGTGGACATAGGCAAAGTAATTGGAGCACAACTCATATGAGTTCAGATTGATTCTTCTAACTCTTAGAACTAAAGCTAGGGAAGGATGTAGGTCATTTGTGAGTAGCTTAATAGAGAAAAGACTAATTATTAATTGCATCAGTTCTTGTCACCCTAAAAATTTGGAAAAGTGGGAGGAACAAATAGAATATTAAACCTGAAATTATCTAAACTATCAGATACCCTTAAACTGTTGCTTAAATCCTTAGTTCTTAGCCCTGTATCCTTCCCCTTAAGAACTTATAAATTGTCTTCCTATGAACAACTCCCTGGCTGGTTTATGAGACTAAGAATAGCTCCATCTAGATTATTTTTATTATGGTAAAATGTACATACATTAATGTTTCCATTTAGCCATTAAAAATGTATAATTTGATAGGATGCTAAGGATTATAAGGGGATACAATGAACAACTTTATGTCAATAAATTAGGTAACCTGGATGAAATGGACAGAACCATAGAAAGACATAAACTACCGAAACTGACCCAAGCAGAAATAGAAAATGTGAATAAGCCTATAGGAAGTGAAGAGATTGAGACTTAGGGAAAGAGCTTAGAGAGAACAGCAAAGCCCTAAGTGGAGAGAATACTTGGTGTGTTGAGAGAAATACAGGGAGGCTGCCATGGCTACACAGAGTGAATGAATGGAATCATGGCAGGAGACATAGAAAGGTACGGAGGTTTCTGTAAATTTCTGTAACATCTCTTAACTTCAAATCCTAGTGGATTAACAAAACAGAAGTTTATTTCATATTGTTGCCACTTAAAGTTTGCAGGGACTCTGTTCTATATGGTTTCTTAAGGAAGGACCTAAGTGATAGACTGCTGCCGTCTTGTAGTGGCACCATTTGGAAGATGTGGACTCCTTGATTGTTACAGAAGACCAGTAGATAGATATTGTACCATAGCTCTTCTATATCTTGGCCCTACCTGATTACAAGGAGTATGAGGAATGTGGTTGAGCAGTAGACTTTTTGGTGAGGCTTATTTTCCTTGCCATAGGAAGGTAGGTAGCAGAATCTTTGAAGGCCATCGTAAAGAGTAAGTGTGATTGGCAGCTCCTGGATAATTTTAACTTATACATGTTAAGAATCATTCTGGTGCTCTGTTTTATGGAGAATGACAGAAGGAACTTAGGGGTGGAGGCAGAGACAGATAAATTCAGAGTCTATTGCAGTAACTAGGGCATGACATGATAATCCTTGTGAACAGCATGGTAATGGTAGAGATAATAATTATTGGTTAGATTTTGTGTGTATTTGGGTGTGATGCTAATATATTCTATTAATTAACAGAATGTCATATGAAGAACTCATATTGGCATCATTAAGCATATTACTAGCATCACTAGTCTTTTTTTTTTTTTTTAATATTTTTATTTATTTCTAGGAGAGAGAGAGACAGTGTGAGCAGGGAGGGTCAGAGAGAGAGGGAGTCACAGACTGAAACAGGCTCCAGGCTCTGAGCTGGCAGTCAGCACAGAGCCCGACGCGGGGCTCGAACCCACGAACCGCGAGATCATGACCTAAGCGAAAGTCGGACGCTTAACCGACTAAGCCACCCAGTCGCCCCCTAGCGTCACTAGTCTTTAGAATTTGAACCTAGGTTCTTTCAGTTCAAAAGCCCAGACTCTTAACTACCATTATAACTGTTTGAAACATTATGGAAGGAAAATTTTTCTAAGTCTTGCACAATATCGTTTGTATTATTCTATAATTAACCTGAATGCATAGTTACTTCATCTACAATAATAATATTACAGTATCGGCTAACCAACAATTAGCTCTGTTTTGTGATAAGTTTTGGTTTGGCAGTGATGCCTCATGTATGATAGTCTGTGTCTTTTATTTTTTAGTCTTAAGATTAAGAAATTGAATTATTTCTGCTGAAGGCAAAAAGTAATTTCTGAAACACTATATACAAATGATTGGCCTATCACTTATTATAAAAAAGGAATCTCCCCTATCAGATTCTATAACCATATATTTTTAAAAATTTTTTTAAAAATCTCTCTAGTTAAACACTTTCCTCTTAGTATCTAAGGTTCAAGACTCCGGTTAGGTATGAAATGAACTGAATGGTTTGGCTAGAATTATTTAAATAATTATTTGCTATTTAATTAATAGCACAGACTTAAAATTTTTTTTAATGTTTATTTTATTTTTGAGAGAGAAAGAGAGAGAGAGAGCAGGGGAAGGGCAGAGAGAGAGGGAGACACAGAATCCAAAGTAGGCTCCAGACTCTGAGGTGTCAGCACAGAGCCCAGTATGGGGCTTGAACTCATGAACCTTTAGATCATGACCTGAGCTGAAGTCAGATGCCCAATCAACTGAGCCACCCAGGCTTCCCAATTATATATACTTTTAACAGGGGAAACAAACACAGAAAGGTCCATTGAAGACAAGCCAATAGTGGACATTGTTTACCTGTTACAGAAAAGTGTATGCGTTCAAAAGCAATTTCAAGAGATGGCTGTCAGTGGCTGTCAAACATGTTATGGACATGGAACTTAAATTTTCATAGCAGCAGAATTATTATGTTGAGACCAACTAAAATTAGGGCTATAATTCCTCTAGTTTGTATCATTAGAAATCTTTTCCAAGACATATGCTCATAATATGATTAAAATTTTGAATCATGACACAAAATTGATGATTCATAAATTATACATGTGTTTGCATTGTTACAAAATTGTGTTGCACTTTCTATGTACTTAATGTATTCTCAGTGTCCATAACCTACATTTCATTTTCAGAAGAAGCCAAAGTTTCAAAAAGAAGCCACACATACCCTATCTTCATAGAGAGTTTATATGCATCCATTTATGTCTGCAATAAAGGAGTTGATAGCAAATGAAAAAAAACAGATAAAGATATTTCTTTCAGGCCTCATGTATTTACCCAGGTAAAGGACTTTATATATAGCAGCAAGAATTGAATTCAATGGGTCTGTGTACTATGAAATTTAGGATTGGAAATGAATTTAGGAAGACATTTGCTTTCAAGAGAATCTCATCCCTTCACTGTCTAAACAGATAGCTCTTTCTGGCTGGCATGTTCACCCTGTTTTTTCCCCTGAGGACATTATTACTCTTTCTTTATGTTTGAAAAAGGAGACTTGGTCGCCAATTCTTGATAGCATTCCTATTTTGAGAATCAGCTGAAATCTATCATCATTTTCCTTAACAGAAGTATATGTAATTAAAGATATAATTGTTTATAATTGATATCATGATTCATATCTGGATCTGAGATTTCAACTTTAGGTAGATCATACTTATTCATATTGGACTTTTCAGGTGCTATTTCATTATTTGTATTATTTAGAATGCACAAATGGATCAAAATGGAATTATTTCAAGCAAAAGTACAAAAAACTTGAATTTCATGGTATGCGTGTAGTCATTTTATTATATATAAAATTTCACTGCACTGGAGGTTTCAATAAGATCATTGAATTGTAGCTGGGGGTCCTTGAGCAGGTGAGGTGGGAGTATGGATTATGGTGGACTTAGCACGATTGAGATGGGTGTTTTGAAGTTGGTGATGAAAAGGTCTAGAGTTTGTTCATGGAATGAATGGGTAGCTGAAGAGGAGTGGAAGATAATACTGTTTTAGGTGAGAAGATCAAAAAACTGAGGTCAGGGTATTACCTGGTTCCTCCATATGGATGTCAAAGTGACTGACACATAATAACCAGTGTAGTGGTTGAGCGCCAGGGCAGTGACAAGAAGTGGGTTGATGGCAGCTGCAAGGTAATATAGTGGGTGGTAGAGCCAGATGATACAGGTCTTAAATATCTGGTATTTTTGTTGTTGTTTTTGTTTATTTTTTTTTCTGATGGAGGAAAAAAGAGAAATAGTTTAGAAGTGGCAATGGAGAGCAAGAACAATAACTACTAAATTTTCTGTGGCCAAGGTATATGGATTATGAAAGTAAAATATTCCTACTCAAGAGGGATCCACAAAACAACAATAAGTCAAGTTTATTGAGTAGTTAAGATGTGTCAAGCTTTGTTATAAATGTTTTATAAGAAGATTAAAGGCATGCTGAGTGAAGGTTTAGTATGGAAGGGATTTGTAGATCTCACATTAGGACTCAATGAAAGGGTTTGAGAGGGAAGGATGATTGGATCATATTGGGAAGTAGATGCCTATGGGGATAAAAGCACTTATGACCTGACCTTGCTACTCAGAATGGGGTTCATGGAACTACAGAGTCAACATCACCTAGGAGAGTATTAGAAATGTAGAATTTTATGTCTCTTTTTAGATTGTCTAGATCAGAATCTGTATTTGTAAAATGTATCCCCCAGTGATGGATATTCACATAAAAGTTTGAGAGACACTGCTTTAGAGGTCTATTAGGTCTTTCAATTAAGATGGATAACCTAATAAGAATTATGAATTTAAAGGATAAGTTTTTAGGGAGAATATGAGAATACATGCCCAATTTTAAGAAACTTGTAAGTAAATCATTGTGCATAGGAAGTCAGTAAGTGCTGAACAGAAAACAAAGACATAATAGAAGCATAATACAATGAGTTGACATGAACATTGGCTGCCACTCTAAAGAAACCACTGGTTCACAGGTGGTTGGCATTTGTATGGACAATTTCTCACCAGCTACAACAACATTGCTCACTCACTTTGTGGTTTGAGTGAGTGAACCTGTCAGGCTTGAGTGGAAATTTCCAAGATAAGAAAACTGCCCGTATGAAGCTGTGACCATAATTAAAGACTTGAAAATATTATGAGAAACATCATGTTGTTTCTCTTCTCTTCTTAACTTATCATTTAGACTTATTTTAGAAAGAGCCTGTCAGTACAGAGACCAGAATAAGGATTTGTCTTAGCTTACCTTTTGTTTTTAGGGTGTCTAATACAGTGTGTATCTATTATGGATACTTGATGGATGTTTGCTGATAAGAAGAAAAAAATCATGGAAAGTTTTTCTATCTGTGCCAAAAGCTTACCTCAGAATATTTATATACAATATGATAGTATAGCTAATAAAAATGAAATAATTCTGATTTCATTGCAAGGAATTACATACTGATGAGATATTATAGAGAAGTTCTTAAGATGAAGATAACAGATTAACTACTGTATTAGGAAATATTTTTAGACCTTAGGAAAATGCCAAATTGACTTTTAATTACTTGGACAATTACTGAAAATCATGTAATCTTTGATTATTTTGGATTATGAATGATACTTTCAAATTTTCTAGGAGCAAGATGATTTAGGATTTGGAAGGTGGCACATTTAATCAGAGGCTAATCCATTTTATGTAAAACTGAGTAAGAATGTAGAAAAATGGAAATCTCTCAGTTACAGATCCTGGAATTTAAATTATTTGAAAATAGATACCTGTGACTCAATGACACAAGTGTATTTCTTTTCGAGAAAGGAACATTTGTCAGATTAAGAATCCTAGTGATTATGAGACAATGAAAGATAGTGAGTTTAATCCAAGAAAAGGAAGTGCTGAAATTTAAGAAACAGAAGTGTGATAGATTGCATTAATGGCCCCAGTTAATAACTTCCCTCTATCCTGCTGTTTGTCTTATATCTTTGTGGTCCCTCCTTCTTTGACTCTGGGCTTGATTAAATGACTTGCTTTGGTCAGTGGGATGCTACACGTACAACACATAAGAAATGTGCGTGATTGGGCTTGCTTTCTCTTGATTTTCTGCCTTCATCATGGGAAAGTGCCTGGGATAGCCTGACGGTGATGATATGGAATAGAACTGAGTCAGCCCTGTTGTTTTAGCTGAAGGCCAGACATGTGAGAGAGTCCAGCCAAGTTTAGCAATGCTGCCTATTCAACCCAAAGCTGGCCACTGACCATAGGTGAGCACTGCCATGCACAGCTCAGATGAGCAGAATATCTAGCCAATTAAAAGAACCATGAGCAAAAATAAATTTATTTTTATATGCTCCTGAGGTTTTGTGGTTGTTTGTTATGCAGTATTGTCATGGCAATAGACAGCTGATACACAAAGAAAGGCTAAGCATCCTACAATTTACTTGCAAGATATTAACACTTTTGCTTTAGTTTGTGCACATAAATGCAAGCATGTGGATTCAGGCTGAGCAAAATTCCATTAGAATATTTTCACATACGTGAAAATAAAGAATAATAGAAAGCATGATAGAAGCAGGAGAGTGACTTCAGTGCATGCATAGAAGAGATACTTATTTTTAGTGATACTTTAGGCTTCAACGTTTGCTTACATTTGTGTTGATATGCACTTCTTGTATGGAGAACTCTCCCAATAGGGTTTTTCTTACCATACATGACATACATGTATGTGAAAGGGGTCCAGTTTATAATGAACCCAGTGTGTTCAATTTGTAGTAAGATCATTTGGTAATTATTGTTATTGATGTTATACAATTTTACCTTAATGCCGATACAATGAAAATAATAATAGCTAACACATATAGCATTTATTATATGCCAGTACTAGTGAGTTTTTTATATATACTAAATCATGTCATCCTTATAGGAATTCATTGTAGTAGCTACAGTGACTTTCGCCATTGACAGATGAGGAAATTGAGGCACAGAGTGGTTGAGTGACTTGCTCAAGTTCACATAGGATAATAATTGGTAGAGTTAGAGTTTAAATTCAAGTAGTCTGGCTGCAGACCCCACACGTAATCATACTGACTTTCAAATTTGCATTTGGCAGGAATATCTTTTCATTTACTAAAAGGAACACCCAAGTTAGGAGAGATCACAGGTAGAGAAAGAGTAGTATCTATTATTTTTGCTCAAAAACAGTTTTTTTTTTTTCCTCCTAAGTAATTTAACTTAGAAAATGAGACAGTTTTACATGCATTTGGCAAGAGGTCACTGATCAGGCTTCTTCAGGGTAATAATTCTTTGTCCTGTTTGTCTCATTGCTATAGTTAGATGTGCTAATTTATATGGTTTATTTGTAATGTATGACATAAGAGATTAGGTAGGAATAATAGGCAGGAATACAGGAGAAAAAATGAAAGAGCATAAAGTAGTTAGGACTAAAACCCTAAACCTATGATGAGACTATGTTAGGGAACTCATTCTTTAGCCCAGTAGTTCTCTATTTTTTAGTACACATATGACTCACCCTCCAGAAATCTAGATTTCACCTTCAGAGAGAATCTAGTTCAACATGTCAAGGTAGGTGAAGAAATTTGCATTCACAAAGACATTAAGTAATTCTTATGCATGTAGTCTCTGGAGCAGCTCTGTCCAGTAAAACACTCTGTGATGGTGGAAATTAAATAAATTTTCTCTATCTGTGCCATTTACATCTGCCACATGTTCAATTGAGGAACAAAGTTTTAATTTTACTAAATTTTAATTTTAAGCAATTTGAATTTCAATTGTAATAACCACATGTAGCTAGTAGCTTTTCTATTGAACAACTTTAGAGCAGGGGTCAGCAAATAATGCCCATTTATTTACATATTGTTTATGGTTGCTTTCACTGTACAAGAGCCTCAGGGTACCTCATAACAATGGTTACCTCAGGTACCACATGGCTTGGAAGGCCAAAAATATTTACTATTTGGTCCTTTAGAGAAATACAAGTTTTGTCTCCTGGTCTAGGGCTTTCTTTAGGAAACAGTGGCCTGCAATCTGGGTTTTCTCTGGAAGAAAATGGGGATCCAAAGAGATGTTTTTATAGGGGATTGTGAGTGCATTGAATAATTATATCTAATTTGCAAGGTTCTAGCATGCATGTTTTTGGTATATTTTACTAGAATCACCATAATCAAGACTCCAAATAACTGATATTATCGATATTGCTTTTGTTTTTTATATCTTGATATCCTTGGACATGTGTACAGGATTAAAAAAATCATTTTAAGGGCTTTGCTAATTCTATCATCTCCATCATTTGTGGATCTATCTATATTGGTTGATTTTTCTCCTGGATAGAGGCCGTATTTTCCTTCTTTTCTGTAAGCCTAGTAATTCTTCATTTTGTGTTGAGCATTGTGACTTTTACTTTTTTGACAGCTTGATTTTGTTGGATTCCTTTGAAGAGTGTTGGGCTTTATTTTGGCATTTGGCTTGGGGTTAATCCTGCCCTTTTCAGTTCTACTAGTCTTTGTTCAAGGGCCAGTTTAGGCACACTAGTGAGGTAAGATGCTTCTGAGGACTCTACCCTAGGCCCCACATATTATGAAGTCTTTCCACTCTGGCTGGTGAGTTTCCAAGTATTCTCTACCTTCTTTTGATTCTGGGAATTGTTTCTGCTAATTTCCAGTGTGTTTTCTGGAGGCCTCATGAAGTTTTCATCAACACATGTCTGGAACAGTACTCGGGCAGAGACTTAGAAAGGGTCTCTCTTTAGGTCTCCAGAGCTCTTTGTACAGCTTTTTTCCTCCTCCAACACTGTGTCCTGCAAATTCTAGCTGCTTCAGTTTTTCTGAACTGTGATCTCTGTTTCCTTAACTCAGGAAGACTATCTGCTGGGCTTTGGGTTCCCCCATCTTTGCATTGCAGACTGAGAAATGCCTCCACACAGAAAGCTGGGGGTGCGGGGACGCAATCATGGAGTTTCTTTAATTTATTTCCCATCACTGAGAAATCTATTTCCTGTACTGCTGATGTGTCATTAATGTCTGAAAACACTTATTTAAAATGTTTTGTGTGTGTTTCCAAATGTTTGCAGAGGGACAGCAGTTCCTGTAAGTTAATTCTTCCTGGGCAAAAATTAAAGTAACATACTTTATATTTAAATGACTTAAAATATCTTTAATACAATACAAGAACATGTATTTTAAGTATTTAATTATTTAGTTAAAATATTAATATAAAATTTAAATTATAAATTTAAAAATGTATAAACCTTTTAACCAAGTCAATAAGGAATTGTACATGTACAATTTGTTCCTCGTTTTCCTTTTCATATTTATTCATGATCTGGAGGAGGAATACATTCTCTATTAATTCAAACTGTTCCTCAGCTTGACTGATTTGTCAAGGGACAAAAATTCTTTCTGTGGTTGTAGAAGGAACTATTCTTGTAAAACTAGCTGGTTCTATGACTGTTTTATAACATTTCTTGAGTCTCTGGTGAATGTAGATGTTTTAGTGATTTCTTTTTATCAGTGAATCTCTTCAAAATCTCATCAGCAAATCTATATTTTTCTGAGTGACTCACCTTTAACCTTCAAATTGATTCTAGTTATCATGATGGATGAATTATTATTGGAGTTTTATGTCTTAGTCTGCCTTAGTAGTTAAAGTTTGACCCTAGAAGCAAGTATGAGAACTTTGGCAAGGCAGTGAGGTGTAGCATGTACTTCTCTGCCAATTTGTCAAAAATTTCCAGACTGTATTCTCATATCCCATTTTATGTCATTAACAGTTAGAAGCATAATTCCATAATAATTTTGTGACCTTTAATGTGTCTTCAAAACCCTTTTGAAGTGAGATTCAATGTTTAATAAAGTGTTCTAAGAATAATTAACATATTCTCTGGATAAAAATAATGTTTAGTCATTATGTTACAGCCACCCTGATTTATTTTCTTCTTGGCATTTTGAAGGAGAAAAAAATGATGAGATACATAATAAAAACAAATTTCTATTTTGTTGATTGATGGAGGCTTGTCAGTTTAAGGCCTGCTTCTTAGCCACTTGAAAAGGATTGAACCTTCTGTGGAAGGGATACTGCAGTTGAAATGGATCAATGTATTGGAGATGCTGAAGTTGGAAAGTAGACACCAATGTGAGGTTATAAATCTTATAGATGCTATATGATTGCCACAGGGGAAGAACATGGAGAGAAGAGAGGAAATAAGATATAGTACAGGTAGAGAACAGATCATGGAATGATCATGATGAGTATGAAAACCAAGAGGAATGATAGAAACTCAGTACAATCTTATTTAATTCACTTAAAGACTCAGCTGACCTGAAATGACTATTTAGACAATGTATTTCATTTGAGACAATGTATTGCACAGTGTAGATATCTGCAGAATGTTCTGTTGGATGTCACTTGTAGAATTAATATTTATAGGTGTTAAGTTCAAATATGAACATGTTTAGAAACAAAGATGTTTGGCATTTGCCAAAATGGTAAATACATTTGAATCTGAGTTGGTGCTACTTTTAGATAAAGGACCAATAGGTTAGCTCCTGAATCTTGCTTTACACTTTGGACTAAATTGAAGGGCTAAACAACCTCACAAAAATTGTCCTTCTCTCAAATACAGAAGTTTCACAAGCTACTCACCTTGGAGTTTCTGTGTGGCTCTTTACAACCTGATTTCTAAAGAACTGCTCATGTTCTTTCTCTTTTTTTTACCTAAGAGTCAGATTTTAAAAAGTTAAAGATTCACATTCTTCCTTGCCATTTTTCTGTTTCTTGGGTTTTTTTTAAATAAATAGATCTTTGGAGAAAAATATTTTAAAAATTTCAGGTATAATTGTTGATTTTTAAATTTCTTTTTATTTTTTCTTTATTCTGTTAGTGTTCACTTTGTATACTTTGAAATTATGTTATTAAGAGCACATGCTTATATTTCACTGTGGAATTAACTCTAAATCATCATTACTATTTTTTTTTTCATTTTTAGTAATAATACTTAAAGTCTACTTAGTCTAATGCTAATATAGTCATACCAGCTTTCATATTGTGGTGTGTACATAGCATATCCTTTTCTTTTCTTTTACTTTCACCCATCTTTGTCCTTTTTTTTTTTTTTTTAAATAAAGTAAATAGAAACTAGTTAGGTTTGTTTTTAAAAATCTAGTTGAACAATCACTATCTTTTAATTGGAGTATTTGGTTTATTTACATTTAAGGTAGTAATGTGGTTAGTTTTATGTCTACTGTCTTACTCCTTTTTATTTGAAGCTTCAGTCCTTTTTTCCTTTTGTCTTTCTTTCTGACCTTCAGAGAGTTTAAAGAGGGTGTCGTATGATCATATTTATGTAACAGAAAGATCACATAGTGCTTTTGGATGGAACTAATACTTGGATAAAGGGACAAGCCAGCAGGCTATGGGTAAGTGAATGATGGAGGCCCCAATGAAGGCACTGATTGTAGGAATGAGAGGAGGGACCACATTTGAGACATATTTTATAGGGAGAGTCTACAAGATTTGGGTGTTAACTGAAGATGAGTATTGAAAGAGAAGTCTAGGATAATTTGTTTTCTTCTTTCCTTCCCTTCCTTTGTTCATGCCAAGTGATATCAACATGTTGGTCTCAGTAAGTTGGAGGCTTTTCTATTTTTCATTTGGATCTCATCAGTAGCATGGAAACTCCAGCCAGCAGATGATATCTGCCTTAATCCCATGACCAAACTATAGAATTCTGACAGTGACACCTGATTCTTCGTAGATCCGTCATGATTAGAGGACTGTTTCTTAGCTATCTCAATGCTTTTCTCTGTAAGCATAGATGCCAGTGCTGAGGAGATGGATTCCCTCAGTGTCTTTGACAATCAAATTGACTTTCGTCAGGAACTTTCTCCCCCAAGGTTTTATGTATCAAGGTATCAAAATATTTCATCAGAGGTAATTAAATGCAACAACTCAAAATTGCCTCTAGCAGGAGACATTGGAATGCAGTATATACGTTTGCATGCTCCCAGCATGAGTATTCTAAGTGGAGAAAAGAAAGCCTAATCTGTCAGCTGCAGCCACATAATTGTTGGTCCCAGAGACCCACATTAATCTAGTGGCTGCCTTTGGCCCAGGCTTCTGATTTTGTAAGAAGCCTTGGGGGACTTGCTTTTATGAAAATGTTAGCAAATGGTTAAGTAAGGCTGGAGCCAGAAAAATTCATTTTCAATTTATTTGGAGATTTTATTTTAAAGTCTCTCAGTTTTTTAAATTTTTTTTTATTTTTATTTTTTTAAATTTCTAGGAGAGAAAGAGAGACAGCGTGAGCAGGGGAGGGTCAGAGAGAGAGGGAGTCACAGACTCTGAAACAGGCTCCAGGCTCTCGGCTGGCAGTCAGCACAGAGCTCAACGCAGGGCTCGAACCCATGAACCGCGAGATCGTGACCTAAGCGAAAGTCGGACGCTTAACCAACTAAGCCACCCAGGCGCCCCTAAAGTCTCTCAGTTTTTAGAGCTGTCTGCATCAGTATTTGTATTTAGGCTAATAATATAATTTCTAATTTTTATTTAAAGGATGTCTCTGAAGTTTCGACTTGTGAAGATACTTGGGTTATTTTGGAATATGGACTAAATGTTGCTGTCAAGAGGCTACTGCTTTGGTTTATATGCATATGATTCTAAAGCAATTGATAAGGTCATGGTATTTCATGCTGGTATTTGACCCTTAATATGACTTTGAATCCCCTCTCTATTTGTGCCCTTTTTGTTTCTCAGGCCTGGTTAAATCACATGTATGGTTGGAAGTAAGCAGGAGAAAAAAGCAGTGCTGTGTGTAGCCTCTCTGGAAAACAGTGTGGAGGTTCCTCACGAAATTAACAATAGAACTCCCCTATGACCCAGAAATAGCACTGCTAGGAATTTACCCAAGGGATACAGAAATGCTGATGCATAGGAGCACATGTACCCCAATGTTCATAGTAGCACTCTCCACAATAGCCAAAACATGGAAAGAGCCTAAGTGTCCATTAATGGATGAATGGATCAAGAAGATGTGGTTTATCTATACGATGGAATACTACATGGCAATGAGAAAGAATGACATCTGGCCATGTGTAGCAACATGGATGGACCTTGAGGATGTTATGCTGAGCGAAATAAGTCAGGCAGAGAAGGACAAATATCATATGTTTACACGTATAGGAGGATTAGGAGGAACTTAACGGAGGACCGTGGAGGAGAAGAAGGGGGGAAATGGTGGGGGAAAGGGAAAGAGGCAAACCATGAGAGACTCTTGAATGCTGAGAACAAACTGAGGACTGATGGATGTGGGGGGGGAGAGGGGGGAGATGGGCATGGAGGGGGCCCCTTGTGGGGATGAGCACTGGGTGTTATATGGAAACCAACTTGACAATAAACTATTTGTAAAAAAAAAAAAGCAGTACTGGGTGATTGGAGAAGGGCTGAGCATAGAAAAGTCAAGGAAAGAGTATGAGATTGGTTCTAATTGAGGCATTTTACTTTTGAATACAAGAGTTTTAATAATAATTTTAACATCTACCTGAATGAGGCTTAATGCTAAAAATCCTGCCCATTTTTCTTTTACTTAATTCAATCCTGAAACAGTTATTTAAAGTTTAAAGGTCTATACCTCTTTTGAAGATGAAGAAACTGGAACTTAGAGAAGGCAAATGATTGACCCAAAGTCACATTGCAATAAATGGTGGAACCAGGATTCAAATTCATGTCTGTTTGACTCTAAAGACTAAGCTTCTTACTATCGACAATAACCAAAGTATGGAGAGAACCCAAATGTCCTTCGATGGATGAATGGATAAAGAAGATGTGCATATATACAGTGAAGATTATGGTGTATATATATATGTATGTATACATATATGAGATTATGGTGTATATATACATATATATGTATACACACACACACACACACACACACACACACCATGGAGTATTACATGCAGTCAAAAAGAAAGAAATCTTTACATTTGAAACTACATGCATGGAACTAGAGGGTACTGTGCTAAGTGAAATTAGTCAGTCAGAGAAAGACAAATATCATATGACTTCACTCATATGAGGACTTTAAGACACAAAACAGATGAACATAAGGGAAGGGGAGCAAAAATAATATAAAAACAGGGAGGGGGACAAAAACATAAGAGCCTCTTAAATATGGAGGACAAACAGAGGGTTATTGGAGGAATTGTGGGAAGGGGGATGAGCTAAATGGGTAAAGGGCACTAAGGAATCTGCTCCTGAAATCATTGTTGCACTATATGCTAACTAACTTGGATGTAAATTTAAAAAATAAATTCAATTTAAAAAAATAAAAATAAATAAATAAATAAATAAATAAAATACAATAAAAAATACTAAGCTTATTAACCATTACGCAATATGGTAGACTCATTTTAATTAAAATTTACTCTTTGAAGGGAATTTTGCCTGTGTACTCAAAGACAGGAAGGAAGAGTAATACAAGAGTCTCCAATTACAATTTTTTGGAATCTGACCTGACAGTGGGATAGTCAGGATAACAGCATAAGTTGTACTAGCTGCTATAATAAACACCTCTAAAACCTAAGTGCCATAAGAGAGTGTCTATTTCCCCCCCATTCTTTGTGGGCCCAAAGCAGATATTCCTGACTAAGGTACCTATCTTGCAATAGTTGAGTCAAGAATCCAGGCTTCTGTCATCTTTTACCTCTACCATTTTCAGCACATTTTCTCCAAAGTCACTAGAGAAAGGAGAAAAGTGAGTGATCTTAACTACTTTGTCTTGGAAAAGTCATGTTGCTTTCATTCACAGCATCTTGGTAAGAACTAGGCCACATGGTTCCATCTTTAAAAGATATGGTAAACATCTGATCAGTTTCTGCAACATCATGTGTAACTTAGAAGTATATTTTAAAATTTCTAAGCGTATGGTGATCTTTTAATCATATTTTTATTATTTTGATGTAATTGTATACAAAAAATGTAATCTGTAAAAGTAACAATCCTTTGAAGTTAATCAATACCACTTTATGGTACTGTACTCACTTTTCATAAATGTTCTACTTCTGCTTTCACCATTTGGGGAACTAGTGTTCTAAATATATCCATTAGTTCAAGCTTATTAATTGTTGGTAAAATTACCTGAATTCTTATTTATTTGCATGTTTGAGAGAATTGAGTGAAAATCTTCTGTTATAGTAGAATATTTGTTTATTTCTCTTTGTAATTCTGACATCTTTTTTTAAATTTATTTTGATAGAGAGAGACAGACAGAAAGCACAAACTGGAGATGGGCAGAGATGGAAGGAGAGAGAGAGAATCCCAAGCAGGCTTCACACTGTCAGTGCAGAGCCTGATGTGGGGCTCCAACCCATGAACTGTGAGATCATGACCTGAACCAAAGTCAAAAGCTGGACATTTAACCGAATGAGCTACCCAGGTACCCTTGCCATCCTTTTTTTCAAATTGAGTTTATGCTTTTAGGTACATGTATTTTCTGGCTTTCTGTAAAATAATTCACAATTGTATTATATAGTGATATATGTACAATAGAATATTATTCAGCCTTAAAAAAGAAAGAGCTCTTGCCATATGTACCAACTTGGATGAGTCTGAAGGGCATTATGCTAAGTGAAATATCAGTCACTGAAGGACGTTACTGAATGACTCCACTTATATGAGATATCTAAAATAATTAAATTCATCAAAGTAGAAAGTAGAATGGTGGTTACCAGGGGCTGCAGGAAGGGCGAATGAACAGTTGCTATTCAATGGGTATAAAGTTTTAGTTATGCAAGATGAATAAGTTCTAGAAATCTGCTTTACAAAATCTGTGCCTGTTGTAGTTAACAGTAGCGTATTGTGTACTTAAAGGTTAATCTCATGAGAAATGTTCTTCCAAGGAAGTAAGGAAGGAGAGAAGGAAGGAAGAAGGGAGGGACAGAGGAAGGAAGGAAAAGAAAGGAAATAAAAAAAAAGTATTATATAAATCAGAAGTGGGTGATCAGAATTAAATGATTAGGATATAAATATTAAATTCAGATAAGGGTACGGTCTAATTTTAAAAATACAATGATTTGAAGATATTGGAAGTCAATTTCTATTTCACATACTAGTCTGTAGTAAGTGGGCCACTTGGAAAAGTGGCTTCAGACAGTCACTAAATATTAGGGATCTAAGTTTCTTTTCATTTGTTTGCCATTACCCCTATGGTGTTATCTTCCTGTAGGGACAAAACAAGGGTAACAAGCATGTCCATGCTCATTTCCCTGAAAAGGAAAAAGAAACAAAATTTTTACTTCTTAACTCACATCACAATACTGTTATTGTTGTGTCAAGTAGTCAGCATTTGATTGGAATTTATCCATGTATTTGGCTCTTTTTCTATGTTATTTTATGCTTTCTACGTTCTTTATCATTTCTTTCATCTCAGATTTTCATTACTAACATCTTTAATTCTGTCTGAAAAACACCATTTAAGATTTTTTTACAGTGTCATATTAGTTTCAGGTGTACAATATAATGCTTCAACAATTCTATACGTTTCTCAGTACTCATCAGGATAAGTGTACTCAGTGTACTCTTAATATTTTTCAGAATGTTTTTAAAGAGCATCTGCTTTTAGAAAACTTATTTGTGTGAAAAAGTCTTTATTTTAATCTTACTCTTACAAGGTATTCAGTATCTTAGTACTATTTATGTCTAGACCAGTTAAGATTTATTGTGTTAAATTAAGCCACAATCATTGTCTCCCAATACTTTGGATATATGTTCTCATTTATCTTCTGTTCTCAATGTTGCTCTTGAGAAATCAGCTCTCAATCCAGTTGTCATTTATTTGAAGACATCTTTCTTGTTCCTGACAACTTAAAAAAATTGGTTTTGCTTTTGTTGATGGTAATATTTAAATTCAGTACGATGGGTTTGGTTGTGGATGTATTTTTGTTTACCTTGGTTGGATTTTATTGGCTTTTTGAAATCTCTAGGTTGATATTTTTTAGCCAGTTCTGAAATGTTCTCAGCATTCAACCACTGCCTCATCCCTGCTTTTACTTACCTCTCCATCTGGAAATGCCAAAGTGCCAATTAAATATATTTTAAAAATTACAACTTATATGCTATCTCTTAAATATTTTTCATATTTTCTTTTTATTTCTGTATGGCATTCTGGATATTTTTTTCTAGTTCTGTTATTTGAGAAATATTTTCTGGTTCTATTATTCTCTCTCCAGTTGTATCTTATCTTCTGTTAAATTTATCCCCTGTATTAAAAATTTTTTTAATATTTACTTTCGAGAGACACAGAGAGAGAGAGAGACAGAGAAGCAGACAGAGTGCAAACAGGGGAAGGGCAAAGAGAGAGGGAGACGCAGATTCCGAATCAGGCTCCAGGCTCTGAGCTGTCAGCACAGAGCCTGATGTGGGGTTAGAACCCATGAACCATGAGACCATGACCTGAGCCAAAGTCAGACGCTTAACCAACTGAGCCACCCAGGCCCCTTATCCCTTGTATTTTTAATTTCAATTGTTACAGTTTTAATTTTGAGAAACTCTTTTTGGTTTTTTTTTAATGTTGGTAATTTAAAACATTTTATTATTCATATTTTAATCTCCTTTTTTATGTATTTAAATATATTGAACATGTTTTGGATAAACTCTTAAAGGAGGTTTTTACACCATCTGATTGGTATAGGCATTTTTCTTGTAGTCCTTTGACAAGTGACAAGTACTTTCTGGTTTCTCTCTGAGATTTCAGTTTTAGAAGGGACAAGAAGTTAATGTCTCCCATCAAATCCCTCACCTTAGACATGCCTTTAGATATGTCTTCTATTCTTAGTAACCTGAAGGCCTTGAGAACCAAGGACAGAATCACTTGTATTAGGCAAATGCTCTCAGAGTAGAAGCCGGCTTCAGCAATAGGCTTATATCTATGGATTTTTCTTCACTTAGTTTTTGACTCAGTATTTTTTCTTTCTAGATCATTAATAGATTAAAAAGTTTCACAAAAAATTTTTCCTGCATTTTTAGCTGTTTTCAATAAGAGGATTGTTACAGAAGAAATTATTGTCTCTTAAAATTCATATGTCCCTTTAAAGCTATATATCCTAACTCCCAGTACCTTAAAATGCGACTGTATTTAGTGATAAGGCCTTCAAAGAGGTAGGTGATTAATGAAGTCCTGTGGGTGATCCCTAATCCAGTATGACTAGTGTCTTTTTAAGAAAAGGAGATCAGAGGCGCCTGGGTGGCTTAGTTGGTTAAGCGTCCGACTTTCGCTTAGGTCATGATCTCGCGGTTCGTGGGTTCGAGCCCCGCGTCGGGCTCTGTGCTGACTACCAGCTCAGAGCCTGGAGACTGTTTCAGTCTGTGACTCCCTCTCTCTCTCCTAGAAATAAAAAAAATAATAAAAAAAAAAAAAGAAAAAAAAAGTAAAGGAGATCAGAGGGAGTATCATGTGAAGATACTAAAAGAAGGTGACCATCTATAAGCCAAGAGAGGCCCTCAGAAGAAGCTAGTTTTATTGTCACCTTGATTTTAGACTTTTTGCCCTTTGAGCTGTGAAGAGGATTAAACAAATTTCTGTTGGTCAAGCCACCCAAGTTGTTGTAGTCTGTTATGGCAGCCATAGAAAACTCAAACCAGGATCCTTCCATTTATCTGAATGTGGTCTTTTGCCATTCTTTAAAATAGTTTCTAAAATGAGGGACTCCTGGGTGGCTCAGTCAGTTAAGCCTCTGACTTCGGCTCAGGTCATGATCTCAAGGTTCTTGAGTTTGAGCCTCGCATTGAGCTCTGTGCTGACAGCTCAGAGCCTGGAGCCTGCTTCGGATTCTGTGCCTCCTTCTCTGTCTGCCCCTCCCCTACTCACGCTCTGTCTCTCTCTCTGAAAAATAAACATGAAATTAAAAAAATAAAAATAAAAATAAATAAATAAATAAATAAATAAATAAAATAGTCTCTAAAATGAAAGTTAACAATCATAGCACATCCCTGGAACCAAAAGAAATGAACAAAGAATCTAGAATATTGTATTTTTTGTGCCATTTTAAAAGATCATTTATATTAAATTTTAGGGCCATCAGTATTATATTTATCTTCTGCTTACTCTTCAAGACTTAAATATCCTCTCTGTAAAGCCTGGTAAGATTGTGGATGGAATATGTAACTACTTATACAGCAGTAATTTCAAAAATTCTTCTCATTCATGTTCACTATGTTCAAAAAGTTTATTAAAGAGCCAAACCACTTGACCATTATTTGTGTGCATTTCTCTGTCATCTGCAAAAATTTGGATGAAGGGATAATATGAATTGGAAGGAGTATGATGTCTCTAAGCACACTTTCTGCCCAAGTTTTAGCTAGTTCCTATTTGGATTTAAATAGGAGACTAAGTAAATCTCCACAAAAGATTTCATCTATGTAATTTGAAATCTTAAACATGGGACCAGTACCTAACCTCATAGGAGCATGAAAGTCATACAATAAATCTTTAGGCAAGTCTCTCTTTCCCTCTCCTTCCTTCTCTCTCCCTCTCTCTCTTTCTCCTCCTTCTCTTCCTCCTCTCTCTCATGTTTTTTTGTTATTGTATGCCAAGTTGGATGAAGACTGAACCTGCTTACTTTATCTGTGTTTTGTAATGTGTGTCTTCATATATATTGTATTTCATTGCTCAAGGTACACATCTTCTGTGCTGACCTCTGTGTATGTGTGTGTGTGTATAATAAATATATATGAGGTTTCTGAATCTCTTGGCACTCTTGATCTTTCTTAATGCTGGGTAATTTAGCCTGGGGTATGCTTTTAAACTGAAAGGCATCTGCTAGAAATCATTTTCTCACTTAATTACTGAAATGGTCCTTCAAATGTAATTTGATATTAAATTCCCATACTATATTGTACATTTCACTTTTTAAGAACACCAACACAATGGACAAATGTTTTCCATCAAATATGTTTGATGACTGATATTTTGGTTTGCCAGTATAATGAAATGAGATTAGTGCTGCCAGATTTGCTTCTCTTTTTCTCCCCTCTTCATTTTTGTTTAAAGAAACGACTGGTTAAATTACTAGGATTGGAGAAATGCAGCTGCTTTCTTTATATGCTGCATAAATTTGCTGTCTTGATTTCCTGGTTTACTTGGCAAGGTTTCTAAATCAATGTTTAAATAGGAAAATGTCCTGACCAACCTAAAAACCCTTGTGGTTCCTAAATACATTTATGAAGCAACACTTGATAATTTCCCAAATAAGACAGTATTATAGTTGCTTGAAATGTGTAACTTAGGCTTCTCTGGGGACCCGGACATTTTTAAATTTTTAATTGTTTTCTTGGTGGGGGCTAAGTGTTGTTGCTACCTTTCAGAATTTAAAGTCTAAATAATATCAACTCAAGTCAGAGAAATGACAATTTTCAAAATAAGCAGCTTTTCAAGAAGGCTTTAATGGCAATTGGCTAGGAAGAGGCAGGGCATAGGGTGGAGGAAGTTTCTTAGAGGAAATAAAGCTGATGATCTTTGACAGTGTATAGCAGGCTAACATTTGTGAACTTTGTTCATGTCTGCCTCCTTAGAATCCACAATAATAAACTTTCAACCAACATACTGGCCAAGACATTTCCATTTTGATTTCTAAATCAATTGGTTGTACTGATGGAGTTTTAGATGGGAGTGAGCTCAATCTTTCTTTTTGACTGTTTACCCAGACAATCATAACTAGCTTTAAAAAAGGAAGTTGTAAATACAAACCACTTGTTTTTCTCTACGGACTCAGGAGGGGCTGACTCAACCATCAAGTCTGCTCGTTCATTATGCTCCTTACCATGCTTGGCAATTGGATATTTGAGTCATTCCCTCTCTTGGCCTTTTCTGCTGTCACTGTCCTGATTAACTTGTGTCAAGGGGGAAACATGATCAGGTAATCTTGGCTGTAGCTATGTGACTCATCTGCTGGTTGGACAGAATCAGAAACAAGTGAAAATGTCTATTACTCTACTAGTGGTCTTTGCCAGGCTGCCTTAAGAGTGCTAGAAGGCTGTAAATAACCCTTGGCTCATACTTGAGTTCTCCTTCTTTTAGGTCAGACTCTTGGCTGTTGTGCAAGCCTTGCTGTCATCACAGAATCATGAGCCTATCTCTAAACCCCTTGATCCAAGAGTTCTGCCTGATGGTCTCAGTTTCACTGAAGGCGACATGACCACTTGCTTAGGCCACAGGATGTTCTGCACCGATGAGAGTCTGGGCTTGTTATGTATGTCAGCTGTGGGCTTAGATAGAGCTTAGCAATTAAATTCCAAGAGAGGATTCACTGTGGAAACTATGTTGAGTATGAATACTCTTGAAAGCCCCTTAAGTCAGGGTTTTATTATATGACTCCGTGTCCGTGTGAAAGAGTTCACGCTGGAGAAGGAAGAGTGAGAAGAGATGTATGTATGTGTTTTTAAAATTAAAAAAAAAAAAAAAAAAAGTAGTTCTGGCTCCCAACTGTATTTGGAGGCTTTCAGGCTTTATGGATGAGGGTGTATATCAGACCACAGACATTGCATCTTGCTTTTTTACAACACAATTGAATAAACACTGGATAATTGGGTGGCTTGTGGTAAGCTGTAATTATAGATTATGGTTCCATTTGCAAGAGGAAAATATTTGGACCTGATTAGATGCGTAAAGCATCCAATAAGTTACTAAAATATAAAAGTGACTTCCAAAAATGACTGTTAAAACTTTAATGCAGGTCACAATAGAGACTAACAGTCAACAGTCAACTTTAAAAAATATTTGCTTTGGGGCCCCTGGGTGGCTCAGTTGGTTAAACCTCTGACTCTGGATTTTGGCTCAGGTCATGACCTCACAGTCTTGAGATTAAGCCCCACATCAGGCTATGCCCTGGGTATGGAGCCTGCTTATGATTCTGTCTGTCTGTCCATCTCTCTCTCTTTCTCTCTGCCCCCAGTTGTGCTCTGTATCTGAAAAAAAAATTTTTGTTTGTTTTTACATCTGCATCATTTACCTGTCTGATTAAATGTTAGTATTTTGGAATGTGAGAAGTGAATGTTGAGTGGATACAGGCCTGTACTATTGCTGCATGATGATATTTAAATTTCATGTTCTCTTTGGGTGGTGTGTTAGAGGGATATAGTTATAGGATTTTTTAAAAAGTTTTTTTGAATATTTTTAAATTTATTTTGAGAGAAGGAGATGCAAGTGAGAGCACGTGTGAGTAGGGGAGGGGCAGAGAGAGAGAGAGAAAGAGAGAGAATCCCAGGCAGGCTCTGTGCTATCAGTGCAGAACTCGATGCTTGGTTCAGTCTCACAAACCATAAGCTTATGACCAGAGCTGAAGTCAAGACTTGACGCTTAACCGACTGAGCCACGCAGGCGGCCCGGATATCATTGTCAGTTTATGAAACCTGTCAGTCCTGATTCTTACATGCTTGTCCAGCCTTCTTTCTCCCCTGTACCCACTCCATCTCATATCACTCTGCTGCCCTAGTCCTCTGTCCCAGTTCTGACTTCCCATTCCTCAGCCCGCTCCCCCATCATTGTGGGAATCCCTGCTTCTGGTCATGAGAATTCCACTCAGTAGTTTGGAATTAGATGTCCTGACTGGGACCACGACATTGCACGGCTACAGGAGGCAGCACTCATAGAGAACACAGTGTGAATGAATGGTTTTCCCTGGAGCGATACGGAACAGCTGGCCCTGCTCTCACTTCTGGTTTCCCTGGTGGTAGGGAGGTTATGGAATGGGCCTACCTGTGACTGCTGTCACTGCTGCAGCTTGAGGAGGTGGCCCTGGCTTTCCTAGATGGAACTCAAATTTCCTGTTGAATAGGTTCTACAGAATTCATTGTACTCTAGGGTCTGGGAATACTATGAGGTAAAAAAGAATTATGTGAGAATCCGTATGTATTTGTGTTTGGGCAGATGGAATCCAAGTTTCAAGCGACAAATTTAGGATGGAAATTTTGGAATATCCCTACTTGATAATGTGCTTGTTTCCTCTGTTAAATGCATCTTGTTCCTCTTCTACTTGCTTGATTTTTTTTCTTTAATTGAATTTTTATTACTACTCATATACATAAAATTTTTATAGAGATGTGTAAGTGTGACATTATCATGTATACTGATGTTGTTTCTTGCAGCCTTTTCATTTCTTCCTTTCCTTTCCTTCCCTTCCCTTCCCTTCCCTTCCCTTCCCTTCCCTTCCCTTCCCTTCCCTTCCTTCTTCTTTCTCTCGCTCTCTCTCTCCCCTCTTCTCTCTCTCTGCCTCTCTCTGTCTCTCTGTCTGTCTCTCTCTCTCTCGGCTTGGCATCCCTCTCCCTCTCTTCTCCCCCTACCTTCAGTGATTTACTCATATCAGTCCCTACATCCTTTGAGAGCCCAAGCCAACAGCCTTGTATGTGTCCTCCTGTGTGTCTCTATGATTATTTGATTATAGAGAAATATATGCTACACACATACTCAGACATATGCTCATATAACCATATATTAGTATAACACAGTCTTTGGTCAATATTTGTCTTTCTTTTAAAAGTATTATATACACTTTCCTGCATTTTGCTTTATAAGTCACCAGGTACTTCTTATTTATCACTGTACAATAGTTTTATGGTATGGATAGATGAAAGCTATCCAGTCATTCTCCTCTGGATGGACATTCACTTTGTTTTCTTTTTTCACAGTGTTGCAACAGACATTCTTGCTCACCTTTCCTCATATTTCCTGAATGCTCTCAGATAGTGAGACTTCCATTCACATGGAATAGATCCCTGGGAGTCACTTGGCTCTGTTGAAATACATGAGCATTCTTGATTTAAATATAGATATTGCCAGGTTGTTTTCCCCAAAGGCTTTAATATTTCATTCATATTCTCACCAGCCATGTTGGGAAGTTCTTTCCCCCATATCACTGGCAGCAGTATGCATTATTGGACTTTTTCATTTTTGCCTGTCTAATATCTTCTTGTTATTTTAATTTGAATTTTCCGGACTACTAGTTTATTGTAATATATTTCTTGGTTTTGCATTTCTCTGAATTGCCTATGCTTCCCATCTTGTTCATATTTCTGTTGGGTTGTTTTTCTATATTGTAAACTTGCAAGACAATAAATATATTATAGATACCAACACTTTTTTTCTTCTATTGTATGTTTTTCTTTGTTCACATTGGTTGTTTATTTAATAGATGTTTTGCTATTTTCCTACACATTTGAGAAAAATGGAGTCAAATAGACTTCTTTGTTTTTATAGTTTCTTAATGTCTAATCTGAGTTAAAAGGGTTTCTTCTACCTATATTGTAAAGCCTGCAAATAGCTATTTTTTCTTATAGAACTGTACTTGTTTCATTTTTTCATCCTTAAATTCTTGATAAAACTGGTATTTTAAGAACAATTTCCTTTTGGGGCGCCTGGGTGGCTTAGTTGGTTAAGCGTCTGACTTTCGCTTAGGTCATGATCTCACGGTTCGTGGGTTCAAGCCCCACGTCGGGCTCTGTGCTGACTACCAGCTCAAAGCCTGGAGCCTGTTTCAGTCTGTGACTCCCTCTCTCTCTGACCCTCCCCTGCTCACACACACACTCTCTCTCTCTCTCCTAGAAATAAATAAAACATTAAAAAAAAAAGAACAGTTTCCTTTTTCATTGAATTAAAATAGTATATCTATGCCATTAAATTCTCAAGTATATTGGCATCAATTTTATTTCTCTATTCATACCAATGATCTTTTGTCCATTCCTAGGCCAATACCAGATAGATTTAATCACAATTGATGCCATAGAATCATCTAATGTCAGGTAGGGCAAGTCTTCCCTAGCCATTCTTCCACTGTAAAAACTTGAGGGGCAGCTGGGTGGCTCAGTTGGTTAAGTGTCTGACTTCAGCTCAGGTCATGGTCTCACAGTTCATGGGTTAGAGCCCCACGTCAGGCTCTGTGCTGACAGCTCAGAGCCTGGAGCCTGCTTCAGATTCTGTGTCTCCCTTTCTCTCTGCCCCTCCTCCTCTTGTACTCTGTGTGTGTCTCTGTCTCAACAATGAACATTAAAATTTTTTTTTAAATAAATAAAAATAAAAACTTGATTATTTTTGTGATTTATTTCTTCCATAGAAACTTTAAGACAATTTTACCCAATTATAAAAAATTCCTTCGGGGCGCCTGGGTGGCTTAGTCGGTTAAGCGTCCGACTTTCGCTTAGGTCATGATCTCGCGGTTCGTGGGTTCGAGCCCCGCGTCGGGCTCTGGCTGACTGCCAGCTCAGAGCCTGTAGCCTGTTTCAGAGTCTGTGACTCCCTCTCTCTCTGACCCTCCCCTGCTCACGCTGTCTCTCTCTCTCTGCTAGAAATAAATAAAAAAACATTAAAAAAAAAATTAAAAAAAAAAATTCCTTCAATTATATATTTATATATATGTGTATGTGTACATATGTGTGTTTTTGTGTGTGTGCCTGTATGTGTACATATAATCTATAATATGATATATTTAATATATATATAATCTATGATGATAACATTGTTTTTTTATTTAAAAAATTTTTAAAATGTTTTATTTATTTCTGAGAGAGAGAGAGAGAGATAGCATGAGAAGGGGAGGGTCAGAGAGAGAGGGAGACACAGAATCTAAAACAGGCTCCAGGCTCTGAACTAGCTGTCAGCACAGAGCCCGACACAGAACTTGAACCCACGAACCATGAGATCATGACCTGAGCCGAAGTCAGATGTTTAACCAACTGAGCCACCCAGGAGCCCCTCTGTTGGTTTTGATAGTAGTCTTTGTTACTTTTAAATGGTGTCCTTTAATTCCCACTTTGCTTGAAATTCTTTTTTGTTTTAATGTTTATTTATTTTTGAGAGAAAGAGGGAGCACAAGCAGGAGAGGGGCAGAGAGAGAGAGAGGGAGACACAGAATGTGAAGCAGGCTTCAGGCTCTCAGCTGTCAGCACAGAGCCCGATGCAGGGCTTGAACTCACAAACTGGAGATCATGACCTGAGCCCAAGCTGGACCCTTAACCAGCTAAGCCACCCAGGTGCCCCTTGCTTGAGTTTCTTAATAAGAATGACATTTGAATTTTAGGAAATCAATTTTCAGCATACTTGATACGACTATTTGCTTTTTCTCCTGTAATAATCAGTGCAGTTAATTCTCTAGATCTGCATTCCCTGATGATCTGCCTTTGCATTCATGAAATAAACCCTTTGTGGGCATAGTGGCTAATTCATTTTTTTAAAAATTTGGATTCTCTTTGATAATTTTATTTGGAAATTGTGCATTTATATTGAAGAAGGTTTCCCTTTTTTGGTGCTATCTTTACCAGGTATTTTTTTTCTTTCATAGTTTATTTATTTATTTTTTTAATAGTTTATTGTCAAGTTGTTTTCCTTATAACACCCAGGGCATGGAGGAGGGCACTTGTGGGGATACCAGGTTTTGAAGTACAAGTTTTAGAGGATTCACAAAATGAATTGAAAGAGCTCCCTTTATTTTTCTATGACCTGGATTAGTTGAATTGACATTATTTTATTTAAAAAAACTTAACACATAGTGAACTTAAGTGTTAATGTACAGTTCTATGAATTGTAACATGTGTAATTCATGTAACCACAACAACAGTCAGGGAAAATTTCATCACTCCAAAAGCTCTGTTGCAAATCCTTCTACTAGCCCATGGTAAACACTCATTATTCTCCATCACTATAACTGGAGTGTTTTCAAGAATGTCATATAAATGGAATCAGAATATATAATCTTTGAGACTGGCTTCTCTGAGACTGGCTTCTTTTACATAATGTCTTTGAAATTCTTCCATGTTGTTGTATGAATCAGTAGTTTGCTTGTTTATTCATTCAGCTGTTGAAGGACTTTGGGGTTGTTTCCAATTGTTGATGATTATGAATATAGCTGCTATAAACATTCCCGTACAGTTTTTGTGTGAACTGAAGTTTTTAATTTCTCTCTGATAAATACCTAATTCTGGGGAATAGGGTTGTAAGATAAGTATATATACAACTATAAACACAGAAAGGTTTCCAGAGAGGTTTATGTCATTTAGCATTTCCATAACAGTGTGTGAGAGCTCCAATTGTTCAACATCCTTGCCAGGACTTGATATTCTCAGTATTTTTAATGTTGGCCATTCTAATGGGTGTGCGTTGGCATCTCATCATAATTTTAATTTGTATTTCCATAATGGCCAATAATGTTAACATCTTTCCATGGGTTTATTTGTCATCCATATATCCTCTTTGATGAAGTGTCTGTTCAAGTTGTTTGCCCATTTTAAAATTGGATTGTTTTCTTATATTAAGTTTTTAGGGTTCTTGATATATTTTGGTTAGAAGTACTTTTTGGCTAAGTGATTGGCAGATATTTTATCCTTGTCTATGGCTTGTCTTTTTAATCTCCTAACAATGTCTTTCAAAGAGCACTTTAATTTTGACAAAGTCTGAAATTTCAGCTTTTAATTTTTTTGGATGTACTTTTGGTGTCATATCCATGAACTCTCTTCCTAACTCCAGATCATAATGATTTTTTGTTATGTTTTATTCTAAAAGTTTTACAGATTTTTAAAATAATTTGACTCTCAGACTCCACACTGAACTACTAAATAATAATTTGTATTTTATCAGGACTTTCATGTGATTTCTCTGCTCTGCTCATAAAACTTTGAGAAGCCTGTGCTATGTTACATTCTCCCTATTCCTAAACCCACTTGACCATCCTGAGTTCTCCATTTTTTTTTTTTACTAGCATTTCTGAAGCTTTTCTTAGTGATCCTGTCCTGATTTCAGTCTCAATTATTTCCCTTATTGCTATTTACCCTATCTCCCATAGTATATGAAGCTATATATAGGAACATATTACTCTCTTCTCTTCTCCTTTCTTTTTTTTCTTTTCTTTCATCATGATAAGTGTATCTTTAATCCACATCCCCTATTTTCCCCACCCTCCCACACTCTTCCTCTCTGGTAATCATCTATACTTAAGAGTTTGTTTCTTGGTTTCTCTCTCTCTCTCTCTCTCTCTCTCTCTCTTTTTCCCTCTTTGATTATTTGTTTTGTTTCTTAAGTTCCACATATGAGTGAGATCATATGGTATTTGTCTTTCTCTGACTGACTTATTTTGCTTGGCATAATACTCTTTAACTCCATCCATGTCATTGCAAATGGCAAGATTTCATTCTTTTTTGTGGCTGAATAATATTCAGTGTGTGTGTATGTATATGTGTGTGTGTGCATGTGTGTGTGTGTGTGTGTCACATCTTTTCTCTTTTTTTTTTTTTTTTTGAAAAGTAGGCTCCATGCCCATTGTGTGATCTCATGCCCCTGAGATCAAGAGCCACATGCTCTACTGACTGAGCCAGCCAGGTACCCCATTACATCTTCTTTATCCATTCATCAACTGATGGACACTTGGAATGTTTCCATAGTTTGTCTATTATAAATAATGCTGCAATAAACAATAGGAGTGCATGTATCCCTTTAAATTAGCGTCCAGTAGTGTGATTTCTAGATCATAAGGTAGTTCTAATTTTAATTTTTTGAGGAACCTCCACATTGTTTTTCACAGTGGCTGTATCAATTTGCATTCCCACCAGCAGTGTAAGAGGGTTCCTATTTGTCTCCATCCTTGCCAAGACTTGTTACTGTTTTTTGTGGGGGTTTTTTTGTATTTGATTTTAGCCCTTCTGACAGATGTGAGGTGATGATACCACATTGTAGTTTTGATTTGCATTTCCCTGATGATGAGTGATGTTGAGTATCTTTTGATGTTTAATCTGTATGTCTTCTTTGGAGAAACATTCATGCATGTCTTCTGCCCCTTTTTTAATTGAGTTATTTGTTTTTTGTATATTGAGTTGGATCAGTTCTTTTTATATTTTGGATACTAACCCTTTATCCGATATAACATTTGCAAATACCTCTTCCCATTCAGGAGTTTGTTGATTGTTCCCTCTCTGTGCAGAAACTTTTTTATTTTGATATAGTGTCAATAGTTTATTTTGCTTTTATTTCCCTTGCATCAAGAGACATATCTAGAAAATGTTGCTATGGCCAATGTCAAAGAGATTACTACCTGTGCTCTCTTCAAAATTTTTATGGTTTCAGGTCTCACAGATAGGTCTTTAATCCATTTTGAGTTTATTTTTGTGTGGGGTGAGAATTTTTTTTTTTTTTTTTGTATGTGGTTATCCAGTTTTCCCAACACCATTTGTTAAAAAGACTGTATTTTTCCCATTTCCTACTTTGTCAACGATTAATTGATAATATAGTTGTGGATTCATTTCTATGGGTTTATTTATATTTATCTATGTGTCTGTATACTGTTTTAATTTACTACCGCTTTGTAATATAACTTGAATTTTTGAATTGCTTTTGTTTTTGTTAAAGTTGTTCATAGTATTTTCTTACCTTTTTTAAAGTTTTTTTATTTATTTTGAGAGAGAGAAAGTAGGACAGGAGAAGAGAGGGAAAGAGAGAATCCTAAGCAGGCTCCACACTGCCAAGTGCAGAGCCTGATGCTGGGCCCAAACCCATGAACTGCAAGATCATGACCTGAACTGAAGTCGGATACTTAACCCACTGAGCCACCCAGGTATGCCTGTTTTGCTTTTTCAAGATTTCTTTGACTATTTGAAGTCTTTTGTGGTTCCATACAAATTTAGGATTGTTTGTTCTAGTTCTGTGAAAAATGTTGGTATTTTGATAGATTGCATTAAATGTGTAGGTTGCTTTTTGTAATATTGACATTTTAATAATATTTGTTCTTCCAATCCCTGAGCATGGAATGCCTTTCCATTTCTTTGCATCATCTTGAATTTCTTCCATCTGTGTTTTACAGTTTCCAGAATACTGGTCTTTCACCTTTTGGTTAAGTTTATTCCTAGATATCTTATTATTTGTGGTACAGTTGTAATTGGGATTAAAAAAAAAATTTCACTTTCTGGTACTTCATTATTAATGTATAGGAATGCAACAGATTTCTGTATACATTTTGGATCCTGCAATTTTCTGAATTCATTTCTCAGTTCTAGTAGTTTTTTTGGTGGAGCCTTTCAGATTTTTCTCTATGTAGTATCATGTCATCTAAAAATAGTGAGACTTTTACTTCTTCCTTACCAGTTTGGATGCCTTTTATTTCTTTGTGTTGCCTAATTTCTGTGGCTAGGACTTCCATTACTATGTGGAATAAAAGTGGTGAGAGTGGATATCCTTGTCTTGTTCCTGACCTTCAGGGAAAAGCTCTCAGTTTTTCATCATTGAGTATGATGTTGGCTGTAGGTTTTTCATATAAGGCCTTTATTATGTTGAGATGTGTTCTCTCCAACCTACTTTGCAGAGGGTTTATATCATGAATGGATGTTGTACCTTGTCAGATACTTTTTCTTTATAGTTTTTATTGCTGTTTGTTTGTTTTTAATATTTAGGTCCATGATTTAAAAGATCTATATGTTATATAAGGTATAATTAAGTTTTGAATCAGCTGAGGTTTACTTTTCTGTATATAGATACCATTTGATGAAAAGACTCTCCTTTTTCCATTACATTGGCTTTGTACCTTGGTCAAAAATCAATTGACTATAGTCGTGTGGGTCTATTGATACTCTATTTTAGTCCCTCAATCTGTGTGTCTGTCCCTTTGTGAGGACACAATGTTTTGGTTAATGTCATTTTATAGCATGGATAGGTTTGTTCTTTTTCAAAAATGTTTAACTCTTCTAGTTACTTTGCCTTTCTATATGAAATTTAAATAATTTAAAATAAATTTATCTGTATCTACAAAATACTGACTTAAGATTTTGATTGTACTTGTGTTAATCTGTATATCAGCTTGGGAAGAATTGACATCTTTACTATGTTGAGCATCCCAGTTTATGCATATAGTATGCCTTTATATTTATTTAAGTCTTCTTTTATTTCTCTCACCAGGATTTTGCAGTTTCATCATAAAATTACTATGCATTAAAAAAATTTTTTTTTGAAAAATTTTTTTCATTTACTTATTTTTGAGAAGCAGAGGGAGACAGAGTATGAGTGGGGTAGGGGTAGAGAGAGAGGAGACACAGAATCTGAAGCAGGCTCTAGGCTATGAACTGTCAGTACAGAGCCCGACGAGGGGCTCAAACCCACAAACTGTGAGATCATGACCTGAGCCGAAGTCGGATTCTTAACCGACTGAGCCACCCAGGCGCCCCTCATTTTTTAAGATTTATACCTATGTACTTCATCATTTGTAGAAATTATAAATGGTATTTTTTAAAATATAAATTTCCAATTGTCCATTACTAATATATAGAAAAAATATGTGTGTGTATGTGTTTTTTTTTAATGGTCTGTCATCTGTTTAATTATTTCCTTTTTCTGAATCCATACTGTTGGCGCCTTAAGTCTCCTTATCTTTTTCCTAAGAATTTTTATGATTTCTGCATGATTTTCACCCCTTTATGTTTTAAGACATTTCTTTCATTTGATTTCTCATGGCCTAATTTTGGTCTCAATTAGAGGGAGAGCCATCCTGCATCTAGTCTTCTGCTAGGACTTACACAGAACTCAAGGGTTTATTTGCTTCTGGTGGCTCCTAGGCTTGGGCAGCTATTCAGTGCAGGAAAGGGAGATAGACTGAAGTTGGTGTGAGAGGGAAGAGAGTTATAATCAAGAATCATCTTCCTGGAGTCACCTGCTATGTTTCTCTTCTCTAGGATAGCTGTACAAACATTCCTTTAGGGGTTTAGTTGTATTCTGAAACATAGACTTGAATTTTCTTTATGTTGCCTAGTATTTTCATTTCAATTAAACAGTTTTAAACATCAGAGTTGATATTTGACCTGTTGAGACATTACAAAATCTAAACACAGAAATCAATTGTTATCTGAAACCAAATTTTGGAAATTTAAGTCAAGAAAATTGTTATAAATTAAACCGACTGACAATTATAGACTCATTTTGACTTTCCTTGTGATTTAGCTTATTTGTAATGTTTCTAAAACAGAATATGCATGTATTCTGAATATATAATAAATGAATATTAACATAGCATTAATAGTAAATATATCTCATTATAGGAAAAGCCAACCATGTGTGTGTATGTGTGTAAATAATAGTAATTAAAAGGTCACATTAGAACTTCCTTCTTCCTTAGAAAGTAAACAGCCTTCCTTTGTATAGAACTAATCTGAGGACAAAAAGAAGAGCTTTGATTTTTTTATCTGTTGTGACTTTTTAATAACCTTTGGATGCCAACTACAGCTAAAGAATATTCTGAAGGTTAAACTGAGAAATTCCTCAGAGGAATTTTTTGGATATGTGTTTGTTAAGTGTTCAACATCACTGAGTTCTCAGATCTTACATATTTTCATGACACAGGACACATAGTCTAAATGCAGGTGTATTCTTTTAAGTGCAAGTATTTATTTAACAAATTTCCTCTCAAGTCTTCTAGTGTCAGACACAGCATGACAGTAGTTAAGGATCTGTCACTGTTCCCATTAAAAACCTTATTGTTTAGGCTTTACTTCCTTGACTGTTTCAAATTACATCTAGCTGAAACTTGCCAAAGAAGTTGTCAGCTTAGATATGACTTTGATTTTGAAAAACTGTTGAAAATAGGAAAGCCATTTATAGTGACAGAAAAAAGAGAACTTGGCTGGCATCAAATGTCTTTTCTTGCTGAAATATACTTGTTCATGAAGTTTTCTAAACAATTGCAGTATGGATTAGTACATTTTGACACTTAAAAAATAAGCATGCTTTAAAATAGGATAGATAATTAACTGGAAAAATATATGTCTGCATGTATATTAGAAATGTTTCCTGGCTTAATTTTACCACAAGTGTCCAATATGTCACTATGATAAGACTGAAATGACAAGATTCTATTTATACAGAATATGAATCAGGAACATCTCCAGAAACATCTAACACAAAAAGAACATTTGCATAAGAATATGCATTTTCCTGTCTTTGCTATGTTAAGAGAATTAGGTTAAAACTATAGTTTTTGTGTATATTGCTTAGATTCACAATAAAGTAAAATTCAACAAATAGGTTAATTAATAATTAGATCTCACGAGACAAGATTTGTCTGAATTGTACAAATCATTCAGAGAGATAAAGAGATGGGGAAAGTGGGAAGAGAAATTAAGAGGCATAGAAGAAACAAAAGCTCCAACATTTATCTAACGAGCTTGAGAAGAGACTAGAGAATAGGAAAAAGTTAATATTTAAAGAGAGATTATCACTGAACATTTTTTGAGAATTGATAGACAAGATTTCTCAAATAGAATGAGCAACATTAAGTTGCAAACAGGGTTTGATAAACAAGTCCATACCTGGAAAATCTTAAAACGACCTGAAAAAAGAAGCCGTGCTGTTATTCTTTTCAAGCTAATTTTACTGATGACAGACTTCTCACAGCAGAAAGTAGATGCCAGATATTAAGCACAAGCTTGGATTCTTTTCCCAGCTATTGGGCAAGAAAGAGTGTAAAATTTAGGCAAATGTAGATATACAAAGACTGAGAGTTTATTATTTATAGAGTATATTATTCATTTATTATTCTTTTCTGCTGAAAGAACTGCTAATATATTTTACTTTAGTAAGAAGCAGATTGAGCCAAAAGGAAAAAGTGGGAGGCAAATAAAAGAGGAAAACCTGCTGGTAAATGCAAACTAATACTGACTCTGCCCCCAGAACCCTTCCACAGAGAAATGAAGGAGGGGGCTGTTTGAGTCAGAGTTATGCAAAGGTTCTCTTCTGTTTGGAAGAGTCAAGATTTTGATTAAAAATAGCATTTTCTGAAAACATAAGTTAAAAATGTGAGGGCAACCATAGAAAGAATCAAAATAGAATCAGGAAGTAGAACCAAAGCAACCTCTGAATTATGTGATAATCTCTAGTTTAAGTGTACCTTTTATGGTCTTAACCTCCAAATGGAGGCTGGTGTGACTCTTGTGCCCTCATTAAAACAGAAGCTCACCTGATTGGTGCTTTGTTTCCATGTAAAAGGAGCTTCAGGAGAAGTTAAGAGTGTAGACACTGTCGTCAGTTTTCTGCAGACACATGCTGAGGGTTAGAAAGAGACTTTTTTAAACTCAATTTGACTGAAGGGATGTGGGGTTGCTTTGGAGAAGAGAATGGAAATGCTCAAAACAATGAAGTGTCTCTAAAAGGACAGCAGTGAGAATGGTTACTATTTATTGAGTATCCACATATGCCAGGCACATTACATTAGCTTATTTAACTCAAAAAACAACCATGCACTTGAGATATTATCAACCCTGTTTTGAAGATGTGGTGATGACAACTCTGAATTTGAGCCCAGGCATCTCTGATTCTGCCTCTTTATACTCTCTATTCCATTACCTGTATCTTCTAGATTGTTCTCACATGTGAGTATCTTGTTCTAATATTTGATGTAGCTTGATCTTTGGAAACTGGGGGAGAAGTCATTGTACACAGCAGGGTATAGTTTGAATTCTTTGATAGTGTTTTTTGGGTTTTTTTTTTTTTTTTTTTTTTTTGCTTTTCCTTTTTTTTTTTAAGTGTGTGTTTAACTTTCAGTCTTTGATGCACTTACTGTGTGAAATGTAGAATAAAAAGGATGTAAAATAGGGCTTGTCCACAGTGGGCTAAATCTTAATTCTTTTAAGAATATTAGTGGGTTTTAAAAAGGTATTCTGTAGGTGCATTATTTTTTGTTGTTGTTGGCAGATGGTGGCTGGTGGTTAGTATTTTCTCCAGGAGGGGAGATGGAACTACAGTGATTTAAAAACAAAACAAAAAAATCATGTTATGGTAAACCAAATTGTAAATAGGTGATAACTCATTAAAATCTAAAGGAAAAATTTCCTCTGTTCAAGAGGGTAATGTTCTGTGGCATCTGCGGGTCTCTGAATGCTGGAGGTTAGGAGATGCACCCTCAACTCTGACTTCTAACCAACATAGAGATGGATGAAGTCTTTGGCTGTTCTAATGTTCCTGAAGCTGCTGTTGAGAAAACTGTACAAAACTGGGAGAAAACTTTGTCCACGTGAATGTGTTGCTACCTAAGAGACATGCCTTGGGGACTTCTAGATGCATCAGCTATATTCTGATGCCAGAACACATGTGAATTGTATAAGCTCTTCCTCAGAATTTGGCTTCCCATGTAGATTTCACCACAGGGAAGAATATACGGAGCAACATTCCGGCTGTTACATTAGTCTCTTATGAATTTGAATTATGTTCTTTTGTTTTTGAGAAAGAATCTCTGCTTGGGATAATCACAGAATCCAATTTCTGAGCCTTTAACACTGAAGCCCCAATTCTGGGTTAGGATGCCCCCTTCTGAGCCCTCTTGGCAGCCAGCCATTTTAGCTCTCCCTAGTGATGACCATTCTCTGCCCACACTCCTTCCATCTACACAATTCCTCTGGCTCATCTGTGTTTTATTGTTGTGATTTCATTTGTTCTCTGTGTGTGTTCACATAGCTCCAGTACGGAGATTGTTATTTTAAGCCTTACTTTCTCTGATTGTCGGGGGATTTCTGGAAGCAAGCCTTGTGGGTAAATTAAAAAGAATGTGATGTATATTAGAAACAAAGACAAACTCACATGGCAAACCTAAAACAAACCAAAATTCATTTAACCTGTGTAACATGGACCTAAACTCTACAGTGGAATATCTAATCCTCATGTGGTATATGTGTGTTGCTTTTGCTTTCTGAGTGCTACAGGTTGTGTATTTGCCTTAAAGTTTGATTCTTTTTTTAAAAAATTTTCTTAGTGTTTTATTTATTTCTGGGAGACAGAGAGACAGCATGAACAGCAGAGGGTAAGAGAGAGAGGGAGATACAGAATCTGAAACAGGCTCCAGGCTCTGAGCTAGCTGTCAGCACAGAGCCCAACGCGGGGCTTGAACCCACAAACTGTGAGATCATGACCTGAGCTGAAGTCGGATGCTTAACTGACTGAGCCACCCAGGTGACCCTTAAAGTTTGATTCTTGAAGGGATCTCTTTTAGAATCCTCTGAGTTATAAAAAATTGGGATCTAACCTTTGAGTTAATGTGAGTGAAACCATAAGCTTTCTGTTACTCAACCACCAGTCAGTTGGAACTGACTAATAATGGATTAGAAAGATAATGTAGCAGAATCATGTAGCATTTATTTTGAAAAGAGCATGATGTAAAAAACAATCGAGAAACACATAAAATGAAAAATGAAATATTGACTTCCTATGACTTTACATGTTCCTTGGGGTGATTACCACCAAAAGAATTCATCTTCAAGTCTACATTAACACACAAAGTAGACAGATATAGGGATCAGAGAACATAGAAGTTCAGACAAAATGATAATGATTCAAGTTTGTAAGGGTGAAAGATGGGTTATATTGGGTTTATTCAGAAAATCTTTCTAGGAGCATGGAATATTTTTCCTTTTTTTGTGTGCGTGTTTTCTTCAATTTATTTCATAAGCTTTCTGTAGTTTTAAGTGTATAGATTTTTCACTTCTTTCATTAGATTTATCCTAGGTATTTTATGGTAATTATAAATGGGATCGATTCCTTGATTTCTCTTTCTGTTGCTTCATTGCTGGTGTATAGGAATGCAAGTGATTTCTGTGCATTGATTTTATATCCTGCCACTTTGCTGAATTCCTGAATTTTTTCTAGCAGTTTTTGGTGGAATTTTTTGGGTTTTCCATGTAGTATGTCATGTCATTTGTGAAGAATGAAATTTTGACCTCCTCCTGGCCTATTTGGATGCCTTTTATTTCTTTGTATTGTTTGATTGCGAGGCTAAGACTTCCAATACTATGTTGAATAACAGCAGTGAGAGTGGACATCCCTGTCTTGTTCCAGACCTTAGCGGGAAAACTCTCAGTTTTTCCCCATTGAGGAGGATATTAGTGTTGGGTCTTTCATATATAGCTTTTATGATCTCAAGGTATGATCCTTCTGTCCCTACTTTCTTAAGGTATTTTATAAAGAAAGGATACTGTGTTTTGTCAAATGCTTTTTCTGCATCTATTGAGAGGATCATGCTCCTGGATAGGAAGAACAAATACTGTTAAAATGTCAATACTACCCAAAGCAATCTACATATTCAATGCAAACCCTATCAAAATAACACCAGCATTCTTCACAGAGCTAGGACAAACAATCCTAAAATTTGTATGGAACAAAAAAAGACCCCTAATAGCCAAAGCAATCTTGAAAAAGAAAACCAAAGCAGGAGGCATCACAATCCTGAACTTCAAGCTGTATTACAAAGCTGTAATCATCAAGATAGTATGGTACTGGCACAAGAATAGACACTTAGATCAATAAAACAGAATAGAGGATCCAGAAATGGACCTACAAATGTATGGCCAACTAACCTGTGACAAAACAGGAAGAATATTCAATGGAATAAAGACAGTCTCTTCAACAAGTGGTGCTGAGAAAACTGGACACCGACATGCAGAAAAATGAACCTGGACCACTTTCTTAAACCAAACACAAAATTAAACTCAAAATGGATGAAAGACCTAAATGTAAGACAGGAAATCATCAAAGTCCTTGAGAAGAAACCAGGGAAGAACTTCTTTACCTTGGCTGCAGCAAATTCTTACTCAAACCATCTCTGGAAGCAAGGGAAACAAAAGCAGAAATGAACTATTGGGACCTCATCAAAATAAAAAAGTTCTGCACAGCAAAGGAAGCAGCCAGCAAAACTAAAAGACAACTGATGGAATGGGAGAGATATTTGTAAACAACACATCAGATATAAGGCTAGTATCCAAAATCTATAAAGAACTTATCAAACTCGACACCCAAAAAGCAAATAATCCAGTGAAGAGATGGGCTAAAGAATGAATAGACACTTTTCCAAAGAAGACATCCAGATAGCCAATAGACACAGGAAATGATGCTCAAAGTCACTCATCATCAGGGAAATACAAATCAAAACCACAATGAGATACCACCTCACACCCATTAGAACAGCTAATATTAACAACTCAGGCAACAACAGATGTTGGTGAGGATGCAGAGAAAGAGGATCTGTTTTGCATTGCTGGTGGGAATGCAAACTGGTATAGTCACTCTGGAAAACAGCATGGAGGTTCCTCAAAAAATTAAAAATAGAACTACCCTATGACCCAGCAATTGCACTATTAGGTATCCAAGGGATACAGGTATGCTGTTTTGAAGGGACACATGCACCCCAGTGTTTATCAACAATAGCCAAAGTATGGAAAGAGCCCAAATGTCTATTGATGGATAAATGGATAAAGAAGATGTGGTGTATATATACAATAGAGTATTACTTGGCAATCAAAAATAATGAAATCTTGCCATTTGCAACTATGTGGTTGGAACTAGAGGGTATTATGCTAAGCAAAATTAGTCAAAGAAAGACAAATATATGACTTCACTCATATGAGGACTTTAAGATACAAAACAGATGACCATAAGGGAGGAGAAGCAAAAATAATATAGAAACAGGGAGGGGGACAAAAACACAAGAGACTAAAATATGGAGAACAAACAGAGGGTTACTGGAGGGGTTGTGGGAGGGGGGATGGGCTAAATGGGTGAGGGGCAGTAAGGAATCTACTCCTGAAATCACTGTTGCACTATGTGCTAACTAACTTGGATGTAAATTTAAAAAAATAAATCAAGTTGAATTAAAACAAAAAAAGAAAGAAAATCTTTCTCTTGGGGTGCCTGGCTGGCTCAGTCAGCAGACCATGTGACTCTTGATCTTAGGGTTGTAAGCTTGAGCCTTATTTTGGATGTAGAGATCACTTAAAAAAAAAATCTTTCTCTTTTATTCCCAAGGCATAGTAATCACTAGATGGCAAATTTTCACCCTCATTGCATTGGAGGGCAAACTCGCATGATGCAAATAATGAAAAACAATTATACCACCGCAGTGACAGAGCTTTCTACCATGAAAAGGTAGGTCAGGAAGAAGCAAGGCCTCAGATATAAATTTTACTTCCTTTTTGGTCTTTCCATTTTATGCTTCCTGACTAGATCACACAGATGAGTGATTTCATGTTACTACACCCCACAGTAGTGTTGGCTGTCTGAGCCTCTCTCTTTTCCTCAACAACACGGGGTAATAACATCTGCCTCCAGGGTCTTGAAGGTCAAGTGGGTCAATACATGCAAGGCATTTAGAGTAGTTCCTGGTAGGTAGAGAGCATTCAGAAGTTACTCCACCACCTCATCACATCACCTCCTCATCAAATCACAGTTCTTTTTTTTTTAATTTTTAAATGTTTTATTTATTTCTGAGAGAGAGACAGCATGAGCAGGGGAGGGTCAGAGAGAGAGGGAGATACAGAATCTGAAACAGGCTCGAGGCTCTGAGCTGGCTGTCAGCACAGAGCCCAATGCGGGGCTCGAACCCACGAACCGTGAGATCATGACCTAAGCCAAAGTTAGACGCTTAAGAGACTGAGCCGCCTAGGTGCCCCTCAAATCACAATTCTTTTGGAAAAAGAGGAAACTGGATTTCTTTCTTTAACATGGAAAATAGGCTGAGTTAACTTCAATATATTTCTTCTGTTCTCATACTCTGAATATTAGTTTACAAGGACATGCTGTAACAAAATACCACAGACCGGGTGACTTAAACAACAGAAATTACTTTTCTAACACCTCCGGAGCCTGGAAGTCTGAGATCCAGGTGTCTTCAGTTTTGGGTTCTCCTAAAGCCTCTCTCCTTGGATTGCAGATGGTCACCTTCTTGCTCTGTCCTCACATGGCCTTTTCTCTTTGTGCACTCATCTCTGGCATGTCTTTCTTTTCTTATAAGGACACCAGTCCTATTGGAATAGGGTCCCATGCATATGACCTCATTTAACCTTAATTACCTCTTTAAAAGCCCTTTCTCCAAATACATTGGGGATTAGGGTTTAACATAAAATTTTTAGCTGACACAATTCAGTCCATATAAGACATTTTAAGTCTTGCATTTGGGTGTTCACTTTGGTTAGTTACCAAGCACGGACTTAACCTTCTTGAAGATATTTGCAGGTTAGCTTTTAGCCTCAATGAAGGTAGACACAATGCTCTGAAAGTTGGGAGTTGGCTCTCTATAGTCATTCCTATGATGCCTGCTCCTGAACACTTCTGTGATGAAAGTGAGCACATGTTTGGTCATGAGGTAAAAGGTAGTGCCATCAGGGTGCCAGGCTGAGTACCAGAGTGTAATCATACCTCCATCCAAGGCCTGAAGGAATCATGGATATTTACTGTCCTATGATATATAGCTCTGCAATGGGGACTCACTTTAGGAGTAAGACAAAAGTAAGCAATTTAAGTGGACATTAATTAAGTTCCAGGTCCTTTCTATGACTACGGTGGTAAACTATGTGTTTGGCAAGATGGAAGTTCCTTTTATTTACTTTTGCCAGGAAAGCTATCTATAGGAGGAGCTAGAAGTTTGCATGGAAATGGTAAGCCAGTTAGCATAAGTGGCTCATGAGTTCATAAGATGCATAGTTATGGTTTGCTGGTTAGATGTAAACTGAGGCGATCCTCGCCAAGACCCATTAGACCCTAGGATGAAGTCACCCAGAGAATATAAAGAAGAGGGCCTGATGGCCTGGCCTCCATTTCAAGGGCCAGGACTCATTTGAGCAAGTCCCTCAGATGACCAGTTAGGATTTGGAGACTAGCTATGTGAGGGAGTTGAGGAGTGTCCCTAGGTGGCAGGCCAACATTGGTCTGAGGCACCACTGGATGAGGTAACACTAAGAGGAGTGTCATTATCCCCTTATTTTGCAGGCCTCCATGGCAACCATATTTCTTCAGATGCTAAGCTGTTTGCTTTTGTGAAGTCTCTTGGGTTTCCCAGGGTTAGCTGTCATACCAGGTCTCTAGTTTGCCAACAGCTTCTGATGGGTGGTGGAGGGGAGTGCCTGAGGTCTGCAGTCAGTGGAAAGGTGGGAGGGAAGACTGACTCAGTGAATACCAGTAAATTCAGGGAACTTCTTGGAAGTTTTCAGGGAAAGGATATTCTGTAATCTAGGCACATGGGATTGTGCTGGGATATTCTGATATGATTACTCAAATCTGAAGTGCCACCTTCCATGGAGACAGGTAGGTATACACCTTGAACCAGAAGTGTGCCTGGCCCAGTCTCCCCACTGCTTTCAGTGGTCTTTCAAAAACATTAACTGTCATCATGTCACTACAGATCTTGAATCGGTTCCCAATTCCTGTACTCCAGAGTGGAGTCGTTACACTCTGGCATGCAAGTTCTGGCATAATCTGTCCCTCACCTACCATTTGTCCAGTTTCTTTGGCTCCTTCTATATTCCTGCCAAAAGCATTCTGTACCCTTACTCATGCTCTTTCCTATGTTCCAGTCTCCTAACCAGATTCCTACTCCACTGAAAACATGACCTAAGTCAAAGATCTTCTGCAGACACCTCTGGACCACTCAGAGGATTAATCATTCTTACCCTCGTTTGACTTCAGTATTCACATTTCAGTTACAGGGTTTACTTAATTTTGTGATTGTCATTCACATCCTTTTTTATGGAAGCTGCTTCTATGAGCTTGCGGCTCCACAAAAATCTGGATCAACCCTAGGACATACAAATTGGGCCTGAGATTTAATCATAAGGGTTACAGAGCTGCACAGGAGACTGAATGTGCATCCCTGCTATCTCCCCTAAGCTGAAGTCAAGCCTCTTATTGGGAACTAGTGAGTATTGGGTAGAGTCTACTTCTTTTAAAGTGCTAAATCCTTAAAAACAAGAGCTTGTTCATTTTGCAGTTCTTTTCATGAAGCACAGAGCATGGCACTTTGTAAACCCTGAAAATAGTGGTTTGGAGACTAAACTAACATTGTATTTGATATATGATGCATGATACAGAACTTCTAGACACTTAGAGTAGTGTCATTCAATAGAAATATGTGAGCAGCTTATGTAATTTAAAATTTTCTAGAAAGCCTTTTTGTATTTTACATTATGACACATCTCCATTGGAGATTGGACTAGCATCAATTTCTAGTGGCTACCACATTGGACAATGTAGATACAGAGTATGATTTTTAAAACAGTGCCAGGAAGAAGAAAATGTTTTTGATACAGCAATTTAATGATGGTTTTTGATGACTTCTAAGTTCTAATAATGTTTCCAGCCTCCTAAAAATCACATTAATTTTATGTGAAAATGCCCCTCTTTCCAAAACTGTACAGTAGATTGAGAGTGAGAAATGCACAGGTATCAGTATTTAAATGTAAATGTAGAGGTCATGGTGTTCTTAGAATTGTAGTGTAATAAATGCAGCCTCCCAGGGTCAGATGTTTTTAACATGCAGATAGCATTGTGAAGTCCTGAAAGAGATAGAGTTCTCATTTATGAAGCATTACAATAACTCCAAGACCCTTCATTTCACAGCAGAATTTCCTGAACTCATTATGTGAAAAGGAGCGTATTGTCTAGCACATTCTATCCTGGGAGGCTCATCAGCTCCAACTCCAGTAGATGTGAAAGCTATATGTTTACATGAGAAAAAATTCCATTCGACATCCCTGATGGTAAATTTTGTAGGCAGGGCACCTTGTGTAAATCACTGGTGTGGCTTTGCTGACTTCCTAGTCAAACTCAGGCTGTGTGTCATTGCATGCAGCAAATTAAATTTCAATGAGCTTGGGAAGTAATTGGGCTATGAATTTTACCCATTACTCAGAGAATTGTCAATGTCCAGAAATGAAGTCAAATGATGTAAAATCCGGTTAATGTTTTGGGGGCAACCAGAACCATAGAGATATAGAGCAATCAGGGACCTAAGTGCAGCCCCTAGTATTTCACATTGAAAAAACAAAAACAAAACCAAAAAACCTCAAGGCCTGGAGGGATTTGAGAGGCACAACCAAGGTCAGGCAAGTAATATTTGCTACAGCTGGGATTAGAACCCAGTTCTACTGACTCCTTCGAGTTTGTTCTTCTATACACCCACGCCCATGTTTCCTTGCACCCCTTCCTTTTTGTGGCTTCACCCATTTCTCTGAACTGTGTTGTCTTCTGAGAAGAGAAGGAGAGGAAGAAAAACCAAAAGCTGTTAGCATTAGCCCCTTCCATTATTATGTAGCATATAATAGCTCCTACATGTACCCCAGTGTTCATAGCAGCACTCTCCACAATAGCTAAAACATGGAAAGAGCCTAAGTGTCCATCAACAGATGAATGGATCAAGAAGATGTGGTTTATCTATACCATGGAATACTACATGGCAATGAGAAACAATGAAATCTGGTCATGTGTAGCAACATGGATGGACCTTGAGGGTATTATGCTGAGCGAAATAAGTCAGGCAGAGAAGGACAAATATCATATGTGTGCACGTATAGGAGGATTAGGAGGAACTTGACAGAGTAACAAGGGGGAGAAGAAGGGTGGAAATGGTGGGGGAGAGGGAGAGAAGCAAACCATGAGAGACTCTTGAATGATGACAAAAACTGAGGACTGATGGGTTTGGGGGGGAGGGAGGATGATGGGCATGGAGGAGGGCACTTGTTGGGATGAGCACTGGGTGTTATGTGGAAACTAATTTGACCATAAACTATTAGAAAAAAAAACAAAACTAACAGCCTCCAAAAAAAAGAAAAAAAAAAGCATGTAATGGCTCCTATCCCTGCCATAGCAGAATAGTAACATATTATATTATATACTAATGTTAGTTTGGGGGAAAATACGAATTTTCTGAGCCAGAAACTGATGGAAGTAAAGTGAAAAAAAAAAATGGGCCAGAGACCTAAAGGAATCTGGGTCAAGAAGTCCTGTTTTGCTTGGAACTCAGCCTTTGAGAAAGGTAAATAAGTAATCAATATTGATCTGACCAGTCAATTGAAGGAAATGACACAGGAAGGAGAGGATATGGTCCCTTACCAAGGCTTGTGGCCTTTTGAGTTCAGAGGAGTTTGGGGGTTCTGAGAGTAGATGTAGGAGTGCCTTAATCGAGGTGATATGAAGGTAGACCGGCAGTTTGACTCCTATAGATAGACGTGGCTCTGGCATCAATGCGTCGCACTCCCAGATAAGCTGTTTCCCAGCTGTGTGCCCTTAAAATAGCTTCTTGCTGTCTTTAAACAAAAGGGCTGACCACAGGTGACTTGTCTGGAGTTCCTACATCAGCTATCATTCTTGATCTGTGCAGTGCTAGGGAGCTGGTGTCACTGTTCCTGGAAAATGGAAGAATTTGAGGATTGAGCACAGTAGAAACAGTAGAAAACAGGCATATCATGCCATCTTTCCCTTTGATATGAAGAAATGTGACCTTTCCTGCCTTTCTTGGTGGCTTAGAATAATAGGTTAAAGGGGACTGAGGAAAAGCCAACAGAGGGAGGTTTTCCTCCCATCTTCTGAGAAGCTCTAACATGGCCCCTCCTCTCTCATTATGTTCTGCTTTAGAAACAAAATCATCCCTGTGCCTCTGTACATGGGTCCTGTAACATTCATTTAACAGCATGTTTATTTTAAGTCTCTGACTCGGCACTGAGATTGAAAAGCGCCAGCCTCAGGCACTTTTGATCTCCTGCTCCTCATGAATGCGGCATTCATCACTTAAACGTAATATATTTATAATCAGGGCCAAGGCAGCATGACCTTGTTTTATTCTAAATGGATCAGAGGCAGCTAGACATGGGAGCTTCCTGCTTTAGATCAGATGCAAGATGTGTTAGGCATCAAGGACTTCATTATAATTCAGTTGATCTCTTTAGGTTTGATCTGTTTCTTTCTTTGTAATTTATATAAGAAGAAGACAGAAAATTGGTGGTGGGTGAAGGGAATGTGGTAGGGACTTCCCATAAAACCAAACTTCAGGGGAATGAAAAGTTGATCAGTGTGGCCTTTCCATCAGAAGGGGCTGGGGCAGGAAGACAACATGTCCAAGGCTTAGATCTTCCAACCC